>VMRN01000096.1:922087-969589 GCA_010277015.1 Poeciliopsis turrubarensis
ACACACACACACACACACACACACACACACACACACACACACACACAGAGGCGATCTCACTGATGCACTACAACATCTGTTTGTGCTTTCAGGCTGAAGGGGAGTTTCAAAACAAACACCCATCTTCTGATGCATATCATCTCTTTGCAAAAATAGAAACTTCTGCTTTTACCTCTTCACTTATGCGTGTGTAAGCGTGTGTTAGCGTTTACACGCCCATGTGTAAACACAATAAGAGCATCACCTTTCTGTATTTTAAATCAACCTAAAAAAAAAAAAGATGGCTTTATGAATAGTTGCCCTGCTAGCAGGGATTGGTAAGCTTTCAATTCAATCGTCACACCTTTTCTCTTAACCCATTCTCCTGTGTAGAAATTTTATGAACTGCTGGTACTGCTATGTGTTAAACATGCATCATTACAAAATAAAAGAATGAAATCTGTGTGCATAAAATTATTTGCATGTAAAACCATGCTAATGCCTATTTATGCAGTTTCCCTCCATGCCTGTAACTGAGTGCATGCAGACGAGTGAACTGACGAGGCTCCTTCCATAGAACTATGCAAACAAGAACAAGCGTCCACTTCGGTCCAATCAGGAAAGTCCAAGTTCTGCTGCAGACAAAGGAAGAACTTCTTGATCAGAATGTTTTATTTGGAGTTGTACACCCTGTAGCAAGTAGAAAATAAAGTAAAAAGCTGGTATCTGATACTCCCTAACCTCCCCCCCTGAAAAAAATGAAAAAATAGGGTCAGCAACTTAAATAATTGTGTTTGCAATCCACCAATCAGGATGTTTTTCTCGTGGAGAAGTGGGTGTGTGTACCTGGTGTCCTGTGCATCCTTAGCTGTTTAGTCCTGATACATACAGAAATAAATGTAAGTTGCAGGAAATCCACAGTATCTTGATTTGTTTGGGTTTTTTTTAAAGTGCTTCAATTATGGTGAAAGTGTAAACTGGCTGCCAGATGTTTTTTTTTTTTTTTTTTTGACCTTTCTGATGTTAAATCTAATCCTCTTAATTTATGAAAGTATATTTGTATCTGCTCACAGGATTTGCATTCTGCGTGGAAACATTCCCAACAACTGGAGAAACTCGTTTTTGGAAAACGGCTCTAACTGACTCTCAAACAGGGAGTTTTTGTAAACGGTTCATAAATATCCCCCCCGTCGCGTCTACTTTCACTGGCAAACGTACAGGTTGTGTCGATGTCAATAATGTTTGCTTTTTTTAAAAATGTGTTTTATTATTACTATCAAAGGGACAAAGGTAGTGAGTGTTGCTTTTTATACGTACAAAATGTTGTAGCCACAGCTAATTTGCAACATGTGGACCTACCGAGGCTTGAAGACTTAAAACATATATAAACCTATACAGAGGTTTTCTGTCTACAACGATTATAGACAACAATAATAATATTAATAAAAGCATAAATGAAATACAAATCCAGGTTCCTTTAACCTTCCCTGACAGAGACATCAGCAGCATCCGAGTGGGATGCAGCCATCACTGAAACACCTGAGCCCCCCCCCTTCACCCCCCTAGCCTCCCCCCCTCCCTAACCTCCACACCCCCCTAACCCCCCCACTTCAAACGTCTCTGCTCGGCTCTCACCGCTCGCGCGCTCTCGGAACCGACAGCGGGGCTCGCGCGCTGCGCTGCGCTGCGCTGCGCTCCTCTGAAGTGATGCGCAGCGGTGAGCGGCGCGCGGAGCGGGGCGGCGCAGACCTGTCTCTTTAAGTGCGTGTCAAAGCCGATTACGGCTGATCTCCGTTGTGATTCTGTTTTCACCGTCTGCTCCTCTGACTCTGTTTTCATATGTGCTGCCGGTGAGTGTGTCAATCTTTGTCCTTTTTCGTGGATTCTTTCTCTCTCTCTCTCTCTATATATATATATATATATATTTTTTTTTTTTAAAATTACTTTCGCGCGCTAACTCCCCTCTGAAGTTTCGTGGGACGCAGACGCAGAGTGAAGTGTTGCTGTAGTTACTGACTCCGAGAGCCCGCATTAAACTGCCGAGCGGCGGACGTTCCAACTTTTTATATCATGGTAAGCCCGGATTACCTTCTCCAACAGACTGAGACATTAACCGCCTTCCCTCTGGCATCAGTCCGCTAAAAATAACCACAGCAGCAGCAGCGGCGGCGGCGGCAGCAGCAGCACATCGAAGATGCGCCGCGGAGTGACGGCCTCTCCCTGAAGTTTCAGCAAAGAGCCCCCGCAGACATGCAGAAGAGCGTGCGCTACAACGAGGGCCACGCGCTCTACCTGTCGGTGGCGGCGCGGAAAGAGGGCTCGAAGCGGGGCTACCTGAGCAAGAAGACCACGGAGAACAGCCGCTGGACCGAGAAGTACTTCGCCCTGTACCAGAACGTGCTCTTCTACTTTGAGAACGACCAGAGCGCGAGGCCCTCCGGCATCTACCTGCTGGAGGGATGCGCGTGCGAGCGGGCACCTGCGCCCAAGGCGACCGCCATCAGCAAGGAGCCCGCGGAGAAACAGCAGGTGCGTTGGCGAGCGCGCGGGGGGAACAATTAGGAGCTCTGTTTGCAGTGCAGGTCACCGCGGTTCGGTTTTCACGCCACAATCAAAGCAGCGCCAAAAATAATCAGTTCGCCTCATAAGGTGGAAGGTGAAGGGATGTTTTTATGTGAACGGTTCCATAAATAGCGCGACGTTTAATGATCAAAAACAGCTGCTTTGTTTTTCTTTGCCTTAATTGGAAATATTCAAACCGGCTTTATATTAAACACATGCAGTAATGATAGATCAAACTCTCGTTTCCATGACAAATCAACAATGATTGAATTCCTGACTGAGTTATGAGGCATTTTCTGTCATTGAAAAATAGACATAAAAGCTGTTAATAGTTTCCCATCAGCACTTTGATGTTTATGCACATATTGTTTAGTTCCATTGTTTAGTTGTGTAGTGTGCACAAAGTCCACTGTGATCAAAGTCACAGTGGACTTTGATCAAAAACTTCCTAGAACTCAGTGGTGTTTTTAAACTTAAGATGATAAAACCTTTTTTTTGTTTGTTTTTTTGGTTGTTTGTTTTTAAACTATTTTCTCGTAATATCTACATAGTATTTTCACAACAAATGACACTGATTGTGCAGGACTTTTTCCAGCCATTGTTTTCGTTTTCAGTCTCTTCTCCTTCTAGACATTTTATGTTCTTCTTTGCTCTAAAACCTAAACCTCATTTGACGTGGCACCCATTCACATTTCTGAAACTCGATAGAAATTTTTTAATTTGCCGTAGAAATAAAACCTCACATGCATCGGGAAATATGCAAACTCCTTCAGAAAGGCCTTCCTGCTGCAAGCCAACGGTGCCAACAGCTGCACCACCCTGCAACATTCTTTATTACGTTATTATTAAAAATGATGTGCAAATTAAAACATTTTAAACGTTCCATACAGACAGAAGGCTAAGAACTGCTAAGGAACTGAATCAGTAGCTTGATTATTGGTGTATAAAGTCTGATTACAAAAGAAGCCTGGTGGGACTTAACGTTGATTTTCTGCCGAAACGCTTCACAGCAGCTGTTCATTATCTTAACAGATGCACGACCGGGAAGTTTCTGACGGCTGTGCAGAAGAATGATGCGGCACTAGGATTACTGTAGAAGAGGACTGCGATCGTTTTTGTCCACGAATTTATTTGACGAAGCACATAATTTCAAAGGCCACACACTGCATATCAGCCTAAAACGCAAACCTGCTCGCTGACTGAACCCGCAGCTCTACAGCAGCATGCAGGCGGGGATGAGATGGCTGATCAGATCCGTAATTTCCCTTTTGCAAATTCAGAGGTTATTTATTTTGTTTTGTTTTTTTTACTTTACTTTAGTACTTCTGCTGAGTCTACAATGGTTTCTGTTTTAGATAGTTTACATTTTTAGTTTCAGCAGAGCCCCTGTAGAGTTGAAGCCGCTTTTAAAACCATGTTCTGTTCGACTTTAAACCTTTGCTTTGGGATTCTGCAGCCGTCTGCGTTACAGTGATGTTGTCCTGGCGGGAAGCACCTCCAGACCAATGGTGACAAGCTCACTGACGGAGCTTTGTTTGATCTGCGCCTAATGAGGCGCCTTGTCAGCAGGCTCAGTTTAAGACGGATGTTTTTGATGAAGAAACATTAAAGTCAGACAAAAGATCTAAGAACATCAAAGCCTCTGTGCTCAGCTGGTCACTCAGCTCTTTTGATGTCCACTCTGCTCTGCTCGTATCTTTATTCATACTGTGTGCTGCGACTCTGGTGTTTTACTGATGTTGATTTTCAAGGTTGCGATCACTACGTTGAAGTTGAAATATAGACATATGGGCGATCTTGGGCATAGTCAAAGTCTGGACCTAAATCGGATTAATATGCTTTGCTGGAAACCTAAACATGTTGTCCAGGACTGAGAGCTCTCCATTGTGGTTGAAGGAAAAACTGTTCTGCAAAGAAGAGTAAGCCAAAATTTCTCCACTTGTGTTGAAAAAAAAAAAAAAATCAAATTTCACAATTGCGGTGTTTTCACTTAATAAGAAATTCAACATCAATGAGCTGCTTCACGCTATAAGTCCTTCAGAAACTGTATCATCATTCTGTCGTGCTCCTCATCTTTTCGTGGCAACATCCAGAACTATTAATCCCACAATGCAACACATTAAACCACTTTCAGTTTTAGTGGAAAGAGCACCACTGCATGAATGTGTGACATAAAGGATGTTGTCGGTTTTTAGTTCGAAGATGTGTAACGCCTTGCTGTTCAAAAAACTGGACTTAAACCCTTAATTTAGCAGGAGTGTATTTATAAGCAATAACTATTATTCTCCTTATCATCAGGTGAAGCTCCGACTTGGTAATTTCAATCTAAATGACTAATTTTCTTATTAACTGCCTTCGATAGTTCTTCATAGCCAAACTGGACCTGTTTCTGCACAGCAGATCTGTAATGTCATCCCCAAAGAATTACATCAAAAAACTGAAGGAATGAATAAGGGAGCAAACACCTGATACCACTGCACACAAACGGGGTAACGCATAAAACTGAGTATTTCTCAGGGTGTTTTCCATTGTTCTTAAAATAAATTTGTAATCCCTTTAGTGGGATCAGTCTTGGCAGCCCTGGATTCCTGTTGCAGCACGTTCCATGTCGAAGCATCAGGACAGGATCATTTATTCCACCTTACATTTGTACTTGCGAAGGGTACAATGATGGTTAAGTCAAGGCAAGTTCATTTATTTCGCTAATTTAAGCAAATCAAGCAATTCAACGTGCGTCGAATGCTAATAACGTAACCTGAAAAACAAACAGAAAATATGACAATGAAGTGGCAAAATATAAAGAAGTTGCAATCCAGATTCGAATTGATGAGTGTTACCGTTGATTTAGAGGAGCAGTCATGCAGTTTTGTGGAAGTCTGTTCCAGATTGGTTGTGCATAGAAGTTGACTGCTGTTTTTCCATGTTTGGTTCGGATTCTGCAGTTCAGACCAGAACCAGAAGACCTGAGCGGTCTAGAAGGCTGATACAACAACAGCAGATCTTTGACGTGATGAAGGTTGTGTTTTAACTCGCACCAAAAAGGTTCATGTTACTGGAATGCAACCAGTAGCATGAAATGAAATGGAAATGAAACATTTTCTCCACCAGCCACAGTGGCTCGAGTCCAAGCAAATTATAGAAAATGTATGATTTATTCTTAACTCTATGAAAACCAATTCACTGACAATACGTTCACCATATAGATGTACATACATAGAATAACTTAACATAAAGCATTAACGCCATTGGTTAACCTGACCTTAACCATCAGGGTTAAGGTCAGGTTAGCAGCAGCAGCTGACCTGAACTCTTCACGTCACGTCTCTCTCATCATCCTCCTCCGACAATAATAAACCCGCTGAATCGCTAATTTCCTCTCCTTGTCCGTTACTGAATCTCCTCCAACAGTCAAAGTTAGTGAGGTAATTAACATCACGGTTAATTATGACACATTTTTCTGAATGGGCTTTTTAGCTTTCGTCGTAGTTTTTCTGACCCGCGTTGCTTCTCAAAAGCTTGATTTGAACTTGTGAAAATGATTGAACGCAGTCAGTTTGACGTGGAAGCCCGACACCAGTATTGAGATGAATCGTGGCGTTGGCGCATTATTGAATCACCTATGAGCCGAGGAGCTGCTTTGAAGGTGCAGACTGTTTGTGCTTTTGTGACTTGGCAGGTGGAGCTGCTCTGCTGCGCTGCTGCTCTGTTCGGTTCTGGGATGCGGCTCTGCTTCGCTAAGAATAGCATCCTTGCCAACCCTTTTGCCTGCAGACGACGCTGTCTGAATACCAAACCAGCACAACCACGTCTCACAGAGAAACTACCACGTCTGTGGATACCTGTCCCAGTTGGCGCTTCCCTTTGACTGTGCAGTGTGTGGGTCAGCCTGTGCTCCTCTGCGGTTCTTGTTCGATCAAACGAAAGCCCTAGCTGTCCTCCTCTCTCTTCATCAGCACTGACGTTTTAGCTACAGTGCAGAAAAGTTTGAGTGCGAATTTGAAATCCTGCACACATTGCACTTGGCCTTTTTGTTTGTTTATGCATCAGTGCGTGGCTCACCCCGGGTCTTAACATCGTCCTGAGAGTGCTCCACATGTCTCCTTTGCTTGAAGTAAACAAACCTGATTTAGCACAGTCAGTGCATATATGTATTTTGTTTACCCCAGGTCTGTTAATGGGAGTGGATGGTAGACTACATTCAGAACGTGACCTGTGGGTTTGATTGAGCCGCCTGTCTTTCTCCTCCATGTAATTGACCCAGGAACCTGAATTTGTAAGTCAGCATGCGTTTTGTTGGTTTGGTGAAAGTAAAGGCTGAACCAAAAGGCTCATACTAAACATTTTCAATACAAATACATTCACTTTTCCACACTGCGGAAAGCACCACAAGTCAAAGTAAGTACATTGAGGACAACCTCATGTTTTTAATTGATGCTGCATAACTGATTGGTTTGTGAAAGTGGTTGAGTAGCTCAGGATGGCGTGGAGATCTGATGAGTGCGCATTGATAATACCAGATCGTGAAAACCAAACACTGGCTGAAACGACATGTCTGACTCTGTCCAGGTCAGACTGATGAACTGATTTTCTTTTTTCTTTTCTTTTTTTTTTTTTTTTTTTCTCCGCCCTCTGAATGCAGGGCAAGTCCGCTTACAGTTCCCTTTCTCTGTCTGTCCGTCTCACTCATTGTTATCCTGCAGCTTAATGCAGGCTTGTGGCCGGGGAAGCCGCATTAGCAATACAAGGAGCTGTACAAGCCTTGGTGGTTATGTAAACCCTCACTCCCTCTCCCCCCAGCCCCCAACACACAAACAAGCCCTTAAGCCTCTCTGGTTTGTAGCCAGCACACGCCAGCAAATATCTTTCACCCTCTTATCGTTACATCATTACTACACTGGCCGTCTGTTTGTCTCTGAGGCACAGTGGAGCAAAATAAGCCACACTGTGGGGCGTCGCGTTTTACGTTCATGCATGTCATTGCAAATGTTGAAATGAATTGAGTGATTAACTAAAAGCACTGGTATATTTACTATACCTGGGCCTGCCATCATGACAAATTTTGCCGGATGATAAATTGTCCCAGAAGTTATTGCAGTAAAAGATAATGATGTTGGTAAGAGAGAACGTTTGAGCGATATGATGGTGATCGCATAATAATGCGAGAGCACGTTCTCAAAGACCAATGAACTTGAAATTCTACTGAATATTTAACACTGGAACTAGAAGACATTTTAAATATCCGAAACAGAAACAACAAATAAAATGATGAGGTATCTGTAAACAAACAAACAAACAAACAAACAAACAAACAAACAAACAAACAAACAAACAAAAAACAAACCAAATCACCAGACTGAAGACTTTTATCATCCAGTTTTCGGTTGAAACAGAGAAAAGAGAGAAACAATAAATCATTCAAGTGGAAATTATTGAACTTGTTTTTTTGGTTTAGTGATTTATTGCTCATTGCGACAGGCCTAACTATACAATTTGGCTTTAACAATATTAGTATATTATTTTTTAAATATTTTCTAGAGCCAGAAAAAACAACAACAAAGAAATTGATGACTTGTGCTCACTTAAATTTAATTTCAAATTGTTGCTGTTGTGACGCCATTGGTTAGAAAAAAAGCTGGCTTCAAACTTGCAGTGAAGTAGTTTGGTATAAAAACGTCTTAGATGTTTTTAAGACTAAAACATTCCAGCTCAAGCAGCGACTTTACTGATGTAACACTTTATTGACTTTAAAATAATGTTTTAAACATTTCACTTCATAAATCCATTCGTCAGACGATGATCGCATTCAGATTCTTACTTTACAAAATAGTCCTCTTGATTTTGAGCCTGAAAAAGATCCGGGCTCCAAAGTGTGTCATTTGGATTTTACTTCTTATTTTTAGTCCTTTTGTTTCTGTATATTTTTGTTGTCATGTTCCGATAAATTGCCAGCAATTTCCATCGTTTTGGGAGATCGCCGATTGGCTGATGCTTCCAAGAGAAACCGATCTTATCCTCCGCAGAAAAGGTGTAGAAACCAGCAACTGCCCCTTCAGCTCTGCATTGAAAGACGGGTTATGTTGCACCTCTGTGGTTATCTGTAGTCTCCTCAGTGTTGCAGCTTTGTCACTAAATTTAGCAACTTTTCAGACAAAAAAAAAATAAAATCAGCATCAGCCAAATCAGATGGTCAGTTTTTTTTTTGAAGATTGATGGTCAGCCAGGAAACTGTAATCAATCCACTGTTAGTTTTGAATTAACTTTCAGACTTTACTTTTTTCCTATTGCCTTGTCACTTGTGTTTGGTGTTCACTGTAATCCTTTTTATCATTTTAATGTACTGTGTTTTTGTCAGCATCTGCCTTTTTTTTTTTTTATCAAGCAGGTGAAGCTTCAGTTCGTGGTTTTGATTGCTTGTTTGTTTCTGTTCAACGCAGCACTACTTCCTGGTCATTTTTGGTCATGAATGTCAGAAACCTCTGGAGCTGCGGTCAGAGGATGAGTCGGACTGCAACGAGTGGGTGGAGTGCATCCAGCAGGCCAGGTACGAACAGACACACGTTTCAGTCACGTTTTTTTGTTGTTCATTTTCAGGATAGAGGGGAAAAAAAAAAAACATACTTTTTTTTTTTTGTGGTTCATTTCGGTACTGGACTTATTTCCCTCATTATTAATTTGACCGTTTTCAGAGTCTGAGGTAGGAAAATTATTATAAGGTCAGTTTCATGCTAAATTTCTAATAAATGTAGATGTCTGTGTAGGATGTCGTCAAAGCAAGCAGCAATTTCAAGATCACGTTGTGGTCTTGAGAAAATAATTAGTCAACGCTGAATGACTATCACAAAACATACAGGAATATGTTCATGCTGGGATATTGAGTCGTTCTGCTTCTAAATCAGAAAAATATTTCCAGCCGGTAATGACTCAGCTCAGGGCTTCTCAGAAAAATGGCCGCCGTGCCGCCGTGATCCGTGTCACCGTCTGAATCTGAACTGTGTGTGTTGTGAGATTAATGACTGAGCGCTCACACAGAACATCAAATACCACGAGATCATGACCAGCATTTAAGGAGATTTAAACCGTCGGCACAGTTGATCTGTCGCGCACAATTGCACAGAAGAGACGGAGGTTTTCTAAACTGAGCAGATCTTTTTTTAATGCGGAGTGGTCAGCGGTCAGTTTCGCCTTGCAATGAGGTGTTTTCTGACCCTGGTCCAGGGAGGAAACTGTCCGCCGTCGCCTCGCTTCAGCAATCCCTCACAGCTTTTAGTTTTGACCAGAAAAAAAAAAAAGCAGCGCAACAACGACGTCAGAACTTCACATGAAATCTGTCAGAAATAATCTGTGAAAAGATCGATCTGCTGTTAGAGCCAAAATTGCCGTCTGACAAAATGCAGCGCTCCCTGTCAAGAACAACCAATCAGAGCCAGGAGGCGGGTCTTAGCGCTGTCAATCCTGCTAGTGTGCCGCTCCTAAAACCACTAATGGCGGAGAAACAACTTAATGTTCCAGAAAAACTATTTCTCCACTGTCAGCAGTCGCCATGACATGATGACCAGGAGATCACCCAACTTTAGCCATTCCATCAGATCTCAAAGATGAATTATCAAACAAATGATCAAAAGTGGAGTAAGCTGGTCAGCAACTAGAATACATTTTGCTTGCTTTAATGTCTTCAGTAATGTTTACATTGAGTTAACTCAGAACAACTAAAACTCGCTTCACTTTATTTTTGTTATCTTTTGGAAGATATCTGTTTTATTTACTACCAGAAAACTAGCTTTTAGGGTGAACAAAAATATTTTTATATCTAAATCTGCCTGTATAATTTTGGCCTTACCTGCAAATACAACAAGAACGAAGTGAAATGGCTTTGATATTGAGCTGTTTTGCAGAGAAAAATAGGCAAGAATTTCAAGCTGAGGAGTGAAAAGCTGGAAGAGAAAAACACCGAGAGACCAAACTGGAGCAAAAGATAAAAGGTCAGGCTTTTCAGATTATGATTTTAAAAAAATCAGCTGAGAAACAGATGAGCAGACGAGTAAATTTGTAAAGCATCTTTTCCTCTAAAGTTAAAGTCTCTAAACGCTGAGCGTTCAGTTTAAAGATTCTCGTTAAATCAAACTCGTCTTTGCTTCTCCTTTTTTTTTTTTTGTGCCGGTGAAACGCTCTGGACACAGTTACCGCATCCAGGCGAGCGAGCGAGCGTGTCTGGGTGCTCAGTGCTCGCAGCGGTTCACATTTAGGTCACACTAGCGCCGTTTTACCTCGTCGGTTACATCACACACTCGACCTCTATCTCCTCTCAGCGCTCTCCTTTCCGCGGATGTCTCTCCTATTTTTTTCGCGACGGCGGCGAACACCTCAAACATCTCCTCCCCCCCCCCGGTTTACCTGTTACGGCGCACCCGTGTTTGTTCACAAGCACATACCCCGAAGCCAGACCCCTTTCCACGCTCTTGCCTTCCAGCTACTCTGACATCATGATCGAGCGCGAGATCCTGATGCAGAAGTACATCCACCTGGTCCAGATCCTGGAGACGGAGAAGATCGCAGCCAATCAGCTGCGCACTCAGCTGGAGGACCAGGACACGGAGATCGAGCGGCTCAAAGCCGAGGTACGCATGAGCGCCTCCACATCTGCGTGCGCGTGCATACTTAAATGCACGGCCGGACGCAGCCCTCAGATGCAGCACATTTAGATCAACGCGTGCAAACCCCCCCAGGCATGATGAAGAAGACCCTTCTGTTGAATTAAAGCACAGCAGGGCTCTAAGGATTCCAGAACCCATTACTTCTCTATCGAGATGTTTATTTTTGTCCAGAGTTTCATGAATATTTGATGCTTTGCACCGGCGCGCTCACATAGACGCTGTTGTCACGGTAGATTGTGGTGCTGAACAAAGCCAAGGAGAGGATGCTGCCGTTTCAGAGCAACCAAGAAGAGGAGGACCCAGACATCAAAAAGATTAAAAAGGTAAACGCGTCGTCGAAGCGGCGACGTCATGGGCCCCGTCATGAGCTGGGAGCCCATGACGGGGTCGTTGTGTGCCCACTGCAGGTGCAAAGCTTCATGCGCGGCTGGTTGTGCCGGAGGAAGTGGAAGATCATCGTCCAGGACTACATCTGCTCTCCTCACGCAGAGAGCATGAGGAAGAGGAACCAGATCGTGTTCAACATGGTGGAAGCAGAGACGGAGTACGTCCACCAGCTCTCCATTCTGGTCAACTGCTTCCTCAGGCCGCTGCGCATGGCCGCCAGCTCCAAGAAGCCTCCCATAAGCCACGACGACGTCAGCAGCATCTTCCTCAACAGGTGATGAATCCTCCTCTTGCTCTGTGTGAGGGGGAAATGTACACAAAACATTCAAGCTCCCAATGCTTGGTGTTCAAAAAGAGCATCATACAAAGTGCTTTCCCCCAACTGAACTTTTCCATGTTTTGTGGCATTGCAACTACGACCAACTTATTGGGATTTTATGTGATACGTCAACACAAAATAGTGTGAAAATGTAAAGACAAGGAAAGCATTTTTTTTTTTTCAAATTAAAATCTAGCAAGTTGCTGTGATACCTAAAGATAAAATCCAAAGCAGCAGGTAACCTTAAAGTGTCCTTATCCAGTATCCTTAAAGGGACAGTATTAAGTAAAATAAACTCTTGTTTTTACCTTTTCGTCATGTTATAATGTCATTGCATCCCCAAAAACATTCCTGCAGTGTTGCTTTGATTCTTTAATGGTTATTTAAATGAATCTCTAATGTCTCATGGTAACCTCTAAGCTGCAAAGCGCCTGATGGGATCCGGTTTCACCTTTGACGACACCCTTTCTCCCCTAAACAACAAATCTGCAGAATGTGCCAATTCTTTTACTGATCAAATAATTGTTAGGATAATCGACGTCGCTAAAATAATCGTCAGCTGGAGCTCTAGTCTTTTGTAGAGTGAACGTCTTCAAATGCGTCACAACTCAGTGTCTGTGTTTTGTTCCGTCTGTGTGCAGTGAGACCATCATGTTTCTGCACGAGATCTTCCACCAGGGCCTGAAGGCTCGCATCGCCAACTGGCCAACGTTGGTTCTGGGTGGGTACTGACTCGTTCACTGGTCACACTTGAACCTCTAGACTCTCAGATCACAGGCCCTAACATGAAAAGCATCAACAGAAATCGAATCTTTATAAATAACGCTTCTGTAACGAGAAGAAGTACAGACGATTGTCAAGTTATGATGATGCAGTTTATGAGTGTTTAATGAAAGTTATTGTCTTCACAGCGTAGTTTCACTTTTCAGTTGGTAAACAGATAACAATTCATTCCAGGAAAATCATTTCCAGACTAATAATTGAATTTCAAATGAGTTGTTATTTATGGTTACATACATTAAAAACAGGCCGAAAAACCGTAATATTCTAAATATTTCTTATGACTTTCTTTTCATTCGCAAGAATATTTTCGGATCTTTGCTGCTGTTTTATGTCAATTGTTTTATTGATTGTTGCACTTTGAAATTTTTCTAAATGTGAATATGTGATAAATAAAAATGTATTATTATTATTATGACATAGAATAATATAACCACATCAAAAACATACATTTTTGACCTGTAAATGTGGAAGTAGAAGCTGTTGTTTTAGTCTGTCTTTAGTGATGCGTTAATGTGAGTCGTCGTGCGTTTTCCTCCCAGCGGATCTGTTCGACATCCTGCTGCCCATGCTCAACATTTACCAGGAGTTTGTGCGGAACCACCAGTACAGCCTCCAGGTGCTGGCCAACTGCAAGCAGAACCGAGACTTTGACAAGCTGCTCAAACAGTACGAATCCAATGCCGGCTGTGAGGGCCGCATGCTGGAAACCTTCCTCACGTACCCCATGTTCCAGGTACCAAACACTTTATGCACTAATTATGCAATAAATTGCTCCGATTTCAGGGTCCAGGTTTAGTTCCAGTCGCCTCATGGAAACTACGGTCACGACGTCCCGTTTCATCAGCTTCAAATGTAGATTGTAATGAAGATAAATGGAAAATCAGAAGGCTTTTATTTTGAAAAACGTCAATCGATTCAAACGATGCGTCAGCTTTTGGCTTGAGACTGTAAACTGATGCAGCTGGGATGCTGCAGCCATCTATCCAGATGTCTACATATTCTATGACCGGAAAAAATCATTCCAAGCTATTTAGGGTTGTGTTTCAAAACACTTGGAGGGCGTAGAACTTCATCGACAGATGAGCTCCTAGTAGAATATGTTGTTAAAATGAAAGTAATTGTGTCACAAATTACAAATGAATTTGCTTTTAACATATTTGAAAATGTTCTTTCAAAGCAATTGTTTCTTTTAAACCGATCAAATTTAAGATTGTTAAATATTAAACCTAAAATAAGTCAGGTTTGAAATCTCCGTTTTCATCACACGTTCTAATCATACATTCATGTCTTAGTATTCAATATGTCAATGTCTTCTTTATGATATTGTTTTTTTTTTTTTTAAACGCTAGATTCCTCGATACATCATCACCCTCCATGAGCTGCTGGCTCACACGCCGCATGAGCACGTGGAGCGCAAGAGCCTGGAGTTCGCCAAATCCAAACTGGAAGAGTTGTCAAAGTAAGAATGAGACTGTGAAACAAAAACAAAATGAAAATGACGATTCCCTGAATTTTACCCCACAGGGGAATAATATGCTAAATACACAAGAACAGATTCATTTAGTTGGATGTTGGTTCTAATTGAGAAACTCAAAAAAATGCACTGCAGTGACAGCTGCACAAATGTTTCATTGTTTTGTTTTTATGTTTATTGATAAACTCAATAGTAGAGAAAATATTATATAAAGTTATTTTTGGAGGTTTTTTTTAAACATCATTAATAAAAATTTATAAATAGTTATTGAAAGAGGTATTTTAACATTAGTAAGAATTTACACCATTATGAGGAATTACATGTTTTTTTTTTAGAAATACAATAAATCTATGTCTGTCATAGATGCAGGTTTTTTTCTATTTTTTTCTCACTCGTTCTTATGGAATAATTACATTGAATTTTCACAAAAGAACGACACTTAAGGTGTGAGTAATATTTTTTGTGCAAATGATGAGTTGTCTTTCTTCAGGAGGTCCTGTAACAACAAATTTCATTCCGCTGAACTGAGGGTGAAACCGGCCGTTTGGGTCGTACTGGTCCCAGACCTCTGAACCAGCCCGGTACACAGCGTCACGCACACACACTGACCTCTGCTCCTTGTGTTTTCAGAATGATGCACGACGAGGTGAGCGACACGGAGAACATCAGGAAGAATCTGGCCATTGAACGGATGATCGTTGAAGGCTGCGACATCTTGTTAGACACGAGCCAGACCTTCGTCAGACAAGGTAGCCTTCCTGCTCTCCCAGCTTTCTTTCCAGCCATCCCACCTTCCTGCACTCTTTCACGACTTCTCTCCTCCGCGATCAGGCTCTCTCATCCAGCTGCCATCCAGCAGCGAACGGGGCATGCTCAGTAAGGTGCGCCTGGGTTCGCTCTCGCTGAGGAAGGAAGGAGAGAGGCAGTGCTTCCTGTTCACCAAGCACTTCCTCATCTGTACACGGACCTCCGGAGGGAAGCTGCACCTACTGAAGGTAAAACGTCTGACTATCTAAAATCTCTGGGTTCAAGTTCAGCAGTTTTTACGCACACTCTAGAGTTACAAGTTTTGCAAAAATGGCAGGCCTGTGAAGACAAACACATTTCAATTGCGTAAATTGAAATTATGACAAGAAATAAGTTTAATGGAAACATGGTATTTTGAAAAATATTTTTAAAAAATTATTGTTTAGAAATAAAAATAATGAGATTGTTTTTCAGCCGTGTCGAAGTATATGTGTGTTGCTGCACTGCAATGTAAGCACTTTTTTTACATCACACAAGTCTCATGTTACTAGTGACAGAAAGAAAATGGATTGTTTGTGATTTTGTTTTTTTTAGACGTTGTTCAGAGCTCTCACAGCATCAGCTGTGTGTCATTCCAACGTGATGAATCCATAACTCTTCTATAAAATCACCGATTACAATTTTTCCAAAACGCCGCTCAAAGTCCTGAATGAGACACTGACGACGCCTCTGATTGGCTGATAGATGATGAGCAGTCGCGTCATGGCTGAATTGTGAATATAGCTAATATAACTGTTTACTTCTGCTGCTGCCATGACAATTGCAAAAACTGTGTTTTTTCAACATTAGCAGACGATAGACAAAACTCTGTGTGATGGAAATGGGAGAAACATCTCTGCTGTTTTCACGTTTGTTGCGCTGTTCATATTAGTCTCAATGTCTGCATTTTCGTGTAGCCCAACGCAAAACTCGATGTCATTCAGCAAAGACACAGCGGGACGGTTCATCCGGGACATGATGGACAGAGTCTGACTGAAACTTACTAGATGTCAGACAAATTCTGGGGTTTATCTTATGTCTGCTTTTTTCCAAGCTCAAAAACTGCAACCCGCGACTCATTAAATCTGCAAGAGATTTATAAGCCCACAGCGGCTTATAATTATGGGACTTGACGAGCGAAGCTCAAAATAGTTCCTGTTTTTCCAGCAACAAAATGCGCATCTCTATCTTCCTTCCATTGTTTATGTTTTTGCCGCTGCTGATAATTGACTTAGAAACGGTGGTCGTTCCCCAAGATACATAGAGGAAATAAAATTAAACTGGAAAATTCCTGAAGAAATTTGACCGGGGCCCTGCCAAAGTGTGGCCGTCGTTTGGAGCCAGCGTTCTGATGCTAAACATTAGGATTAATGCTAAAGAAAACTGCAATGTAATCAATAGTCACAAGCATGACTTCCTCCATTCAGCATACTAAACATGGGTAATAAGTCAGAGAAATAGCTACTTAAATGAGGTAGTAGCTATTTCTTATTATCTTTTTCACTCACCTAACCTGAGTGAAAAAGATAATGCAGGATAATCGGTGTGGGGGACTTAGATATTGTTTTATCTAACTTGAGATAAAACAATAATGCAAGCTAATATCATTGCAGCGCCTTGTGGCGCTGCATTAGCCACAGACGAATCTTAAGGCTTTTATTTTGAAATTTTCAGAAAGCTTGATTTTAAATGGCCAATCTAATCCAATGTGTAACAGTGATTGGGTCAAATCAGTAATTTAACAGTCAAAAGAGCAATTACTTGATGGAAAAATTGTAAAGGCTTTTCTTTTGAAAATTCTTTTAAGCTTAATTTAAAATTGCCACACTAATCCTTTGTGTAACAATAGTTGGTTAAAATCAGTTATAAAATGCCCAAAACACAAGTAGTTCTGAAGGCCAACTCCTTCCTCAGAGCTCTGCCATAGTAAAAACTACAATGATTTGTTTTTGTAGTCCTAATCAGCTGGCCCTGCTGTGTTCTGTTGCTATGGTAATGGATCCTTTGCCAGCTGTGAGTCAGAGAGAGGGAGACATAATTCTATCAGTTTCAGGCAGCCATTAGCTCATGCTAATGCCCTAAACAGAGAGAAAAGATGATGCAGGGTAATCTTATTGCACTGGCTGCGGCAGTGCACTTGTGGACGCAGTGAAATGCTAATGTTTGTGGTGAAGTCAATTTGAAATAAAGAAATAATGCAAGCACAGTGACTCTGCACTCGCCAGAGACAAATCTTAAGGCTTTTATTTTGAAATTTTCAGTAAGCTTCATTTTAAATGTCCAAAATAATCCAAAGTGCAACAGTGGTTTTGTTAAAAAAAGTCACATAATTTCTAAGAGAGCAATTACGTGATATAATTATGTGATATAAAAGAATGTCCGGGCTTTTATTTTGAAATTTTCAGTAAGCTTAATTACTGCTCCAGTATTTTTTCTGATGTTTACTTCATGACCTCTAAATGCTCTGGGCCGAATCTTCCTTTAACACTTGAGGTTCTGCAGTAACTTCTATTCACAGCTGTTCACCTCCAGCCCAGATCCCGTCAGCAGCGGCTTTAACCCACCTGGCAGAAACGTTAAGGAGAAGCAGAGCCAACAGTCAGCAGGTGGTACCGGGTGGAACACTATACATTATATTACATCAGCTAAATTATGGAAAATCAAATGTTTTTTGCCATTGGTGACGTACGGACGGGAGGAACATGCTCCAGTTAATGAGAGGTTGATCAATCCCAGTTGAGGCTCAACTCTGCTGCCTCAGCAGCTTCGCTTCCGAGCATTTGAATGAGAAAATGCGAAAATTCAGCAATTTTGAAGAAAAAAATAATCAATTGGTCAAGCTAAATGAAAAATCGGTACTTTAAAGTACAAACCACAGGGTGAAAATAGCAATATTAATTATTTTATCATCAAATATTATATTTCCATGATTTCCTGATCGCAGGTCACTGATTCACAATTAGTATCGAGTAACTGGCTTATCAAATTAATATTTTTATCAACCCAGTTACACAGCAGTAATGATTTATGTAACTGCTGATGAAACTTAGCTAATTTGTCTGGATGTTTTCGAACTGAAAAAAATACAACACAACAACAAATTTATGCACCCTGGTTTGCTGAAGAGATGATTTGGGAAAATATTCCAAATGACAGTTCTATTTTTAAATTGTTTTTTTCTTGAAAACTCTTAATCCGATTAATTTTTAATATTTGATTAAAGACAGTAAATGTCAAAACATTTAAACCTCCTGCTACAGATTTTAAAAGCACAGTTTATCATTATTATTGTTTTTATTATTATTATTGTTTTATGTGGAGTATTTTTAAAGAGAAAAAAAACTTCAAGGGAATCTTGTCCAGATCAGAACAAAGCGCTTTACTGACATCTACTGGTGAAAGAACATATGGTGAAATAATTCATAAAATGACCACTGGACTCTGTAAAAAGATAAACATTTTCAATAAAACATCCAGGAACGCCAACAAACTTTTTTAATGTAGGAAAAACAAATCTTTTCTCTTTATAATATGTATTTATTTACTCTGTTAATATGATTTTTTTCTTTAAGTGGTCCACCGTATTACATTGGCTAATACTATTATATGTTAAACTAGAAAATTTCTGAAGAAATTTAACCAGGGCCCTGCCAAAGTGTGCCCGTCGATTTGGACCCAGCGTTCTGATGCTAAACATTACCATCAATGCTAAAGAAAGCTGCAATTTAATCAATAGCATGTGGAGAGTCACAAGCCTGGCTTACTCCATTCAGTACACTAAACATGGGTAATAAGTAAGGGAAATAGCTAATACCTCATTTAAGGTAAAAGGCTAATGCCAAGGCAGAGCCCTAACATGAGCAAAAATGATCATGCTGGATAATCTTATTGCACTGCCTACGGCAGTGCACTAGTGGGGGCAGTGAAATGCTAATGTTTGTGCTTATGTTAATACACTGTCTTGCTGTGCAAGACAGTGCCCTAACTTGAGACAAAACGATAATGCAAGCTAATATCATTGCAGCGCCTGTGGCGCTGCATTAGCCACAGACGAATCTTAAGGCTTTTATTTTGAAATTTTCAGAAAGCTTGATTTTAAATGGCCAGTCTAATCCCATGTGTAACAGTGATGTGTAATCAGTTATTGAATGCTTGAAAAAGCAATAACCTGATGTAAACATTTTCAGGGCTTTTATTTTGAAATTTTCAGTAAGCTTCATTTTAAATGTCCAAAATAATCCAAAGTGTAACAGTGGTTTTGTCAAAAAAGTCACATAATGCCGAAGAGAGCAATTACATGATACTAAAGAATGCCAGGGCTTTTATTTTGAAATTTTCATGAAGCTTAATATAAAATTGTCAAACTAATCCTGTGTGTGACAATGCTTGGTTAAAATCAGTTTTAAAATGCCCAAACACAATGTAATTCTAAAGGGCAGCTTATGCCTCCTCAGTAGTAACTGACAGTTCCGCCATGTTGTAGTTCTGATAATCAGCTCTGACCTCTTTTGTAGGCACTGAGTGTTCTGCCATAATGTAGTTCTAACATGCAGTAATTGTAGTTCTAAAGAGGAGGTCAACTGTCATGTCAGTGTGTCACACAAGGAGAGACTTAATTCTAAATGCTTGAAGCACTTAGTTTTTCTGAAAGGCCTGAGAGAATTAGTCAAGCTTTTATTTTGAAATTTTCATCAAGCTTAATTTAAAATTGACATACTAATGCTGTGCGTAACAATGCTTGGTTAAAATCAGTTATAAAATGCCAAAACACAATGTAATTCTAAAGTCCAGCTCATTCCTCCTCAGTAGTTACTGACAGTTCCGCCATGTTGTAGTCCTAACCTTCAGGAATTGCAGTTCATAAGAGGAGGTCAATCCCTCCTCAAAGTTCTGCCATAGTAAAAACTACAGTGATGCTTTTTTGTCGTCCTAATCAGCAGGCCCTCCTCTGTTCCGTTGCTATGGTAATGGATCCTCTGCCAGCTGTCCTGTGTGAGACAGAGAGGTGGAGACAGATTTCTATCTTTGTGAGACACCCAGTCAGTTTTAATGGAAATAGCAGTCTGAACAACTCCTTGCCGTTAGCGAACCGTGATACGTATCGGAAAACCGTTTGAAGCATATGAGAGGGCTATTTGTCAACTCCGATAGTCCTGCAATTCATATCTGTAGCTCATTCACAGTAATTACAGCGATGAGAGAAAAATGGTGTGCGCTGAGGTCTGAAATTTTCCATAAAACTATGAAAATGAATGGTGGAGAGCATCAGTTACCCTGGAACATGATTTCGCTCTGAAGCACCTTGACAGAAAACCGTAAGGCCTAGGAAAATTTTGAAAACATTTTACCGGAGCAGGCATGCGTATCGATGTTATGACCGAGTTTGATACCGATACGCCGATAGTTTTGGGCGTGGCGGCGATTTCACAATTGGTTTGGGGTCAAAAATCCACTGAATTTCTTCACTCTAGCGGAGCGGCAGTTGGTGGCAGTTATGCTCTGCGTTTCGCAAATCAGTCACTGCTCTCCTTATGCATTGCTATGGCAGGGCCCCAATTACAAAAAAATAAAAAATAGTAACGCACAGTAACACAAAGTGATTTAGATAAGTAATTGTATTTACTTAGTAATGCATTACTGACATCACTGTTCAGGATATATTCCTGTATACTAGAGGATAAGTCATATAAATAATATTTTTGTATTTGACCTTGAAGGTACAACTAGATCTACAAAATTCCCTCATAATTATGACAGAAAATATTCGTTCTGGCATAATAAGACTAAAAAGAAAGTGTTTCCGCTGAGAATAGATTTGTGTCTAGTATCTTTCAGCGGTGAAGCTTTAATTTGTTATTTTTCTTCCTAACAGCAGGGAGGAACACTGTCTCTGATTGAGTGCACTCTGATTGAGGAACTAGATGCCAGTGATGAAGACTGTGAGTGTCCTGTTGCAATATTTACTAATTATTCAAATTCATTTGAATGTAATTCTCAAGTTCAGTGGTTGCCTAACCACTGAATGTCAGATTTCTACAAAGAAAACTTTTCAGAATTCACCAGTGAAAAAGGTTTAGTGGAAGAAGAACTGTAAGAAACACTAGCTAGAAAAAATGACAAATATCAATGAAAGTTCATGGGTACAATAAAAAGTATGTTTTTTACAGTTTTGATCAAATGCACCAAAGCCATTTAGGCAGCTTACAGATCAATGCAGGGTCAGTTTCAGGTCAGCTGAGCAGAATGAAAGTGTTTTGGTTTCCTGTTGCGTTTTCAGACAATGCCGCAGGTCAAGGCTTCAGTCACCTGGAGTTTAAAATTGTGGTGGAGCCCCCCGATGGTCAGAGCTTCTCCGTTGTTCTCCTAGCGCCTTCCCGCCAGGAGAAGGCTGCCTGGACCAGCGACATCAGCCAGGTACCGACCGACCCAGACGAACTCAGACGAACTGAGAGCTGCCATGACGGGCTTTAGCTGGTCTTCTAAAAGAAGCTTTTATCCTTGTTTTGTGTGTGTGTGTGTGTGTGTGTGTGTGTGTGTGTGTGTGTGTGTGTTTTCTCTCCACTTCAGTGCATCGATAACATCCGCTGTAACGGCCTGATGACCAGCGTGTTTGAGGAGAACTCTAAAGTGTCTGTGCCCCACATGATCAAGTGAGGAAATGATCTCATTCTCACTAAAGTCCTACATTTCACAGGTCTACAGAATGCTCACATGAATCACAGCTCACATGAATGCTCATGAAGTTAAAGTAAATAATATATAGCTTTCATAAGTTTTAATGAGGATCTCTCTTTAAGTGAAATTTATGATTTCTGAGCTGCTTATTCTAAATCGGTGCCTGATGGAAAAACAGATAAATTATCCAAACTGGACAGTAAGAAATAATCTGTACTAGCTTTTTCCTCTATAAAAAGATTTAAGTCAAATTTATTGTTTTAACGCCAAGGTCCGACGCCAGGCTGCATAAAGACGACGTCGACATTTGCTTCAGTAAGACGCTCAACTCCTGCAAAGTCCCTCAGATCAGATACGCCAGCGTGGAGCGGCTGCTGGAGCGCCTCACTGACCTGCGCTTCCTCTCCATCGACTTCCTCAACACCTTCCTGCACACGTACCGGATCTTCACCACGGCCGCCGTTGTCATTGACAAACTGGCCGACATCTACAAGAAACCCTTCACCTCCATTCCTGTGAGGTATACGAGACTTAGAAACGCAGAGGAAGAAGCTCCTCCCCCTGAACCCAGACTCCATCCAGTCCATCAGTCCTCACTGTGTCTCTGTCCTCCTCATGTCTAACACTTCATCCTGTCATTCATCCTGTCATCTTTTCTTCTTCACATCTCCCTCCTTCATCTTCCTCACACTGCTGCCGCTGCCTCAGGATTGAGCAGCACTCATACGACCGTCTGTCCATCATGTCCCTTTGTCCAGACTACAGTCTCAAGATCACACAGCTAGCTTTGGACCAGTCCAAGTAAATACCATCAGTAGGCTTTGGGGGAGTGATTTGGGTAACACTTTATCTGAAGGGATGTGCATAAGCCTGGCATGATGACGCTGTCATAAACATGAAGGAGTCTTCATCAGGATTTATGCGTGTTGTCATGACACATTCGTGGTTCTCCTGGTCAGAGCTGTGGACTGACCGCTCTGGTTTCTTTCAGGTCGCTGGAGCTTTTCTTCGCCACCAACCAGGGTGCCTGGGGATCCGACCCGCTGAACAGCAAATCCCCCAGACTCTGCCGCAAGTTCTCCTCCCCGCCTCCCATCTCCATCCCGTCCCGCACCTCCTCCCCGGTCCACTGCCGCAAGCTGTCCCTGAGCTCGCCGGTGGGCGTGAAGGTCGGCGCGTTGGACCTGTCCACCACGCCGCCACTGTCCGCGGCCAACTCCCCCACCTCCAGCCACAGTCCCTCCATCTCCTCCCCTCCGCCCGGCTCCAGCCGGCTGCCGTTCGGCTTCTCGTATCCCCCGCCCACCGCCACGCGCTCCCCCAGCCTCCCGCAGGCCTCCGGGGTGTCCTCACCGCCTCCCGCCTCCACCAGGGCCCCGCTGGACCTCAGCCGGGGCCCCAGCTCCCCGGAGCTGAGTCCGTCCGCGGGGGACGACGTCAGCGGAGAGCTGCCGCGCATCGACGCCTTCTGTGGGAAGCTGAGGCGCAGCATCCGCAGAGGTAGGAAGACGCCAACAGTGAGCGCTCACACTCCTCCAGCTCTTCAACAAGGCGGCTTTACATGCAGTAAACACACCGAATGTTTGTGACTGCTGCTGGAGATGCTGCTTGAAGCTGCTGGCAGGCTGCGTTCCTATCAACAGTCCGAAATACAATCTAAGTTTTTACCAGGCCTTTAGAAAAAGGTGTAAGAAATAGAAGGTAGAAGAAGGGAAACGTTTTTTTTATGTCCAGACTTCCGATCTTCTAGAAGTCGAGTTTTCTCCTTCATTCCATATCCCACGGTTTAATATTTATGACCTTCAATACCTCCATCCATCCCTCTGTTTTCCAGTATTTCCCTTCATCAGTTTCTTTTTCACTCCTTTCATTCAATCATGATGTGTTGGTTCTTTTTTGTCCATTTGTTCTTTTTGCTCATTTGATTCTCCTGGTTTCTATCGTCCATGTTTTTTGTTTTGTTCTCTTTTTCCTCCTTTCCTCCTTAGCTTCGTTCCTTTATGGAAATACCTGGAATCGTCACATAAACAATGTGAAGGATGTGCATCATTTATTTGCAGCTAATATTAGTCCAGGCTTTGACGTCTTTTATTGTGTTCAAGCAAAGACATGAATGGGTCAGCATTTCTCCTTCAGAGGAATAATTGGGCCTGTAGATGAACATGTGTCTGCAGAACGAAGGACGATCACTAGTAAAAAAAAAAGGAGCAGAGTACTAGACCAAAGAAAGAGAGGCGAGAGAGAACATGAAAAGACAGGAACCTGGTAGAGAACGAGAAGAGAACGATGACATGTAACAGCTGACATCTCAAATAGCAACTCATTACCTGAAAGTTCACAAAAACATTTTTAGGTCATTGTTAAAATAATCGTCCTTGTAAACTCCTACATCTCTCAGAAGTCTCCTGGACTCATGTTGAATGTTTGACCTTTTCTCCCTCACAGCTGTTCTGGAGTCAGTATCCCTGGACAAGTTCATCCCCGAGTCTCCGTCCAGCAGCGAGCGGGGGGACCTGTCCCCCTGCCGCTCCCCGTCCACACCCAGACATCTCCGCTACAGACAGTCAGGAGGTAGTAAAACTACACGAGCGCACCGCACCGCACTGCACCACACCGCACCACACCGCACCACAGCGAGCGAAAAACGACAACATTTGCAAAAAGGACACAAAAACTTGTTGCTTACAATTTGCATAAGACCCATTTTATGTCTATCTTGTTTAGCTGGATGCTAACAGTATCATAAATGGGGCTGAAGATTTTTGACGTCTCTACTTTGCAAAAGCTCCTTTTTTTTATTTGGACATTTGTTCTGATTCTATTGCTATGCGCGCAAAACTTTATTGATAATCCGCTAATGTCAAAAAAGCACAAATTCATAATTGTGGTGTTTCTGTCAAATAGAAAACAAAACCAAAATCACATGTGAATAAGTTTGTTCACACAATAAGTCAATCCTCCTACCACTTCCTGTCATGTTCTTCGTCATTTCCGCCAGTAGTAACATCCGCCTGTTGATCTCGTGATTACTGTGGTGGAAGAAAAGTCTTTCCATTGCAGTTTAGAACAACATATAATGTTGATTGAGTTTTGTACCACAGAACACATGAGACCTGTTGTCCTTCTGAACAGTGGCGTTTGCACTTTTAAGAGCCGTTGGAGCAGATATGACATTAAGGTTTTACTGTTTCTGGTCGCTTGTAGTGGCAGCCGGGGAGAACGCTCGCTGCACCATGTCACCTGCGTCGGCGTTCGCCATTGCCACGGCGGCCGCAGGGCACAGCAGCTCGCAGGGTGAGCACGTCCAGTCATGAAGGTCACAGCGGATATAGCGGAGGGAGGGAGCTCCACTTGTGGTGTCCATTGGGTTATGTGTCGGGGAGCAGCTAAGAGGATAACAGAACGTAATTTAAAGATAACAGGAAGGAAATGGCCGTCTGTGTAGGAGATTTCTAATGAACTTTATTGTTTTAAAAGCACATTTGCTCTTAAAGTCAATGGCTTAAAATAATTTACTTATGATAGTAATTACTTCAAAAATCTCACATTTAGAAAAGTGGAATACGTTTCTTTTTAGTTTTCTTCAATATGTGTGACTGGATCAAAGTCGTTTTCACAGAACCAAAGAACAATATTCACAAAAAAGGTGTTTGCTCACCAAATCTGGATTTATTTATGTTTTTTCACTCCTTGCTCTTCTAGGTTTTAGTAACTCTGAGAAAACATGTGATAAGGAATTCATCATCCGCAGAGCTGCTACCAACAGAGTCCTCAATGTGCTGCGGCACTGGGTCTCTAAACACTCCCAGGTGAGTCAAAGAGGAAACACTGTCCATATCCACAGTCTGTTTCATCCTAGTTGGATGAAACTAAAATCTGTCTTTTATGTCACACACACTGGTCAAAGTAGTTTTTGACTCATTTAGATTAGTTTGGACCATAATATTGTAACGCCAAAATATGTAATTAAACATGAAATAACTCAGAATGCACTATAATAATATTACACCCCAGTATGAATAAGTAGGCTAATGCTTGAACACCACGGTTTGTTTTGGACACCAAATCAGCTCTAATTTGGTCCATTGGTCTTAAGCTTGAGACCAACTTGAGAACAACCAGTTCACAGTACAAAGCAGAAGTGAAGACAAAACATTATTTTGATACAGTAGTAGTAGTAGTCTTTATGTTCATGTGTCATACAGCCTTTTACAGGTGCCTTGCCCACATGGGCTTACAATAAAACAAATACAAACAATATTATTCTTTGGACAATTGATTCCTAATCTATTTATCAGCTGTCACAATGAAGGATCGAAATGAGTATTTTGGGTTACCAACAAGGTGGCTTTAGAGCAGGGGTGTCAACATCCAGTCCTCGAGGGCCGGTGTCCTGCAACTTTTAGATGTGCCTCTGCTGCACCAGACCTGAATAGAATAATTAGGTCATTAGCAAGGCTCTGGAGACCTGATCTACACAAGGAGGAGGTAATTAAGCCATTTCATTCCTGTGTTTTATACCCGTGGTACATCAAAAAACTGCAGGACAGTGGCCCTCGAGGACTGGAGTTTGACACCCCTGCTTTAGGGTGTCTTTAACCTCCCAAGATGGCGACGTATACAGACATACAGAATCTAGTGTTTTGCTATTTCAGTCAATCCATTTAAGTCCAACATGTACTTTAATTCAAGCACCATAAATAACGACATTGTTAATTGTTAACGAGGAGAGGGGACTTTGTAAGCTATAACTTACAAACAGGTGACTCAATAATGGCTGCCTTTAGCTTAACTAGCATGTAGCTTTTGAGAAAATGAATATTTAGCATGTTTTTAAGGATGAGTCTGTAGCTTTATGAAAAGAGAGGAAAGAAAAATTCCAGTAAAACACGGCAAAATCATGTTGCGTGATTAAAATGATTCTTTATAACCTTAGAAAACATTGTTTCTGCCACGTCCTGGTTATTACCGCAGCAGTTTGAAGGATTAGCACAGTGAAACCAGACAATCAAACAATATTGAAATTGTTTTAGCAGAGCTGCCAGACCCAACCTTTTACTTTTGTTTTATGAAGGTTTCCACAGAACAAGGACAGCAGTGGTGTGACCTCAGTAAGAAAAAAGTGTTTGTGGGGCAAAGCTAGTCTGTTAGCGGCTAAAGGAAAGCTAGCACATCCATAATAAAATGCCATTAACTTTGCACTTTCATCTCATTCACATTCTCAACCATCAAATTATGTTGTGCAAAGATTTAAAAAGTAAAATGGACTGAATTAAACATTTTAAATAAAAAATATTGATTAAACTGCAAACATCTTAATTCCAGTTTGTGTGCTACTGTAACAAAACAAAGTTGGGGTCTGTCAGGTCACCATGGCTGCAGTTGTTCCTCACGTCCCTCAGTGCTTTTCACACACGCAGCCGAAACAGACGGCCTCCCTTTGAGGAGCACGACTAAAAGCTGCTGGTTGTTTTCGCTCTCGCTGCGTCTCTTCTTCCGCCGTCGCTCTCCGTGACATAGGTGCTCTTTGCGCTGCGTGTCCTTCCCACCATGGACGCACGCAGAAAGGTCAGCCTCCTCCCCAGGGAGCTTCAGGGAACTATCATTTTTGTCTTAAGATTATATAAGGAGCTATTTTTGTAGCTGGATGTTGCCTGGAAAAGTGAACTCGTTTGGGTCGGCTGAGAAAAACAGCTCTTGGTTTAGGAGGGCGAGGTGTTTTTGACCTTCCAAAGTAAATTATTAAAGTGGATGGAATATGGTTTGGTTTCTAACACTATATTGATAAGTTAAATGCGAAGTTCTTCTAGTGTTGAGGTGTCCGAATTGGTTCATTGCAACTAACAAAGTTGTACCAACATCAAGTCTTGTTACATGTATGATGTGTCACTTTTGATGCCCACCATTTTGAGTACTAAGGGTGTAAGTGAGGTGAAAGGTGCATGACTCTCAGGGTGCTACTGAATCAGGACAAAGCAACAATTGCCATGAAATCAATCAATCATGTAGCACATGTCAGCAACAAGGCAGTTCAAAGTGATTTACATTGTGAAAATCTGAAAATAAACATAAAAAAAAAAACATCATGAACACGACAGTTATAGAAAACAATAACGGACATTAAACTTTTTAAAACGTAATTTCATTTTGATTGTTAATTCCTTTTGTCTTGGTGGATCTTACAATGGCTGTCATGATGTCGCCGACTGCTCTGATGCTGTTCTGCTGTGTGCTTCACGTCATCTGAGCTGAAGCTTTCCGATGCAGCATGTCTCTGCGTCTCTGTGTCTCTGTCAGGACTTTGACCTGAACGGTGAGTTGAAGACAGGAGTGATCAGCCTGCTGGACGAGGTGCTGCGAGACCCAGATCTTCTGCCCCAAGAGAGAAAAGCAGCAACCAACATTTTAAGGTGCAGACTCTTTACTGTCAAACCTCCTCTTCATCATGTCAGAGGTTTCTTTTACACATTTTTATTCCGAGACAGTGGTGCAGTCGGTAGCACTGTTGCCTTGCAGCAAGAAGGTCCTGGGTTCGATTCCCGGCCCGGGGTCTTTCTGCAGGGAGTTTGCATGTTCTCCCTGTGCATGCGTGGGTTCTCTCCGGGTACTCCGGCTCCCTCCCACAGTCCAAAAATATGACTATTAGGTTAATTGGTCTTTCTAAATTCTCTGTGAGTGTGTGTGTCCTGTCTGTTTCTGGGTTGCCCTGCGGCACCCTGCCCAGGCTGCACCCCACCTCTCGCCCATAACGTAGCTGGAGATAGAAAATGTTTTAGCTCTTTTGTGGTCAAACGTTAGATGGTTATAATTTTCCTTGATGGATCTTCAAAATGAAGCTGCGGTTTGCTTCGCAGTGCCATTTCTCAGGATGAACCAGACGACACTCAGCTGAGGATAGAAGACATTCTACAGATGGTCAGTGTGAGTTCAAATGAAACACTTCACTGAATGAGTTCAATGAAACAAAAAAAAAAGTTTGAAATCACTTCTCTTCTTATCATGAAACAGAAAAGCTGCCCTCTTCTGCATTTCATCGCGGTAAGGATAATTCTCTCTTTCCCTGGCAAACGTCCACCAGGAAGTGATCCTTCCTGTACATTTAAAGTTGCTAGCGATCTAAACGCTACGCTTCCCGCACATTAAGCTGATGTGTGTCTGTGTGTGAACAAGGCGGAAAGTCCTAAAGCCGAGTGTTTCGAGTCCCTCTCGGCCATGGAGATGGCGGAGCAGATCACGCTGCTAGATCACATCGTTTTCAGGAGCATTCCCTATGAGTGAGTACACGGCGGGCCCCTGCTGTACCGCCAGTACAGCAGGGGCCAGCTTTTGTTTGGATGAAATCTGTCCAACTCCATCCAAGCTTCATGTTGGAAAACCTTACAGAAATAACAGCAGCTGGAAATAACTCGTATAAAACAGTCAGTAATGATCATCTTAAAACTTGATCTGTTTTCAAATCATTCAAATCTGTTGATGTTCAAAGCTGCCAGAGACAAATTATGCAAGAGGTGCAGCTGTGATTACAGCAGTTCTGCAAAAAATAACAAAAATGAAAGCATGGATCCCTTTCATTCAGCGTTACATTGCATTAAAGGATCACCTTTCAGATTGACTGACCGTCTTACTTTGTGTGTCCACTCAGAGAGTTCTTGGGTCAGGGTTGGATGAAGGTGGACAAGACTGAAAGAACTCCATACATCATGAAGACCAGCCAGCACTTTAATGACGTAAGAAACCCTCGTAGAAAAACTCCCCATAAGCTGCCAAATCTCGTCTTGTGATCCTCGTGAAATCGCTTCAGATGAGCAACCTGGTGGCGTCTCAAATAATGGCCCACGGCGACGTGGGCGCTCGGGCCAGCTCCATAGAGAAGTGGCTGGCCGTGGCCGACATCTGTCGCTGCCTCAACAACTACAACGGCGTGCTGGAGATCACCTCTGCGCTCAACCGCAGCGCCATCTACAGGCTGAAGAAAACCTGGGCTAAAGTTTGCAAACAGGTTTGGCTGAATCAGTTCTCAGAACCGACGTTACCTAACACACACAGAAAACCTCCAACGTTACGATTTTACGTTGTTTTTTTTTTTTTTTTTTATCCAGACCAAGGCGCTGATGGACCGGCTTCAGAAGATCGTATCGTCGGAGGGAAGGTTCAAAAATCTCAGAGAGACGCTGAAAAAGTAGCGACAGTCACACACAGTCTCGCTCTGCCCTGCAGCATGACGCTGACACCACGATGAGATCATTTTTACATCCTTGTGTGCAGCTGCAACCCTCCGTGTGTGCCGTACCTGGGCATGTACCTGACTGACCTGGCCTTCATCGAGGAGGGAACGCCCAACTTCACCGAGGAGGGGCTGGTCAACTTCTCCAAGATGAGAATGGTGAGACTTTCTGTCCTGCAGCACAAAATAATTTGGCTGGAGTTTGGCTTTTGTTATCAATACATTTTAAGCAGGATCAACTTATTTTCTGAAAATAAAAATATGTCGTTAACCATCTCTGAGGTTTATATTCCCTAAACTAAAGTAGAATTTCTATGAATGGTTTTGTTTGCAGATATTTTTGTTTCAAAAAGTTTAAAACACAGATATCTGAACTGAACTTAACGACTGAGGCAGCATCCAGAGATTACAATAATACATTCACTGCACGTGTGCAGGACAATAGAGACATCTAGTGGCTGAAAATGGTAGAATAATGAAAATTGCTGAATCAACACAAGTGAAAAACATTATATTGTTACTGCAACACTTTTTAAACAAACTTGTGCCTTTTTTTTTTTTTTTTTTAAATTTATGTGTTCGCCAATAAACAAACAAAAAAAAAAACTAACGAGCTAAAAACTAAATGGATGAGTAAATGATTGTGGATATGAAGCGTAAAAAATGCAAACCTTGCATTTTTGGCTGCAACATTTGCTCTGGAGGTTCCAGTTACCGCAAGATTAAGATGAATGCAAAAGCCGTGTTAATAAATAAGCATCTATCCTGAACACCTAATATTTGTTTGTTTGAGAAAATGTTATTTTCTGTGCATTTTTTTAGACAAATGTATCACAGCACATGGCTTTTTAATAAATCAAGACGCATTGGTATTAAAGCTCTCTTCACGTTGCTCTCTCTGCTCCTACAGATCTCTCATATCATCCGGGAAATTCGTCAGTTTCAGCAGGCTCCTTACAGAATAGAGCACCAATCCAAGGTTTCCCTTTTTCATCATCATTTATTTATTTTTAAAAAACTTGAAAAAAAAAAAGTTCTTTCCTCCAGCTTTTTTTTTTTTTTTTTAACTCTGTATCCAGGTAACTCAGTTCCTGCTGGATAAGACCCTAGTGATGGATGAAGATACTCTGTATGAGCTCTCACTGAAGATCGAACCTCGAGTCCCTCCAGGTTAATTTTACACCAGAAACCTGCACAGATTCACGTCTCTCAGCTCGCAGCGCCACCTTTGAAATGAAGCTGGGGCTTTCATATCGCACACAGGCGGTCAGCAGGTGTAGTCGGGGAAACTCAGGAGAAAATGTGCCTTGTTTTACGGAGATCTGAGGTTTTTATCTAGTTATTGTACTGTATCGCAGAAACAACTCCTTGCCATATTCTCAAACCTTCATGAGTGTAGAAACACCATCAGCGCTAGAATGTTGCCGCTGTCACTCTGTGATTTGGCTTTGTTGTCTTTAACACAAAGTTCAGCTGTTTGTTTATATTATATCAAACAACCATTTTTGCACGAATTAAGCACGTTTCAAAAATGTTTCTCTGTGTGATTTGAATATTCAGGAAATTAAAGGGCCAGTATTATGTTTGTTTTTTTTAACCGCAAATCATTTTATAGCACAATCAAGTAACCACATTTCCTTCAGCTCGTATATAAATGCTGCATATGACTTTTTAAAAAATTTTATTTGATATATAAAGGCTTGAAACTGGGCCTCTGTCTCTTTAAAAATTCCTGCTCCTTTTGAAACCCCGCCTTCAGGAAGTCATCACGACATGGCTCCTTTAGTAACCCTTTAGCAATGCTTTTACCAACTTCGGACCGAGAATTAGCTCCTACAATGAACTCAGCTGATTAGCAGATCCACCGGGTGTTTGCTAATTGCTGCTGGCTAGTCTGAAGGAGCTGAGTGGAGGTGGGGAAGCTGCTATGTGAGGGGAAAGCTTAGAAGCTTGAAAACTGCAGCTCAGAGGAGGAGCTTCATCTTTGAAGGCGGGGCTAGGTCCACCCAGGCGTTTTTCACAGCTGAATGGTTGCCATGGAGATTAAAGGGTTTCTCAAATATGCATCAGAGAATCAAAGCAACGCTCCAGGCACGTTTTTCATGACGAAATAACATTATAACATGATGGAAAGCTTAGAAATGTTTTAGGAGAGCATTCTGATGAACTCACCCAAAAATAATGAATTTCCTTAATGAATGTTTCAATAACCTTATAATAATGTGAGCTGGAATGAGCTCAATCCTGTCTAGGACTTTAAATAGGACAGTTTGTCACAGTGAACCTTGTGATCTCTGATTCCTGGCGCTGAGTTCCTGGTCACATGAAACATCGTGTGACCATGAACTTCATTTCTAATCTTGTAAATTTACTCTATCTGATCAAACTGAACCGTTATCAGCTTGTTTTTTTGTTTGTTTGTTTGTTTCATTTTTATTTATTTATTTTTTTGCATGTTCCTCTTTTTTTGAAGCGGCTTTTAGCAAATTTAGCCCTTTCATCCAACCTGACGAACATCGCGTCTCCTTTTAGTTTATGATCGCTAAGAATTTTGTACACATTTTTTCTGATAAATATTTTCTAACAATCATCTCCTGACAACCACCTAAAGAAAAGCATCACTGATAACATATTTCTCTGATATCACCGCTGTAAATAATAATTCCTGTTAATGTCATGGTGTCTTTAAAACCTTTAACTTGTAAGAGCCCCTCTGTAGTGACATGTTTGCACTATTCATTTTAAGAAGAATGTTGCATAAATATTAGTAGCATAAATATAGCATATATCACGATCGGTTTATTTTTGTAGATGCGACTGACTTGTTTTTTTAGATTCATTTTTGCCTCTTTCCTTTCTGAAATCTTCTGTTTGCATTAGAATCAGCTAGTTTTCATTCACTGTTGCATACTTTTCTTCAACTTGTATTGTTTTTTTTTTTTATTGTTATCCATATGTTTATTGTACAGACATTTACACTCTAAAGGCTTGAAAATAAAACTTTCAGGGAAACGAATGTTGTCGCAGATCATTGATGAAGAAGAAGAAGAAAAATAAAAGCGTCACATTCTGTGAAAACCTAAAAACGGCCACGGTCTCTAAAAATGAGACCTTTGAGTTTATTAAAAAGCGAAACATGCATTCCTCACAAAAATAAATCCAAATGTGTTTGGGGGCCCTCCCAAAACTTGTTGCTCTGGGCGACGGGCACTTCCTGGATTTTTTTTGTGAAGAATAATTGAAGAAAATAATTTATTTTCTACTTCTTAACCATAAAGTTTCATCAAGTTTATGGCAATATGACAAAATTTTTAAAAAATTTAAAAAAAAAGATCAAAGGGCAATACTTAGTATTTGCACTGTCGGCTTTCCGTACACAGAAGCTCAGCAAATGTCATCTTGAGGTAAAGAAAATAAAATAAAACATGGAAGCTACTTCCATAATTCCACACAGCATGTCATTTTTACATCATGTCATTAAAGTGTTTTGAGTGCCTCCTCCAGTACCAGAACTCCGGTCGTGTGAAAGTCGTGTTTTATTTCCGAAGCTGCAGCAGAGTTTGAGATAACTGAAGGAGAGAAGAAGAGATCATGTGTAAATGTGAAGGTCAAAGCAGACTGTGATACTAGAGACGTCAAAGTTAATCACGGCTCTGTTTACGAGCGATCTCTGCCTCCATTGGCTCATAACTGTAGCCTTAACGTGTGATTGGCCCTCAATTTGTATTCCCACAAGCGGAGTAGAGTTTGGAGGGAGCGGAGGGGGGCGGAGCCGGCGACTGACCAGACTCAAAAGCTGGTTTCCAGCAACCTGCAGTCAGAAGGCAGCAGCTTTCATCCAGGTACTGTAACCTCCTCCTTTCGTTTCTCTGACAGAGAGCCTCCACTAGCTGATACATTTAAGAACATTTTAAACCTATTTTCTTTGAACACCATTAAGTGAGTGCATGTGTCATATCTGTGTTTAAATTGAGAGAATCTATTAGAAGCCGGCTGTGATCACAACACACTTTTCTTACCAAACAAGAGGAATGCTTAGTTAGTTTAAAAAAAAAAAAAAAAAAAAAAAGAGAGAAAAACTTTTGCACTTTTTACAAACCACTCTAAACAGTCGAGTCTTAAACTTTTGATGCCCTGCCAGGTTCTCGGGTCACGTGGTTCCCCCCGTATCCATTTTCCATCTCTCTTTAACATTGCGTTGACCTTATGAACTTCTGTCCAGAATGATTCTGTATCCATCGGCCAGGAGGGGCTTTGGTCTTGGCACCAAACGTCCCTCCGCTGATCTATTAATAATGATAATATCACCGCTGAGCCAAACAGTATGCGTCCTCCAGTCTGCACTCCAAACGTTGAGATAAAATGAACGCTGCGGGTGAAAGTCGGGTTTGACACGATCGGCTCATTTTAGAACTATTTGGATCGATTGGAGACTTTTCTTTCCCCTCTCCCCCTCTGACCTGAATGAACAGAAGCAGTCCGGTCCTCCTCTATTTTTAGAAACAGTCTCCTAGACACCGAGTCAAAGTCAAGCTGCGCTGTGACCTTCCATACACTCAATCTGATTGGATATGAATGTAAATCTGGGAGCAGAAAACTGGAATTTATCGGAATTTATCCGGTTTCATCTTGTCGTGTTCATTACAATAAAACCAACAACAACAGAAGAACACGATGTGGGTAATGTGAACCTTTTATTAACAAGTTCATAGCTGTGATCATTTGGTCTGAGTTTGGAGTTAGGGCTGCAGACAGGATCAGAAATTTGAGAAAACTTCAGCTGACAAGGCCAACAAGCAGCAGACATGTGACGCAAACATCCTCAGGTCAAAGTGCAGCTAAATGATCAAAATGTCATTTTCACCATTTAGCCAAGAAATGCTGAACATCAGTTTTTGACCGGAGAGGAAACTGGAGTACCCTGAGAAAACGCAGCAATTATAAGGTTTCCATTAATCCAAGGGTGTCCAAAATGTGGCCTGGGGGCCGTTTGTGGCCCTCGAAGTGATTTTGTGAGATCCTTCGATCACCAAAAAAAAAAAAAAAAAAAAAGAATGCAAACGTGGCTCAAGGATTTTAAAACAATTATGGTTACTAAGAATGTTTTACTGCCTTTTGGAAAAGATACAGCTAACACATGGAAAGTACAGCTCTAAGTATTGGTCTTTGATCAATTATCTTTTTGATCAGTTGACTCGGTTTGGCAGCAAACAGGACGACAAGCATCCAGCAGTTTTTTTTACTTAAGAGCAGATTGTTTCGACCCGTTTGGTGAACGACCAGAACCCTGTTGCTCTTAGTGGAAAACGATCAATTTGTGTTTCATGATTTACGTTTCAGACGTTCAACCGCTTACATCTCCCTTTCCACAAAACACACAGACTTCTTTTATTTCATTAGGATATTGTGTTTTTCTAGTTGTCCAGGCGAAAGAGAAACATTTTGTATACAGTACATATAAAAATAAATGAATAAAGATACTGCATTTTTAATTCAAATAGATACAAATCCACATTTTGTGACCCTCGATGGTTTCGGGTCTCTTGACAAAAACCACTCCATTAACGACTTTATTATATTGAATAATGTCACAGTGTGCTCTGCATTTCAAAACAGTTCAGTTATTTATTTTCGCTAATTTTGCATCTTTTCCAGATCTCACCGACTGCTTTTGTTCCGTTTCGCCATTCCCTCCTTCACTTTCTGTCTTTCTTGCCGTTTTTAGCTCTTCTTCTTCTGATCCCTGCTTGAGGTTCTTCTCTGGAGGAAAGATGTCGGGCTCCTTCAGGCGTCTGATCTCAGGCCGCAGCACGGCCGTGCTGCTGGCCAGCCTGGGCGCGGGCACCGTGGCCACCGGCGCCCTGCTGAACGAGAACGGCTCCCTGGCCGCCGAGGCCAAGAAGAAGCTCTACCCTCCCAGGTGAGACGGACGACCTGGACGAAGGGTCGGAAACTTTTCTGTTTCCCGGCAGCGTGACGTCAGGCGTCACGGCCTCATTCTGAGGCTCAGAGGGACGGATTGCATCAGAGGACGGCGAGCGTTGGTCGTGACTGACGCAGCAGCAAATGCCTGCGTGACCAGTGACACTCTCATGTTTCATCTATGCCACCTTTGACTCACTTTCTCTTAAGGTTTCAGATGTCTGCCTTTCCCAGTCGCCCTGCGGATGGGAAGCAAATTCCAGGAAACTTCAGCCTGTAAACCCTGAGAATGAACAGATTCATTTGACTTTGTTCTTGAAGCGAGTTTATCGTGACCTTCAGGCCTTTTCCTGGATCACTGGCATGACATGAGAGAGTCAAAGAGAGTTTGATTAATGAACGACTGGCTGCAAATCACATTGTGGCTGAAGCAGTTAGATTGATAGCGATTAATCGATTACTAAAAATAATTGTCAACTAATTAAGTGATCAAGTAATCGTTCACTAAAGTATACAGACTTAATCATCCAATCTCCAAAACACGCTAATTAAACCACAACCTCGTAAATAGTATAAATATTTTACATTTGAACTATAGAAAAAAATGAGCAGTCGTCTTCTGTTCTTCTCTTGTTCATTTCTTCCTCCTCTTCCTTCCTGTCAGCTCGGACTTCCCTGACCTGAGGAAGCACAACAACTGCATGGCCTCCGCTCTGACTCCGGCCGTCTACGCCAAGCTGAGGGACAAGGTGACTCCCAACAACTGGACCCTCGACCAGTGCATCCAGACCGGGGTGGACAACCCGGGCCACCCCTTCATCAAGACGGTGGGCTGTGTCGCCGGCGACGAGGAAAGCTACGAGGTAACGCAACTCACTGGCAACGCGAGAGCCTCGCACCGGAGCAGGGAAAACGGAAACGTTCCCGTTTCAACGGAAATGTACTCCTCCATTTTTTATATACATCTACAATGACCCTGATACACCATTAGGCATGAGAGAGATAATGTCTGCCTTCTCCCATGCTAACTGGAAACAACCAATCAGAGCCAAGAGGAGGGTCTTAGCGCTTTCAATCACGCTGGTACATGGTACCGCCAGGAATGCTAAGGCTAGTTAGCACGGCCACCAATGACGGTGGATTAAAAGTTCGTCTGGAACGGTAAGTAGCTTCTCCATCTTTAGCACATTTAGCAGGGAATCCAGGACTGTGATTGGCAGCTCTAGGGCCCTCCTCTCTGCTCTGATTGGTTGTTTCTGACGAGGAGTGGAGCAGCACTGGGAGGAGGTGGGAGAGCTTGATATTTTCACAGGTCATCTATCTAATATATTGTCATGACATGGTGGCAGTTTTAACAAATATGTTAAAAACATATATATTAACAATGAGGCTCTGCATATATTGATGTTTTGAGATTTGGTCAAATCAAGTCTTTTGCTGTTTCCTCCAGGTGTTTGCTGAACTCTTTGATCCGATAATCAAAGACAGACACAACGGCTACGACCCCAGAACCATGACACACCCCACAGACCTGGACGCCTCTAAGGTGGAGCCGCCGCCGGCCCGTTCTGTCTCGCCGGCCCGTTCTGTCTCGCCGGCCCGACGCTAATCAAACCGCTCACTGGCGTCTTCGCCGCCTCTTCTTTTGCCTCCAGCTGAAACACGGGATGTTCGACGAGAACTACGTCCTGTCGTCGCGCGTCCGGACGGGCCGCAGCATCCGCGGGCTGAGCCTCCCCCCGGCCTGTTCCAGGGCCGAGCGGCGTGAGGTGGAGCGGGTGGTGGTGACCGCTCTGGCCGGCCTGAAGGGAGACCTCGCCGGCCGCTACTATGGCCTGGGCGACATGACAGAGAAGGAGCAGCAGCAGCTCATTGATGTGAGTGATCAATAAGCTGATCGCTCACATCAAGGACAGGATTCCATGTCTATGAATCCTGAGACATGGAGGAGGAAAAGAGGATTCAGTTGATGCTGATCTGCAGTCAGTAATAATAAGTTGGGATTTATCTGTTATGTTTTTTAGTTTTTATTTTGACAAAGTTGAATTAGCAAAATTAGATTATTCATACAATTCAAGACAAAACTTTGTTGGCTCTTCTTGGTTCGGCAAGAACATCTTGAACATGAAACTGTCACTGGAAAACAGTGTCTTCAGTCAGAGGTCTGTTCAAGTGTGCTGTGACACAGGCTGCTACAGGCGGTCCTTCCAGGCCACAGCCGCCAGCGTTTGACCAACCTGTCTGGACGTTAAACGGCTTCAGGAGGTCAGGTCTGTTTGTTAAAGCTCGTTTCTTTCTCTCTTGTCAGCCATAATTTCAACAGAATCTCTAAACCGTTTGAACTGAAAAATTGGTTTTTGAATCGAAAATTGTTTCTGAATTGAACTGTGACCCCGACAATCAAAATGGAATCGACCCGTTAGACACCGAAAGACTAATTCCTAGAAGGTGCTGTGAAAAAGCTCATTCTGGAGGGATCGGTGTTTTCAACTCATGAGCTCGTCTGAACCAACCTGCTCTTTTCTGAAATCAAGAATTAAATGTGATCAAACTGTTTTCTTTAGATAGATGAGCTCAGATTCACAATGAGGTATAAATAGTTTTCATATTTACTCAGGTTATTTTTGTCACACATTCAAATTTTTTCAACATTCCTCCCTCTGCCAGCTCAGTGGATAAATATGAGTTGTTCTTTCACATCCTGCTGCCTCTCTCTACCTTTTTGCCTGCAGGACCACTTCCTGTTTGACAAGCCCGTTTCCCCTCTGCTGACGTGCGCCTTCATGGCCAGAGACTGGCCAGACGCCCGGGGCATCTGGTACGGCTGGACGCCTGCGTTCGCCGTCTGTCGCCGCTTTGGCCCAAGAAATGGTGCTGATAGTTGGGCTTGAGTGTCGGTCCTTTCTTGTCTTCAGGCACAACAACGAGAAGACCTTCCTGATCTGGATCAACGAGGAAGACCACACCAGAGTCATCTCCATGGAGAAGGGCGGCAACATGAAGCGAGTGTTCGAGAGATTCTGCAGCGGCCTCAAACAGGCAGGCGGGAGCAATGAGACTCATCAAGTGTTTTTTTTTTTTTTGTTGTTGTCTGGTTTTTACTGCCAAAGCCTCAGTGCACTTGAAATAAGATAACATGAAAAACAACAACGACAACAAAAACAACTAGTTCCATTGGCAGAATTTTTTCACTTATAACATTGGGGAAAATGTCTCGATATAGGTATCAATATCCATATTGAGGAATGATTAAATGTTCCTGAAAAGTTACTTGTTTTGTCCTATTTCAAGTATAGTAACATATTTGCACTATAAAGTAGACCAAAATGATTTGGTAAGATTTTGTGACGTTCCAGTTTTGCTCTTTGTAGAACTTTTTTTCATGTTAATAGTATTTTTTTTAAGTAACCCATTCGTGCATTTTTTTTTTTTTTTAATCTTTTTTTTGTTGTGTGGGTCAGGTTGAGCATCTGATCCAGGAGAGAGGCTGGGAATTCATGTGGAACGAGCGTCTGGGATACATCCTCACATGCCCGTCCAACCTGGGCACGGGCCTCCGGGCCGGGGTTCATGTCCGCCTGCCAAACCTCAGCAAGGTGACGCCGCGCGGCCAACCCAACACCAGCCTGCTCTGCTAACGCCTTTATCACTTCACTTCACAGCTGAAAATCTCTCAGAATGGCTGGACTGAGTGAGCTTCAGCTCTTGCAACACATGGATATTATTTGGCCTAAATGATTCCCTTGCTTTCCTTGGAACGTCTAAAGCAGTATTTTCTTTTTTGTTTGTTTGTTTTTGCAATTCCTTGCATTTTTTTCATGCATAGTTGCCAGTTGATTGCTGATCATTTTCCAGAAGCAAAAAAATGTTAAAACAAGCTGATGTGACAGCTAAACACCTGCAGGTGGCAGCACATTACTTCTCCTGCGCTGCGCCACAGGGGGCGCCAGAGCGATCGGGAAAAAATGTTGAAATGTTCTGTGTTGAACATCGATTTATTCATTCCTGATTAGAAAGGAGACGCAATTTTCATCTCCTTCACGAAGCAAGAAAATAGACCCACAATCCCCCTCCCAAAAAACAGTGTTGTTATACTTTTAGTCATTTAGCCTCAAACACTATAGAATCTTTTAACTTTGCAGTATTTCTTTTTTAAAAACTGCCTAAAGTGACTGTTAAGAAAGCAAAACACACCAACTACGTTCATTTACGTAGTTTTATTTTTAAACAGAGGTCGTGACCCGGGTCTCCATTTGCTCTGCAGGACCCGCGCTTCTCCAAAATCCTGGACAACCTGCGGCTGCAGAAGCGAGGCACGGGCGGCGTCGACACGGCGGCCACCGGAGACACCTTTGACATTTCCAACCTGGACCGTCTGGGCAAATCCGAGGTGAGGCGTCCTTCCGGTTCCTGTGCTGTGCACGGGCTGTTGGCGGTCAGGTGACATTTGGGGTCGCTTGCCGTTCAGGTGGAGCTGGTTCAGCTGGTGGTCGACGGGGTCAACTACCTGATCGAGTGCGAGAAGAAGCTGGAGAAGGGCCAGGACATCCAGGTGCCCGCTCCGCTGGTTATGTTCAAGAAGTGAGAGCCGAGCATGTGAAGGAGAACGTTGGCTGATGTCTCAAAGATTGAACATCTTCAGGGTAAAACAAAAAAAAAAAAAAGATCTTCGACATGACCTGCAGAAAAGTCTACCTCAAGTTAAGGATTACCCTGACTTTAATAAAAAAAAACTTTAAAACCAGTTGAGTAGTTTCACTTTCTGTTACATCAGACATTTGGATCCTTTCAGCTTTAATGTCGTCACTTTCCAAAAACAAAAATGAAACGACAAAAAAAAAAGAAGAGGCCTATGTCGTTTAATGCCAAAAGCAATTTTGACAAAAAAGAAAAAAATAGGAATTTATTGCCAATAGACAATTTAGGCAAAGAAAAAAACATATCCTATTATTTTAGGAAGTTAATGATAAACCAGTAACTCTCCATCTCTTCAGCAGACATGAACCCAAGACAACTCCTTGCTGTAGTTTTACCACTTCTCCAGAGGCGGCCAAAAGAGGTGGAAATATTTTATTTCGAAGGAATAATTTCCCTTAAAATACAAAATAATGATTTAAATGACACCTGAATGCTGCATGGTCATTATCTTCGTTTTACATCTGGGCTTTATCTGTAACAAATTCTGATTTTATTCCAGGATGATGAGAAAGAAAAAGGGGGGAAAAAACCCAACAAAAAAAAACAACAACATGGCTTTAGATGCTGTTAACTTTGAAAAGGAAGCCTAAAAAGATGGAAATAAGAACTGTGTGATCTGAGATAACATTCAACATTTAAGTAAGCACTAAGGAAAAGCACTTTTTTTATTATTAATTTAACCTTCAGGATGCCACCTCAGACAATTTATTGTGTTTTTTTCTAAAAAGAAATTAATAGAAAGAAGTCAAAAACAACCAAAAGATGACACCTAGAGGCCAGAAGCTGCCTACTCACCAAAAAGTCCTGCTTTGTTTTTTTTTTTTTCTTTTTTGTTTTTGGCAAAGTAAAACAGAAACACAAGCCTCTATTAAAGATTGGTTGGAGAGTGCTAAACATTGCAGGTACACAAGAATGGGGGGTGGGGTGGGGAGCATCTTTGTGAAACGTGGGGGGGCCGGGGGGGAGGCTAAGAACAGAGAGTCAGGCTGGGGTCTTCGATCAGAAAACAGAAAGGAGGCTAACAGGTGCAGGTCGTCGTCGTGTCATCAGTCCACAGGTCGCTTTTCACTGTGTTTCTTTGTGAACTCCTCGGCGTTCTTCATGAATTTTGCGCGGTCCTTAGTGTACTCCTCTGCCAGGTCGGCCCTCAGCGGGTGCTCCGGCTGGGGGGCGTTCACCAGCGCGATCAGACACTGAATCACTGGAAGGCAGCGACAACAAAACAAAAATGTTAATAGTAATAATGATGGTAAAGCTCCATGGTCAGCAGCAGAGGATTTCTGAAGGTACGGAGCCCCCAGAGCACATGGGGAACTCTTCTGGTTAAGTTAGCAAATACACCCTGGTTTACTTTGTGAACAGAGATAAATGTCAATTTGAAAGAGACTCACTGAAAACGTGTTTATACATCCTTGAATGAATAAAAATGTAACTCTCGGATGACCCGTCAACAGTGAGTTTCTGTTTATGTCTCGGAGGGAATGGAGAGTGACAGAAAGCAGGTTTCACCGTTTTGCTTTTGCACATAAGTTTGTGGCACATTTGTAAAAAAAAAAAAAAACCCAACAAAGACATAAAAATTAATATATCTCACTTGAAAAACCTTACATTACAACACAAAGAGTTCCAGTAGTGAAGAACTGACTAGTACGTTATTGTGAGGAAACGCAAAAAACATTCCCCATGTCCCTTAAGGGCCTCCGTATGAAAGTCCCGCCTCCTCTCCTCACCTTGGCATGTTTTTGTGGCCGGCTTCCAGTTCTCCACGCTGATGATGGGCAGACACACCTGGCCCTTCTCATCGATGTTGGGATGGTAGATCTTCGTCTTGAAGGTGATCTTGGGGGGTTTGAAGGGATACTCTGCAGGGAAGATGATCTCAATCCGAAAGGCTCCTTTATCATACGGAGGACAGTCCTGGATTGGGGAGGGAAAAAACAGGATTTGCATATTTTCACGAGAACTTTCCTAAAACCAAACTTTTTTTTCCCACTAATTGAAAAAGGACAAACATTTAACAGTTTTCATCCAGGAGCTTCGTGAGAAAACCGGGTTTCACCCCTTTTGGTTTCCACACCAGTAAAATTGGTTGTTTCTAGAGTTAAATCAGAAACAATTCACATCTTTTGGAAAACCGGGTTCTATTCCACCAGGCAACTAACAAATACTTTAGCTATTAATTAAATCAATTGATTAGTCTGACAATCACATTCCACGTCATTTAATTTTATAAATGCGATAAAAAATAATTTCGAACATCAATATGTGAAAAGCTCAATGCTTTCTGCTCAACGTAATTAATAATCATAGTAAAGAGCTAATTTGTTAACCATTTAGAAAACATAAAGTTGATTTCCAAATCCAACACCTTATGCTTATTGATGTGAACAATGCACAGAAATACAAGAACAAATCCACTGGCAGACATCAGTATAGAAAACGTTACAAACCCATTCTATTAGGCTTTAGCATTTCAGAAAAAAAAAAAAAAAAAAGTGAAAAAGTTGGAACAGTGGTGGATTTTCCTGGGAGTGACCGGTACCAGAAATACCAGAACTATATCTCAAGCACTGCAGGCGCCACTTGCCTCAGTTAAAGGTCACAGTTTATGATTCTGAACATCGATGAAACCTCTGCTGACCAGAAGGAACATAAAGGGCCGACTCAGAGTAAACACTGCAAGAATCCCACTGACTCAGAAAACTCAAAATGCAGGATTAGTGTTGATGCTCCATTGTGTGAGCATCGACACTCAGCAGGAAGTGGTGGCGGCACATTTTATAGCCGACATGGTTTTTATGAAGCAAAAACAAACAAAACAGCCGGACCACTTGTCACGCTATGGAAGCCTGCAGGTAGTTTCACTTTGCCTTCAGGTCTCAACCAAGCTCTGAATGTTTTCTGCCCTGAATGGGGCAAAAGGAACTTAAATTATTATGAATGCATGTCAGCTAACTCATCTGTTTTCTCATTTCCTTTAAAGGCCATGATGGTGAAAAGTTAAACCAGGACAGCATAAATGTGAAGGATTATTAAATAGTCTTTGTGTGTTATTTATATGCAGTATTTTGTAACTGCTTTGTTTTATGCGGCTACTCTTGAAAATCAGACTCTTGATCTGAATGGGTTAAACAACTCTGAAATAAAGAAATAAATCATATGTGAAACGGAATCAACTGGAATCACTCAGCAGTAACAGGTGCGGTGACTGTTGCACTAATGTGCAACTTGAGCTGATGAGCAGCAGCACCATTCCTCTGGAGGACGAGTCAGGAAGACAAGCCAAGTGTCTCCGTGTTACAGTCGTGTGACGTGTAGCAAGCTGCCGGGAAATACAGGAAGAGCAAACTAGACTTGGAACCCAAATGTTATGTCTGTCTGAGGTAAACATACTGGCTGTAATATCATTGAAGGAACCCGGAGAACGGAGAACAGCAACAAGGTGAAGGAATCGGCCAGAGTGGAGGAGTTAGAGAGAGCACAGAGCACACAGGACTGGATTAGTTAAGGAAAATACTGGAGTTCAAGTTAGAGAGGCAAATAGCGAATTAATAACGATGATCTTTGGAAAGTAAGTCAATGGTAAAAATGACTAATCGCAATTAACAGATAAATAATCACCTGGATTAATCGTTAAATCGAATATCTAGACTCAAAAAAGGCCATCTTAGTAAGCCAAAAATGTACAAAAAATATATAGTTTGCACTTATGAGTTATAAAAAACTAACTTTGTAAATATCTCCTACTGAGAAACTAACTTTTGAAGTGGCAAAGTTTCAGCTTCACATGGTTCAAATTCTGTAAAAAAAATTTAAGAAATCTATTAAGCAACTTTAGTATCAATTTATTACTCAGTAATCCAATATTTAATCAGCAGATCAGTCAGATGCTGTGTTAATGCTGAGACAAGAGAAAAAGGTTTTTCACTTTTCACATGTTGATACTAGGATTGTTTTAGCTGTCGATTCATCCTGTTACTGATAATGATCAGGTGTTCCTAAACCAAAGACGTTATTGCACTTTAGAAAATCCTTCATTTTAAATATAGATATATATTATTTGCATCCTTTAATGTATTTATAATATTGCATAAAAACACCTTAGTGAGAAATATGCAAAAATTGCCAATTTGTTTTTATCCAATTGTTACAAAAATCAGATAATCAATAACTAAAATAATTGTTAATAGAGATATATCTCACTACTTGTTGTTGGGGGGGCGGTGTGTGTGTGTGTGTGTGTGTGTGTGTGTATGTACTGTCAGTACTCACAGGCACAATGAGTCCCTGCCAGCACAAAATATTCGCATCATCCACCGAAATGTTCCGGAAATGCTTCATTCCAGATTTGCGGATGTCATCCAGCTCCTGCAGCAAAACACACACGTCTCACAAAAAGCAGAGGTTTGGCACAGATGTTTACACAAAATGCATAGATCCAAAAGGGGGGAATCATGTGTAATTATTACCTTGAACTGTTTAATACTAATCAGACAACAAACATTGGAAATCTCCTCGTAATTATTTGTCACCAAATATGAAGGGACATATTGAGAAAGATGCTCCACTTTTACTAATAACTTATTTGGATAGTAGTTTGAGGAATTTAAGATTACATTCAAGAATCATTCTAATCCAACTTCCAGCTGGTAAATGACATTTATTGGGAGCTAAATGTACAGTTAAGAAAACTATTTCAAAAATCGGCCAGCACCTTCCTCTTAGCCTCTTTCCCAACTCTGCATCGGGATTCTGTGGGTTCCCAATGCATGTGGTGCCTCTAATTTAAATCTCTTGACATTTAAATCTGATCCCAAAAGTTCCAGGGAATAAAAGATGAATTGCTGGTATGAAATGTCTCACAGACAGATGGCAGAAAAGTACTGAGTTTTACTATCATATCATCAACACTCTACGTAGCAGCCAGAAATACAGATTATCTCTATGTGAGGGTCATAAAATGATTATTACAACTAAATAAGAATATATTTGCTTCACAGAGCAGAAGTGAATACACAAACTAAAAAACAAGTATTGTTAGCAGAAAATATAGGCATGAATACATATTTTGGATAAATAAACATTGTAAAACAAGTTTTGATTTTTTTATGTATTCAAGGTAAAGTTATTTACATATATATATATATATATATATATATATATAAATAAAATCAAAGTTTAAAAGTGAACTTTAGTGACACTGTACTTTATTTTATACTTTCTATAAATCCTGCACTCACTTCATGATTGACATTTGCCCAGTGAGTTACACAGCTACAAATTGAGCCTGTCCCACTTTGCTGTATTTTTTCTTTTTTTTAGAACAAAGAGAACCGGATTGTTTGGGGAGTTTAGGGAGTAGAGATGACGAAGAGGATGTTTGGACGTCGGGGGGAATTCCTGAAAGCCAGAAGGACGCCCTCTGTGCTACAAATCAAAACCAAATGAGTCCCAAAGAAACTGAAAGTATGAGACTCAGGCCTCCCCCTTCAGACAGGTTCATGAAAACTGATATCCAGGCTTATTCTAAATGAACACATCAACAATCGAAGACTTAAAACCCTTACTGGATCAATTTGCACGCACTCATCAGTGTGTTTTATTTATAAAAAATAAAATAAAAAAAATTCAGGACCATTTCATTTATCTGGTGGGTCACTATCGTTACAGTTTACTATCCAAAAGTAATATTTATTTATTTTTTTGCAGTTCCATGTAGCTTTTCTCAATGTGTTTAATGAAATATTATTGTTTTTGAAACACTTTTGTTCAATAGGTTTATCCTCTTCGATCATCTCCTGCCTGGTTACTCAGTTTCACTTTTGAATTGAGCGTAGTAATGATTATACAAAGCATTTCCAGCTTCACTCTTATGTACAGTTTTAACAACAATCTTACATTTTGCTAAAGAAAAAAAAAAGCAGAAAAAGCTCATCAAATCAATCCTCCATCACCCAATTCCCTACGAATTCATTAGTTTTTTCTACATTTAGATTTCCAATTTTTTATGCAGCTACACTAACAGACGCTTTTTTATTCATATAACATCTTTTTCACGTTGGTTTTGTATATGATCGAAATTTTTCTTAAGTGCATAATCAAATCACCAACCACTTATTGCTTTTCTACTGATAACAAAGCAAAATAAGTACAAAACTAACGATGTAGCTTTTTTTTTTTTTCCCCACAACGCGGTCCAACTAGAAAGATCCTTTCCTGTGTATGGATTATTGCCAGATCATAGCTACGATTGATTATCAGTCGCTTGGAGGTTCTGATGAGATCTGACGTCACGCCCCAGCCCCACGGTCTCCATGTTTTCTCCCCGGCTGTGAGCGTCGTTACACGGTGACAGCGGCTCCAACAGCCCGCTAGCTTGACTCAGCTCACGCTAAGCGCATCGACATGTTCTCCGACAGCTCCCCGAGAGTTGCTGAATCACACCCGTCAGCCTTTTTCGCTCTTCTCTCCGTTCAATCCCCCGTCCGTCGGACGTCATTCTCCTTTCATTTTGTCGGCGACAAACACTCGGCCGCTTTCTTATCTCCCCCGCCTCTTTTGCTCCCCGCACGAAGTCACAACGAGTGTTTCAAACTCTCTAGAAGTAAAATAAAACAGATTAGTTGGGCCTTTCTTGCTTTACCTTGCCTAGTCTCCTGGTTGAAGTCATTGTGTTGCCGAGTTCGTCTTCTTCCTGTTTCTTTCCGTGACTCCGTCCTCGACTTCTTTTGACTTTAGTTTGAAGCGGCAGAGAAGGCGGAGTCTCGCGGTTGTACCTCCCCCTACCGGCGCGGAGGACTCAGAGAGGACGCCTGACGCAAAAACATGAAAATAGTGCTGAGGAAATAGAAACTTAATAGAAACTTAATAAAACACAGAAAATCAGTCAAAAATTTATAAAATAAAAGTATTGACTCATATATAGATTGATGGATGGATGGATGGATGGATGGATGGATGGATGATGGATGGATGGATGGATGGATGGATGGATGGATAGATAGATAGATAGATAGATAGATAGATAGATAGATAGATAGAT
>VMRN01000096.1:969599-1047429 GCA_010277015.1 Poeciliopsis turrubarensis
ATAGATAGATAGATAGATAGATAGATAGATAGATAGATAGATAGATAATATAATTACTAACATTTCTGATAAAGAGAAATAAAACGTTGACAGTTCATTTGAAGAAATAGGATTTGCTTTATTAACAATGTAGCCAATTGGAGCAGCAGTAATTGTATCACTGAAGAATGTTAAATATCAACTTCCCCCTGACCTTTGCTCTCAGTCTGGCCTCTTTGTGTGAGTGATCAGAGACTTAGAGATCTTTCAAAAGTACGATACACACTTGTTAATGGATTTTTCTCAACAGTTGTTCCATTCTCTACAATACTTTTAGTTGCCTATGACGTGGAGTTGGAATCAGGTTCTGATCTCTTTTCAATTGGACTGACACTGTCTAGAATAGACAGCTGGTATTCCTTAAAAAAAGGACAAAGAAACCCTTCAACTTTTTTGTAAAAATGCAAAGACAACAAAGCGTGATTAAGAACATTTCTTTTCTGATTTGTCTTACTTTGAAACATTAACTGTGTCCAGATTTGCAGTTGCAGCTCTCTGTTGGTCCCCGTCTTTTTGTGTTTGTCCAATTTGTTGCTCACAAATGACATAAGCCGCATAAATCACACACACAAAAGAAATGAAGTGTACAGATGCAAATGTCGCCGCTGTTCCCCAACAACTCACGACCCTGAATAACAAAAAAATAAATAAAAATTACATAAATAAATAAATAAATCAATTAATAATAATAATAATAATAATAATAATAATAATAATAATAATAATAATAATAATAATAATAATAATAATAATAAAACAACTTCAGGTGCAATCATGAGTTTCAAACTTTTATCTATATTGGACCAAGTGCATCACTCTCAGATGGTCTTAAACTGTTATTTGATTAGACAATAAAAATCAAAAGGTTTAACATTTGATCTCTAAATCCAGAGTATAAAAGAAATGTATATATTGACATGCTAGCTTATCTATTGTGTGACGCTTTATTAATATAGGACAAATTTAATGGGCCATGGCTGAATTACTGGCGCACGTAGATTCATGCTTTTTTTTTTTTGCTTTAAATCACCATGGAAACTCATTCTTGAATCCCAACCTGCTTTGGAGCAGCTGCTTTTCTGTTTCTCAATTTGGAAGGTTTTTATTTTTTTTCTTTCTCCTCGTTTTTTTGTTTTACTTTTGACATATTATCAACGTCATTAAACCGGTCAAACGCAGTCTATATGAAACCCCGAGTGTTTATTCGCAGTTCGTTCTCAGGTGAACTTCTCCGACTGAGCTGCTCTCTCCCCGAAGCCGAGTGGGTCTTGTGACCTCAGAGCCGACACTCTGTTCAAGATGGCCGTCTTGAGTGAAGAATTTACACCTCTCCTCTGAAACTAATCCAACAGTTAGCTGTCTTGGCAAGTTCAGTTCCGTGTTTAGAAAATGGCACATCGACAGTGTCCTTACTTGCTCCCGTTTTAGACCGGAACTGCTAAGGTCATGGAGTAAACCCGTCCAGGTAAGAAAAATCCCCAACAAACCAGGTTAACCCACTGGGGGTTGCAGCATTAGCATGCTAGCAGTTGCTTTCACCATGAACGAGCTAACTTGAGCTACACCTGCATAAAGTACGGTCATTTCGATAACAGTAGGTAGGTTATTGCTGGCTTTGTTCAGGGCAAGTAGTAAGTAGAAGACTGCGTAAAAGAAGGCGTTTAATAGTACTGTGAAGTGTGTCAAGTCGATGCTAAAGTTGCCTCCTGCTTCTACATTTTGACAGTTTTGTTAGCATACTTGCTGTTTTTTTTAAGGGAACCCCGAATTTTGGATAGAAGCTCGCCAATAAGCGGACTTTTTTTTATTTATTTTATTTTTAGCTTTTATAAGCCTTAAAAACCGAGAAACGGCAACACCAGTTAAATTTGGCCGTCATGGATGTTGAGACGAGTTTGGTGACCCGTGATATTCTGCGCTGAGGCTCGCCTTTTAAACCTGTAACGCCCGTATTCTATGGCAACTTCATACATCAGCCAACCACAAACAACAGAACGAAAACCGGAGAAATTGGACAGGATCGCATTTTGGAAAACACAACAAGAAACGCATCTTAGACAGTTTCTGTATTTCATTTTATGACGGGAACATTTCTTTGATCAATTTAGAATTTTTAGTTTATTTAACTTTAATTTTTAAATAGACTCGCCTTGTTCGACTTTCCCTTTTAATCTGTTTGTCTTCCTGCCAAACAGATGAAATAAAACAGATTGATATAACCAATACACAGTTATAGAGTCATTTCAATATAAAAATAAAGCTTACAAGAATGGAGAAATGTATATCTACTATGTGTATCTTTTTGAAGTACACATAGTATTATAAATACATATCACCAAAAAAAAAAGACCTTTAAAAATAAATGTGATTTGACCAACAATAAACTGTGTAGACAAAATTAAGCTTATATTTTACACTAATATGCACATATAAGTCCCCCTTAAGTCAAGTCAAGCATCTTCCAGGGATTGATCCCTGTTAGAGTAGATGCCCATCGTCTGACTTGCGTCCACCTCTTTAGGACCGTGCAGCTGCTGAGTTTTCCAAGAACTAAAGCATGTAGCGTGACTTGGAGGTCCAAACAAAGTCGGAGACGTATACAGAGTGAGCAGAAGCAGAGACAGGACAGTTTGTTGTTCACCACATCACACAGGGTGCCATTCAGCTGCACATGCAGGCCTGCTGACAGAGAATCAGTAACCCAGAAGCTCAGAAAACCCAACTGCATTATAATAAACATGAACTAACATAAACTGCATTTTTAGAAAAACACAATCATTTTACAAAATACAAAACCATAAATATAACAAGAAATCAGAGAAATGTATTTTCAAACCTTGTTTTCTGTTACCTGATTCAAATTTATTGTCTTTTTTTTAATTAATTAAAATAATTGTCTTTACATTGTTGAGTGAAATGAGATGGCTCATTTCACCCATATATAACTACCTGATTAAAAATAAAATTCACTTCCTTTTTCTGGTAAATATTAACCTGCCCTAGTGACTTGTGACTCAACAAGGAACAGAAACTTAGGTGGAATAATCAGGTGTTGCTGTGGTTTTGTTGGTGCAAAATTTTGTAGCTGTCATAAGAAATCTTTGAAAAAAAAGTGTTTAATTTGACGTCTAAATTCTAACCTTATTTCCAATGAAAGCGTGTAACTTTAATCAAACTACTTGTACACTGTTTTTTAATGTTTTGTTTTGTACTAACTTCCTCAGGTTGTGATTTGTCTGTTTGCAGCTGCCACACTTTGCTATTTTTAGAACATATTTTAGGTCTTTTTGTTTGTCTGACTCATTATTTTTAGCTACACCAAAAATATATCATCAGAATTGAACCGGTTTGAGTCCTTCCTGATATTCTGCTCATTTATTTTCTGAATTGTTCATTTATGTTACATTCAGATGTGATTCTGTTGTGTAGGTCCCAACATGTGTAAAAACTGGAATATGAACAAAGAAATCTGAAATGTTGTTTGTGTAAAAACTTAAGATATATATGCAGTATATTGGGGGGAAAAAAGCCTAAAACATTTTAGGAGAGATGGACATTTAGGATGGGAAGACGGGTAAGCAAGTCTGCTCTACTTGTTTCTGGTTTTGTTCTATCTATTTAATTAAGAATATATTGCACAGCTCGAACTCCATGTTAGACATGGAAACCTACTTTGATTTGGCAACAGGCTGAACACGAGTATTTATGGCTGCATCTGTGAAATATGTGGAGATGGAAAAAATCATTTAGATCTGGTCACATTGCTACTAGGCCTTTGCGTCATCAACACAAGCCTTTTCCAACCCATCACAACAGCTGTGCGAAGACAAAGCTCACGGTTTTGACTGGAAACTTTTACTCTAAAGATTCAGGAACCAGTCACCGTATCTGGGGAAGTTTTCCTCTGTTTCCATGGCAGGAACCAAATCAGAGACAAATCAGACAAAAGCAGACAGAAATCTTCCCCTGAAAATGGTTCTTCTAAGGAAGTAGGATTTCTTTTGGATGAACTCCTGAACTAAACAGAGATTCAGTGCTTTTGAATTAGGATGTGACGGTGGAGTAAATGAAACTTGTCAGTCCATGGCTCCACACAGGCTTAAATCTACAGCTTTTTGTTCATAATTTTGTCTGAATAAAGCCACAAAGCAATGTGCTGCAATGCAGTTTTACAATGCAACAAAATGTTGCATTCATTGTCTTTAATATTAGGAATTTTTATGTTCGCAGAAATTTCTGAAGACTAGCTAAATATTTGAATTTTTTTTTTTTTTTTTTTTTGGACAATGCTAGCCTGGTTCCTGTGGAAGTGGGTTCTGGGGCACAATTTGAAGCATCTGTACAGCTTTAGATGTGACTTATGTCTCATACTTTTTTTTTTTTTAGATGGATTAAAGCTCTCATCAGTTACAAAAATGTTTTGACTTCATTACATTTTATCAATTGATTTTTGTCCTTGTGCCCATAGAGCAATTGTCTAGAATCCAAACAAAAAAGGGCTTCAAATCGTCTTTATTCAGCGATAAAACCTGCTTCTTTAACAGGAACCGGAGCGATCCAGGGCCCTCTGCTGTTACCCAGAATGGACAGCTTCTTCAAAGCAGCTGTTTGTGATCTGGACAAAGTTCTTGATGACTTCGAGCTCAATTCAGGTCAGACCTTGTCATAATATGACTTTTCAAAATCAATACCATTTCTGGCACTGTAGGAAAAATAAAAGTAAGAACAACATACTCAGTTACAATATGACCTGCTTACATGCAATAAGATGTAGCTATGTCAGCCAACATCTGAATAAAAACAAAAAAAAAACTATACAAGTACCACTTGCTTGAAGGTAAGGTCATTTTATTTATAGAGCACATTTTCAGCAACAAGGCAGATCAAAATGCTTTACACAAATTAGAAGGAAATGCAAACAAAACATCAAATCAAAGGAAAAACAAAAAAGTAAAAGTGTAAAACTCCAGATGTTTAATCAGAATAAGTATTCCATAATTTAGAAACTAGCAGGGGTTTCTCTGGATTCTTGTTCTGATGAAACTAAATATTGGTTTCATCAGAACATGTTTGTTTGATTCTATTCGTAAGTATAAAACTAAATGTTGGAAGAGTTACGAGGTTTTCCAACATCATAAAGAGGCTGATAAACATCCTTCAAGCCTTTCCTGTTTGACCGGGCTGCAGGCAGAACGACAAACTCAAATATAGATTGACTTTAATTGACTGAATTGAATCTCTCTTCCTTGTTTCAACACGATATAACAAGATTAAAAAGTCTAAATTAAAACTTCTCTCATAATCATTCATAGAAACAGCAGCTTGGTATTTTTAGAAATATTTATAGACTATAAAGATGGATCAAGTTTACAGGTTGATTCAATAGATCTTTTTTTGAGCCATAAATACGGTCTTACATGTAACAATTTAAAAAGTCCTAGTTCAAACTCTGAAATCGCAAACCAGAATCAGCATTGTGTTGATTCTTGAAACTTGCAGGTAGTACAAGTCATTTGTTTTGTAGTCAGTAGTCTTACAAAAGACTTCCCAGAAAAATCTTTAAATTGTACTTCCTAAAAAAATAAAGTAGAATGGAATTTTGAAATAAAAAAACGTATTTAATAATCTCGATTGTAAAACAATAGTTTTCAGTTTCAAACTTGTATTTATGTACAGCTCTTTGAATGGTTTCTGACCAAAAGCTTTTTGTTTTGTTTTCTGCAAAATGTTAATATTTCAAGTGATGGAACAAGTTTCTCAATCAGAAAGAGAATAGTTTTCTTCAAAGCCACCACCTACTTTAAAACTGTTATGCTCCTATTTATAATAGCTCTATTCAACTAAGGGCTTATAGTCATCATTAAAAATCATAACATATGAATTGACTTCTTTTGAATGGCATATATAATCTTATGTATTGAGTTTACCTATTGTTTGTATCTGTATTTTTTTTATCAATTTTATTTCTAATTATCTGTAAATATTTAGCTTTTTTGTTGTGTTTACATGTAATATGTAATTTTATGTTTGGATGAACTAATCTGTTGTTGATATGCAAAATAAGTAATGAAAGTGCGTATGATTCCTGCTCATATTGTACTGGCTCAGTATCGGTATCGGCCCATAATCAAAGCTGCGTTATCAATATCATATCAGAAGCAAACAAAGTTGTATTGGGACAGTCTTATAAATAGATTTGTCATTTATTTTTCAGTAAAGTATTAGACTGTTTAGTATAGAAACGATTACCTGCATAACTTTTCTTCTTTTTGGATTGCAGAGGAACTTGAATGCAAGCCTGTTTTCCTGAAGCCCCCTGTCTACCCGTTTTCATCTCTGGCCCCTCAGGATTCCTCCTCAGAGGTCTCCAGTGCCTCAACAAGCCTCCCAGACCTCAATTCTCTTCACTATGGCTCTGCAAAAAGCTGTTCCAACAGCTCCGGCAGCCACCTCCAGGGCGCCGACGGAAGCGAGGTCAGAGGTCAACCCCTGACCGGCGTCGACCTTCTGTCGTCCGTGGACCGCAGGCCTGCGAAAAGCTCGGCGCCCCCTTGCCCGGACAGAACTCTGAAGCCAGTGTGCGACCTCGTAAACGACGCGAGCTCGGCCATCTTGGTACGGGCCAACAGTCACGATGCATTCAGGGAGCTGGACGCAGCTGAACAGCAGATGGAGGAGGAGAAGGAGGCGTTGCTTGTGGACTTCGACACCCCTGTGGTCGCAGAGGTGGGGGCAAGGGTCAACTTGAACAGCGTTACGGAGGAGCAAACTTCTGCAGGGACAGATGAGTTGCATCAGCAGAGCGGCGGTTACTCTGCTTCACTCAGTTTGTTGGACATTATTTTCCCCGCGGCAGTGGAGAAAAGCTCAGAACCCATTGAAGAGTCACAGTTGAGAACCACAGAGTCTGCTGATGAAGACGAGAAGGAGAGCGAAGAGGTCTTCTCCTCAGACCAACCGGTGGGGAATTCCTTGAACCTCCATGAAACAGATCCTGCAGAATCCAATAAACAAGTGAGTTTATCAAACGAAGAGCATTCATTGGATACGATGTTGGAAGAAGGTGTAGCTGAGTCTACTGAAGGGTTGATGCATAACTCAAATGGCGAACCAGTCAGCTTATCATGCCTGCCAATAGCCGTGTCAATGTGTGGCGCTCTGGTGAAGTCAAATACCTCAGAAGACGATTCAGAGGCAGCGGCAGAAAGTTGTGACGGGGTGGTGGCGTCTGAGGACACAGAGACGGAGTTGCCGTTGGCTCTGGAACCGAAGGATGACACCAGAGACTCTACTAGGGATGATGACCCCTCTGATTCAGAGCAGATTCCAGAGCGCAGGCCATCTCCGGAAGGCCAACATGGCTCCCTAGAATCTACCGTTCCTGCAGAACTCCCTACCTCTGACCGTTTGGAGTCCAGTCCGGTCGGTCCCCCTGAGTTCGGCTTTGAGTATCTACCTGAGAGCGACCAGGCTGAGCTGCTGGTCACGGACGAAGAGTTGGACGCTTTCCTTCAGGCGCATGCCGAAGCGGAGCAGGGTGCAGGGGCTTCTTTCTGCAGCAGTGCCGGAGATTACACCGAACCGGAGTGTCTCTCAGAGTTGTGCCAAGGTCTGGAAGAACAGCAGATTGAGAAAGGTCAACAAAGCTGCAGTCAGAATGGACAGGAAGACCTGGAGGAACAGAGCATTCCAGAAAGTTGCAGAACAGCTGCTGCTACTCCAGTATTACAAGACTCTTGTAGACCTTGCCAGGAAGACTCCTCTGGAGTCAGCTATTCTTTAACCAGCAACACTTCCCTGTCCCAGCACAGAAGTAGCTCCGATCAACAACACTCCTATGGAGGTGCGAGACCAAAACAGCCACACAGCCAAACTACCAGACCTCCACCTGCCGGAGAAGAAGGGGTGGAGCTTAATGCCTCTTCAACACCAGAAGACGAGGAGAGCCCAAGTCCTATAGAGGAGCACTCCAGATTCAGGGATTCCAACTCCAGCAACACCTCTCAGAACCATCAGGATTTCTCCGTGGGGTTTGATGAACTCTCAGAGCCGCCTCCTTACCCCGGGGAGGAACCAGCCGCTGTTGCCAGGTCAACAAGCTGGAAGAGGGACGGCATTGAGGAGCTGGGGAACAGACAGCCAGAGTGGGTGCCAGACTCTGAAGCTCCAAACTGTATGAAGTGCAAGCAGAGGTTCACTTTCACCAAGAGGCGGCATCACTGTCGAGCCTGTGGGAAGGTAAGCCTGTGACATAGAGGGATGTGTCAATCATCCTTCATACAGTCTTTTTTTTCTCACAAAGAAACAGATTTATTAGTTGTCTTTCATAGGGATGCATGATATATCAGCATCAACATCAGAATCTGCTTTTGTCTGTCATATTTACTTATCAGTCTGATAAGCAAAACTCAGCTGAGATCATGAACTGATGTTTATTTCCATCTTGTTGCTCTTTATGTTTGCATTTCTTTAGAGGCGGTTGGTTATGTGATTTTTGTTCATGTGACCAAGATGGTGTCTCCAGGGGTTGGCTCCTTATCCCATTTCCAAACCTCCATAGTGCAGAGATTTCATGCATTTTAGATTTCATGGTTAACCTTATTTAACCAAATAAGGTTGAACAGAAAGTCCAGTTGGTTTTGGGAGATGTGAATGTGTAATTGAACTCTTGTCCGTCTGCAAACCTCGGTCTGGGTTTTGGTTGAAGTGACCTGTGATACTGTTCAAATGCATTGTGAGTCCCAGCCGAGCTGGGGACTGATCCAAAAGCAGGAAGGAAACTATAGCACAGGGAATTCTGGGTAAATACAACCAAAACAAACATGGGAGTCTAGCTGTAGCAGGAGAACTGGCTCATGGTCTTTGGTCAGAAGAAAAATCCTTCAGCCGATAAAATCTGACCCCACTCTGTTTTTGTTTAAATTTTGTGAAGAAGGAAGTTGTGCTTGTGTCTTCTTTAGAGGTTTTTGTGTGGTTTCCTTCAGTTGTTCTTAATGCAACTGAGCTGAGGAGGTGCAAACAGTTTGGTTTGAAAAACAGTGAAATTGAACCACAGCAGCTGAAAATATAGCAAATGTTGCATTTCTTGTCCCAAATAGAAGAAAGTCTACCAGACTGACAAGTGTGAAAACATCCTTAATATTGCCATCTGTGTCCTAAAAGCAGCTTATAAACATTATTTCATGTCACTGGCGACCAGAAATTATGATTTCCCATTGTTGATCATTAAATAACATTGATCAGCTGGTTCATTGAAGTAAACAAAGAGGTTCATCATTCTTCAACAATAAATTACAAATTTGTCAGATGGGTGGATGGAGCTAAATACCCTGCAACCCTGGAAAGAAATCTTGGTAGAGATTGCAAAAGGCTTGAGACTTAATCATGATCAATAACTTTATTAATTAATCAATTTGTTTCTGTCCATTTGTTTTTATTCCTCCTCTCTCAACCAACCTCATTTTCTGTGTGCTGAATCGTTTGTTTTGTTTTTGTTGTTCTCTGGTGTCTGTGCCCCAGAAATAGTTAAAACGGTAGATTACATCTCGGAGCTAAAAATAGCCCTATGGCAAACAGCATGAGTCAGCGGTTCTTTTTCCAGCTCCTCTTTAGACCTCCGCTGAGCCTTGCATCCTGGAGCCAGCGGCTAAGTCCTCTAAGGAGCGGCGATTAAAGCAGGACTGGAAGCCGGCGCTCAGGATGCGATTGTTTACAGCTCAGACGACATGATTTGCCGCTGCTACTCCTGCTGCTATTGCTGCTGCTGCTGTTGCTGCTGCTGCGCGGCTCCGCACGAACATGTCAGGATGCTCTCTTGAATAGTTTTCATTCCGCCTTCCTCTCTCTGTCGCTGCTCGAGTGAATCGGTGTTGCCTTCATTGTGGTTCTCTTTCTGTGGCAGGTGTACTGCGCTGGGTGCTGCAACAGAAAGTGTAAGCTGAAGTACCTCGACAAGGAGGCTCGAGTGTGCGTCCTCTGCTTTGATACCATACACAAAGGTAAGAGGAACGCTTTTCATCTGCCCATGGGTGTTATTGCAGTGACAAAATCAAAGGATAGATGATTCATTGTTCAGTTGTTAACACCCTCAGCTCTCCCCACCGAGATTAGCCTTTAGCACACAGATCGTCAGGTCTTCATTGACTATAGCAGCACAAAAATTAATTTTGCAGGATTTTTTTTTTTTTGTGAGAAATGTTTACATTTTAGTTGCAAGTTGATCTGGGTGCATAATCAGCCATAAACAATTCAAAATAGTAGTAGTTGTTGGAATGTCTATTATTATTATTATTACTATAGAATTATAACTATAGTTATTATAATAAAAATCTTAACATAGTAATAATGGTACATAATATTAATAGCATCATAACTGTTAATTTCATAGTATATATAATTGTAACAATATTATAACAAATACAGTAATAATAATGGTAACAATTTTCATTACAATGTCCTTTTAATATTATCATAGTGAAAATAACAATATTGTATATAATTTTATTAACAATTATATTAACATTATAGGAAAGATAATAGTGTTATTATAATATGTCTTTATCTCCCCACTCTAAGTATTTATTGTAGTACAATTAATAGTAATATTATTATTAAGTGTAATAATAATGTTGTTATTGTATGATGATATAACAATTATTACGTTATTGTTATAATCTAACAATCTCATTATTATAGTAGTGGTAAAATATCATATGTAAAGTAAAAAAATATATAATTCTATAAACAGTTATATAATACTAATAGCCTTATTATAATTACTGGCGCTACAACAACATTAATAGTGGTAATTATAGTTATAATAGAAATGACAGCATGAAAATAATTTTGTAATATTGTGAAGTAAATAAGTGGATTAGTTGGTTCTTATTGTCATTTTGATAAGATTATGTGTGATACTAGAGATGTTGGGTGTTCTGGGCATATTGGTGCCCTTTCTCCTTTGAGTTGCATGGGCTGGTCAGGTGGAAAAGGAATCTGCCATTTTCCAGTTCTGCTTGGCTGTGGTACTGGTGGTTTTAAGCAAAAAGAAAATTACATGGAACAACAAGGGCAGCAGTGTTAAATACATGTGTACGGTTCTCAGAAAGGTTTCTGCTTCGTCCTTTATGTCCATAAACACACGCCATATAACAGGCAGAAACTGAAGTAGTCATGTAATATTCCTAGAATCCCTGCCTCGTTTGTTACTTTGCTCTTTTCTTTGTCTTGTAGCTTTGTGATGTTGATGCACCTGGTTAAACCTTATCTGTGGTAGCAGTCAACAATGTTAGCTAACTTCCCACTAGTCAGCTTTTCTGCGCATTTCAAAACCTCTTTCTGCTTTAATGCGAGTGGTACGACTTTGTTTTTGGAAATGCATTTATTTATTGATCCCCTATACCTCAACCAATGTGTTGTAAGTTTTACAATGAAATTCACACTAAAGGAGAAGTTAAAGTTAAACTGGATGGATTGCTTCAGTTCTCAGGGTTCTCACAGCTACTACAGAGAGTAGCTGAAATACTTATTAATGAATAAAAATTAGGGCTTTCGATACAAAGCGCTGACTTTATGGAGCAGGAAAACAAAGAATTACGTGTTCGCACGAAACTGGAGTTGTACTAAAGTGTGGATGAAGTCTATCACAATGGAAAGAAGACAAATTAGCATTAGTGCTTCACAAACTCTTTCACACATCAGCAGGAACAAGATACAGATTTTGTCAAAAATTGTGGATTGTTTGTCAAAAAACAATCACTGTTTTAAAGGACTTTAATGTAGCCCCGCATATTTCTCTCTATGTATGTATGATGTCTGCATCTTGATCTTTATCAAATATAACTTTTGTATTTTAATCTTAGTTTTTACCCCATCTAAACCTTTCAGGTTGTTGCAGTGGTGGTTTTGGGGGGATTTTTATGTCCTAAAATCACTGATTTTTGCAGCACCTTTTTCTTCAAGTAAGAGATTTTGTCTTAGCTTTATTCTTGGCATAACATGATCATTCAAAAAAGCTGAAATTCCTTCACATAGCCTTCTCAAAAGAAAAAAAAAGGATTTTAACAAAGTTAATATTTAAAGTGCAAATAACATTTTCAACAACCGTATTTTGCGAACTACAAGTCGCTCTGGAGTATAAGACACATTAAATCAAAGTATGCGTCACGGACAGAAAATAAAACTCACCAGACTTTCATGTAAGACACAGAACCATCCAGACTATGAAAAGAAAGTGTGACTTATATAGTCCAGAAAATACGGTTCCTTCTTGAAATGGCAAATCAAATAATGTCCTGAGAAGTAGTCAAAGTGCAAAAGATGCATAATATTGGTCATCCAAGTTGACACGAACTGTTAACACAGTACAGACAAATCCTGCTGAACAGAAAACTGACATCTATTTGCAAAGGTCTGAAAATCAGCCACTGTCCCCTGGACTGACCCTCCCACCAGGTCACGTCTGAATATGTGCGCTGCTGCGACATTGTCACTACATTCAGCGGCTTTTCAAACAAAAAAAGGTCGATATCGGCCAAAATTGGTCATGCGTTTGAAAGATTTGTGATCTGCCAGAAAACTGCAGTCAGTGCACCCCTCGGTATTAATATTTTGTTTGTAAGACAAAGTAATTCAAAGTTTTCCTTCTAAATATTGAAGCAATTCTATAAAGAATTGTTTGTATGAGTAAAACTATAATGCAGTCAATGCTTGGCTGAAGTACAAAGGCATCTTTTTATGTTTCATGTCTGCAGCTGGGACAGGAGGGAGATGATGGATGGAGGGGGAAGAGAAGAGGAAGGAGAATGAGAGCAGGACTCTGTTTTTGTCCTTCATTTTTATGGGTGTGTGTGTTCTTGTGACTGGTGCGGGACCAGCTTAACGCAGCGGACATGTGATGCTCACATGCAGCCTGAATAAAAATAATAATACAAATAAAAAAAACCCCAACAAGGTTGATCCACTTTCACAGCTTGCATTTGCTGCTGTGGTGCAGTGGGTTGTGGTCTTCTCTCCTCCGTTCTTACGTCAACATGTAAAGGCTTGCTGCGCGCACACACTCGCACACACACTGTCACAGCAGCCTGCGGCTAACAGCCTATTAGTGCTAACGGCCCACTCCTGGAAATCGACGTTTGTGAAAAGCTGTGCTGGTTGTGTCTGAGGTCAGCCTGCGGAATAGGCTGGGGATGATTTGGACTGATTGAGTTGTAACTGACGAGACGATGAGGAGGTGAGATGTGGATCAGGGCCGTGCAGAGACCTTTAGAGGGGAAGGAGCTAAACCCCCCCTTCGTCGCCCCCTCTGCACATGCCTGATGTGGATTATTCAGAACTGTGTTCTGCTTTTTTTGCATGCAGAAGCTGTTTTGGAGTATGTGTGAGGATGGACCCCGTATCACTGATGACTATTTAGTAGTGTTATAATTGCCCTGCATGTCAAAGTAGAAATATTTATTTCTTGCGTGTTTTCATTTATTTTATATGTAAATTTGCCCTGCATTTTTACATATAATGCAGGGCATTATATGTCTGTCGCAACCCGTAGCGACAGCCTAAATCTGAAGTAGCAGTTGTAAAACGCATGCTTCAAAAGCCATTTCCATTTCAAATGTGCTCAAAACTTTGACGATGTTCCTCTGTCAGGAAAAAAAATCTAAATTTTGCGATTGTGGTGCTTTGGTTAAATGCGATAAGTCTTTAAAAAACATGCTTGCGCCATCCTCCCCCTTCCACGTCATGTCATCTGATTCTTCATGGTTCCCGCCAGTGGCAACATGCTGTTGTTTAACATGCAACCCGTGTAATGCAAAAACATTGTTTCCATTGCAGTTTTGCAAATTACTAGCGCCAAAACGTTTTATTGAACTTTTTTGAAAAAAGTGTTTCTTTCAAGCATATTTGTTTTTGTACTTCCAGTTCCTGCAACAATTGTATGACAAATTTAATTGCAGTTGCTATTGTCTGGCTGTGTTTTTGATTTTGTGATCTCGCCTGTTGCCAATTACACATTTCTGATGAAACTTTATGAGGCTTAATCAATATTGTGTATCTAAATGCTTTGTCAGCATTTTTCTACTAGCATAACCAAAGGGCACCTGGAAAACATCTCAGGAATTTTCCTAAAACCATCAATTTATCATTCATCAGCAATCAGGCACCCAGATTTCATCCAGTTGGCTCAAATATCTGTTTTCCAGATGAATTGTGTAGTTGTAAGAATTTGGTGCGCTCCACGTTCAGACCAAACTAACGACTTAATGTTTCGGGATCTTCCAAACTAAAATAAAGCTTTAAATTCATCACACGTCCATCATGCAGACTCTGCTCGCTTGTCTGCTAATTGATCTGATAGCTATTAACCTGAAAAACTATGACAATGTGGAAAAAGATAAGTCAAGAAAAGAGGGGTTTGTTGTAATGCCTGTGGCCAAATCAATTTCCAGCAATTGTATTGCAAATGTTTTCCTTTTGTAGCCATGGCGACAGACTAAATCTGAAGTGAGTTTGATAAATTTGCAGAATTGTCTGTAGTGGAAGGCTTAACTATTTGTTACACATTCAGTGTTTTCTCAGAAAGTTGAGGCTTTCTGCGGTCAGTTTTTCCTAGAAAACGCTCCTGTTCTCCCTGGTGTCTCAGGTTAATGGGTCAGAGCTGCAGCCTAGATATTTATTATTACTCTGAGGTTCTACCTTACCCGTCACTTTACCTACCGCTGTAATACATCAAGATTTTATTTCACTTTCAGGAGACAGACATTTTCTCTTGATTGTTCGTTAGCCACTCGGAATGATCACATTTTTATGAATTACGTTTCAGTCTTAGGAAAAGGCAGGAAGTATTTGTTTGCCCTAAGTGGGTCATCACCTTGCAAGAATAGTTTTAATTCCTATTTAGATTTGAAATTTGTTTTTATTTATTTATTTTTTTATTGTTTTTACATTTGTCCCATGTTTGGAGGCTATCAGCACCTCCTCTAAATCCAACTTGACACAGGTCTTTGTTAGAGATGCACTCAGAATTTCCTTAATTTTGTGAGATTGGTGATCAAACGATACTTACATGTGAAACAAATCTCATCCACTGATCTTTTCTACCTCACCAAAGGTCTAAAAATCAACTACTGACTTCTTCTGTTCTGCCAGGAGAGAGCTTTGACTGTTAGCCCTGCCCACCAGGTCATATTTGCATGTTTGCAATTAACAGCATTTTTCTTGCTGTATTGGGCAACTTTTCAGTCAAAACAAAAATCAATATTGGCCAAAATTGGAATCGGCAGGTCAGGTTTTTTTAAAAGTCGGTAAACGGCAATCGACCTGAAAACTGCTGTCGGTGCACCCCTAATAAAATGCATGCTTTTCTATCAACCTACTGTGTTTCAGCCCAGGCCCTGGAGCGGATGATGAGTCCCACGGGCCCGAGCCCGAACCCCAACGTCCCGTCTGAGTACTGCAGCACCATTCCCCCTCTGCAGCAGGCTCGCGCGGCCGGAACGCTGAACTCCCCCCCGCCCACCGTCATGGTCCCCGTCTCTGTTCTCAAACACCCCAACAATGACGGTATGCATGATGATGTGTGTTTGATGGCTAATCTTTGATTCTGTTTATAGCCTGTAGTCAGATTTTTGCCTTGTTTCTCTGCAATGTTCACATTGAAGAAATTCCTGTTTCTCTGTCTGTCATATCAGCTTGTCCGCGCGAGCAAAAGCGCGTTTGGTTTGCTGACGGTATCTTGCCCAACGGGGAAGTGGCAGACACGGCCAGGCTGTCGGTGACGAGCCGCAGGAGCTCCCAGGAGTTCAGTCCCGACCCGGAAACTGTAAGACAAACATCCACAAAGCTTCACACGCATTCTTACTCAAAACAGTGTTAACTAAGGGCGGAAGAAATGGAAAAATTATAATATTGCAAATTTTTATTTATTTATTTTTGTTTTTTTATGAATCCAAGCTGCTTAAGGCAACTAGAATATTCTGGAGGCTGAGGAGTCAAGTTGCTTTCCTCTGCATGTAGTGAGAACAAAACATGAAGGTCCCAAATGCAGCACTAACACTAAACACTTTATTCTCTTTAGGGGAAATATATCCACTTGACTTACACTAACCTCTGTTTGTGTCTGTGTTGGTCAATCTTTTATGTTACATTTGATGGCAAAAAGAAGAAAAGTTTTTAAAACTGTGGCAAAATAGCACAGTTTTGTGTTGATTTCATTTTGTTTTTTAACCAAATGTTTTAAACTTTGGCTTGTTTAAATGTTTTTTTTTTTGTTTTTTTTTAAAAGAAAGCATATTGTTGTAGCCTGGGATGATCATCTCTTATTTCAGTCTGGCTCAGCTGGGTTGGACCCTGGAGGTGGTGCCCCATCCGTCCCTGAAGCCCCGATAGTCGTGCCGGTGGTGCGAGCTCCGGTGTCTGGACCTTGGGATTACGGGTTGCTTTCTGGAATTGGTTCTTCAGTGACTAGGGTTCCCAGTCTGCTTCCAGACAGTCAGGATGAGCTGCCTCCTCTGCTCATCACCACCGGAGAAGATGACGGAGAAGGTGTGTGAGTGAGACTTTGAAATAAGAAATCAGTGACTGAAAGTCACTGTTAGATCAAATTTACATTGAGCGATATAAATTAAGCCCTAACAAATGGCAAAAGGAAGAACAGAATTCTCAGCTGGAGAAGAACATCTTTGGGAACATGTAGTGTGCTAATTACATTAGTCTTGTCTGTTTGACTCATGGAGACCACATCCAATCAAAATCCTGACTTATATAAGTCTTAAATTAATGGAAAAGCAAAAATTAAATCACTGTTTATTGTAATAAACAGTCTTGCTTAACTTCTGCTAAGCAAGCCAGTGTGCTGCAAATAGTGTATAAGCTAAAAGCAGCTAAAATGCTAAGCTTTGCTAAAATGGTGTCAGTAACATGTGGCCTATCACCACCATGTTGACTAACATCGTCTCACTCCATTCAGTATGCAAACATTAGTAATTAATTAGCTAAAATGCTAATGTTAGCTAAAAAGCTGTTGGCATGTGAGCTGGCAGTAGCATGTTGAACTCCTGTAACATATTCCATACTGTATGCAAACATCTGCGCATGTGGTGAAATTAGCTTAAATAATGTCAGTAGCATGTGAGCCATCACTAGCATCTTAAGTAACATTGTCTTACTCCATTCAGAATACAAACAGAGTACAAGCTGACATCATTTTAGCTAAAATGCTGTCAATAGGATGTGGGCTATCACTGTCATGTTGACGAACATTGACTCACTCTATTCAGTATGCTATGTTAGCTATTACATAAAATTTGCAATAAAGCTAATGTTAGCATGAGGGCTGTTACTAGAACTTTAACCTGCTTGCTTTCATAAGGGAACAGGCTACTTTTAGATGTTAGCTAAGGCTCTTATTGTGAAAGTTTGCTGTATTAACTCTATAACATGGAGGTATAAAGCCTGGCGTTATGAGAAAAGCAGATCCTGAGATAAATTTGATTAGCAGTTAGCAGATCTAATGACCAGCTGGAGCAGAGTCTCTACTGCATGCCACATCACAGTTTGATTGCGCATTCACACCTCCTCAAACAATCTTGATTTTCTAAGCAAACCAACTAGTTTGACTAAAACGGCTAAACGGGGCAGGTGTGAACGCACCCTCTGTCTGGACCTTCAGGAACTGTTAGCTCACATCGTCCTGTGTTTGATGCTTAGATGTTTTGGTGGAGGAGAGTCCTGCTCCCTGTCAGATCCGACACCTGTTGGAGGAAGGAGGTCCGCGTCCGCTAACTTTCGTTCTGAATGCCAACCTCCTTGTAAACGTCAAACTGGTGAACTGTGAGTAGAATTGTTTGCTTCCGGCATGAATGTTGCTCATTATGAAGAAACAGAGGGCCTGCCTTCTCACTCCTTGCTGTTCCCAAACAGACGGCGGCAGGCAGTGCTGGTGCATCGGCTCTAATGGACTGCAGGCTCTGGGACAGAAGGAGTTGGTGTTTCTGTTGGAGTGTTTGTCAGGAGAAAAAACGCCTCCAAGAGACCTCTTCTCACTTTATCTCAGCGTTTACCAGGATGCCCAGAAAGGTAACCGGTTCACACGGGCCCTTATTAGAACTTTCCAAAAGCATCTCCAAAAAGTTGCAAACCTCATTATCTGTTGCAGGGAAGTTTGTGGAGGAGTTGGATAACATTACGTTCACAAGCAGCTTCCTGGACAGCAAAGATCATGCGGGAATGCTGTTCTTCTCCCCCAGCTGTCAGTCTCTGGACGGCCTCACGCTTCCTCCACAGCCGTTCCTGTTCGGCCTGCTCGTCCAGAAGCTGGAGGTTCCCTGGGCCAAAGTGTTCCCACTCAGACTGCTGCTACGGCTCGGAGCCGAATATGACAGTGTGTGATTTGCTTCTGCTTTTTTTGGGATCATGTCCGCTGTTCACTAGGGAAGCACAAATACCCTTTTTTCCATACAGATAACTGAGGTTTAATATCAGCCGATACTTAAAAGCAGTGCTGAATTGACTTAAAACATTTCTTACTGTACACCTAACTTGTGAAGTTAGGTGTACAGCACACCTAACTTCACAAGCTTGGTCAAACATGTAAAAGTAACACACTGTGTTTTTTCAGTCAGTGCAGTTAGGACTACAACAGCCAATCTAAAATAATTAAGAAACTTACCTTCTGCAACAAACATTCTTTCAGAAGGTTCAGAAAGTGCACTTATGAATTCTAAATATAATGTCAAATAAATCAAACATGACGTTTCTCAGAGAACAAAGCATAGAATTTGGCTGAATAGATCTTCCCTTTTAGATCTGACACATTGTCGCCGTTACCCAATCTGGAATTCTTTTCAATATCTGGACCAGTCCAGATATTTTTATCAGATCGGTTTATATCTCTACTGTTCACACACACACTCTGATAGTTCAGATCTTCTTCCAAATGTTACATTTGGGAAATTGTCCTATCATTGTTCATTATATGTAATAATTAATAATCATTAACCCTGAGTTGATGTGTGCTTGTTTTCCAGTGTATCCAACGATGCTCGTAAGTGTTCGTTTTCGGGACTCTGTGTATCGAGAGACGGGACACACTATTATGAATTTACTGGCTGTAAGTACCACAGCAGCAGGTGGCTCCACCATGTAAAGCTGTCAATATTAAATCAACCAGCTGATGTTTGTAATCCAACTGAGAAGTTAAAAACCTTTAATATTTTCCTATAATAATTAGTTTCTTACCCTAATTATTACAGCAATAATTACATAATTTCAAGTGTTTTGACTGTGAGCCAGAAGTCTTTTTTTTTTTTTACCCCAGAAAGACAAAACTTTATTAAAACTTTATTTTTTAGTACAGTTTTTTTATTATTATCTTAGGTTATTTCTCATGTGCTCTTTGAACCTTTTCTGTGTTGTGAGTTTGTTAGGACATGACTGACACAAAAATCTGTGAACTTTCAATCAGTTTGAAATATTTTGCACCCTCTAATCTCCATCAATAATGAGGCTGTTTTCTGAGGTAGACTTCTTCTCTGCAGCTGTTCCTATAAGAAACTATAAGTTTCTTGGGTTTTTTATTAAAGTTAAGTTTCCTGTAGACAAAATGCACCAGTTTTCACTGTGTAGCTGTGGATGTTCTGAAACCCGAATGTAAAGTTCTGAATCTGCATCTCTGAGAGGCTTTTAATTTTGACTTTTCAGCTTCTGTTAAGTCTAATTTTTTGGCAAATTTTTCCACAGACAAGAAGCTGCCTATTAATTATTCACACCTAGATATAGAGTGTTAACATTTTTAGCCCACACCTTCCTCATTACACAGACATCGTCTGCTATGATTAAATCCGGTTAGCAGGCACGTTTTCCAGCTAGAACTTAGAAAATATGTCAAAGACTGATGTCAGGCTCCGCCTGTATAAGAGCAGATTGTCATAATGTGCTAACGGTTTTCATCCAGGACCTGAGGAACTACCAGTACAGCCTGCCAGTGGTAGAAGGCCTGAGGATCCACATGGAGATGGGACACAGCTACATTGAGATCCCCAAGGCTAGCTTTAGCGAGGTAAGCTTTACATTTCCCATTACAGCATGGTATCAAAGTTGTCTAAAGGTTCTTTTACAGAATTTCATTTCTGTAAAAGTTTAGGCTCTCTCCTCACCTGTCTTTACTAAGTGATCACATGTGCAGGATCTTTTTAAGTCATCTTTTAAGGTCTTTTTTAGCCTTACGTACACAAAGCCTTTGAGTACACATTGTGGACAGTACATTTAGCAGAATGGTTGACTCATGCAACTGACACCAGGATGATTTCATTGCATGAGTATGACCGTGAAAACATCTTTATTTTACTTTAAAGAGAAAGCTAAAGTTGAATCAGAGTTTCCTTTTTTGTTTGGTCAATTGCGCATTCACACTTTCCCAAACAAACCAGACTTTCCAGGCAAACAAAGAAGAGTTCAAAGCAGAATAAAGAGAGCTGGTGTGAATGAAGTCTTTCTACAGTGTGAACTCTGGTGCAGTTCGAATGCATATGTGAACCGGAGACTGGTTCAAAATTTGGAAACAGATTACGGCGCAGGGGGATTCTGAACAAACGCAACCAAAATAAATGTGCATTTCTAACAAAGACAAAAGAAAAATCCTGGCAGCACTAAAACCTGATGCCACTCCATTTTTATTTACGTTTTGTAAAGAAAGAAGTTGCGGTGTATTCTGAAGACGGTGGTTTTCATGTTGTTTCCTTAAGTGGTTCTGGGTGCAGCGCCACCACAGGCGAGGGGCAGAACATGTTTCTCAAAGGGTTTGAAGATATTAATGATGTGTGAAAATGCCCTGAAACAAAACCATATCTGAATGTGTGCAGCAGTTTACCACAAGCAGAAATGATTTTCTGTGCTCTGCAGATGCAGAAGGTGGTGAATTCCTCCAATGAGCACGTCATCAGCATCGGAGCGAGCTTCAGTCAGGAGGCCGACTCTCACCTGGTGTGTTTCCAGAACGAAGAGGGAAACTATCAGACTCAAGCCAACAGCAAGCCGGGGAAGACTCGCACAGGTCCGGCTGCTGCAAACTCATTACTCTTTGTTGGAATATTGTCAGTGCTGCAGCAGCTTGTAAAGTCCCGTATGATGAGGTGACTCCAGGGTTGTTTCTGTTGACTTCAACAGTGACTGGAGCCAGCTTCGTGGTGTTTAATGGAGCGCTGAAAGCCTCTTCGGGTTTTATTGCCAAGTCCAGCATCGTCGAAGGTAAAAGTTACGCACAGACTTTAATTCTAGCATATATGCCAGCGTGTAAGACAATTTGTGTGTTTTGTTGGGGGTTTTTTTGCAGATGGATTGATGGTTCAGATCCCACCGGAGACCATGGAGTCTTTGCGCTCCGCCCTGAAGGAACAGACAGACTTCCACATCCCCTGTGGGAAGAATGACGGCGGAGAGGTCCGAGAGAACGTCACGGTCCGCTGGGTCGACTGGGCCTCTCCCGTCAACTCTGGGTAACTTTACTACCAAGCCTGTTCAAACAGGCTATTAGTCAGTTAATAACACGAGGAATTAAAATGAGCTCCATAATTTGTAATCTGATCATTTTTTGAAGGAAAATTTTGTCCTCAGATTCATCTTAATCCAGACAATTTATTTGACTCTGAACCAGGAAGAGGAAACACAATTAATTGTGATGAATTGATTTTTGAAATGGTCATCAACTAAGTTAGTAGTTGATTAATTGTTAACTGGGTCATTTGCTGAAAAAGCACTATATTTACAACAGTAATAAAGCCAAAACTGTAGAAAATATATATTTTGCATATGATATCAAAACCCCTTTGTCTGGAAATATGTTTCAAAAAACACTCCTGCAGTGACAGTTTTAGCTTCTCCTGATCAAATTCGTTAAAGGAATGCTCCGTTATTGGGTTTCACCCAATAAAATGTTTATTTGTTTCATTTGTATCTTTTAATGCATTTCTAATATGGCATTTAAAAAGTTGTTTTATTTCATTTTCCTTTTGGATCAATTAACTATTTTTGAATTTGAAAAAGGTTCAAGCATTTAAATTATGCTTGAAAATGTTGCCGCGGCAAAATTTTAAAACTCATTAATCGATTAATCTTCAGAATATTCATTAGTTGAAGCCCTAAACCTGATGGATTGTTCCTCAGAAGTCAGGATTTGTGAAAGCGTTGGGTTTCCACAAATGCATTAATGTCATTCTAGATCTGTGGTTTAAATTTGACAAAACTGATTGAATTTTGAAAGTATAATTGTGTATCTGATTTAATTACTATGACATAAATGTATCCAGTGGCTTTCATTTATTTAGTGTTATTTTTGTGTTGACCAGTAAAACCAGTGGAGTTGATGGAAGGCCTCTGGATGGCATCCCCAGCGTCAGAATGCAGCAGGATGCAGAGTTTGAGTCCGACAGCCGCTCCATTAGATGCACCGAGGTGAGTTTTCTTCCTCTTTTTTTTTTTTTTTTTTGTTGTGTTTTACCGAGCAGAATGTTTCTTCTGCCGCTGAAACTCTTGAAAACGTGTGACATGAGCGGATCTCTGCAGGTCTTCTACCAGCTGAAGGCTCCAGACTGCAGCCTGGCGTCCGTGCTGTCGTCCTGCAGCATGTTTCAGAAGGAGATCGCCATGGCGACCTGCAGCGCTCTGGCTCCCCACCTCTCAGTTCTGACCGCAGGCGGCATCAACTCGCTCTGGCTTCGCATCTCCACTCAGGCTGACATGGTAAAAACTGAAACGCAGCGTTTGGGGGGCTTAGCTAAAATGTTTGACATGAGAAAAATGTCTAAAGATCAAAAACATTTATTTACATTGGAGTCATTTTCATGGCTACATTGTTGCTGGCAGCAAGAATAATTTTTGGTTCAGTGGAAATATCTTAGTCCACTTGAAGTAAGATAAAACTAACTTAAAAGTAACTTTTCAGGCAGATATAGGAGCTTGTTAGTAATTGTTGCGTTAGTATTTCTTAAAAGTTTCTTGTAAGTTAGTTTTGTCTTATTTCAAGTGTTCTAAGATATTTTTACTAGAAAATAGACCAAAAATACTATTTGAGATTTTGTGTTTTTTGCATTGTGGGTTCAAACCCCGGTACTGTTGGTTTGGATTAGGTTTGGTAGTAAAACTCCATCCATTTTGGAATTTTGTGAAATTAAATAAATGTTTGCAGTTTCTTTTTCTGGTTTGAGGTTTTTTTTCTCCTCATGTCGCAGAACTCTGGCGCCCCCTTTGGAAAGGCAGCCCCACACTTTAACAGCCCTGTCATAGCACAATATTGACATGATTGTGACGTGGAAAATGAAAAAAACTGACTTTTAAACTTCTTTACAAATAAATCTACGCCTCCCTAAAGCCTTAGTCTGTAGACACACTAAAAATAAATGCATTAGCTGTTTCATGTTTATGGTTGTCCTCAAATGCATGCCACACTTTTCAGATTGATGGTAATGTTTTTGCGTGTGCGTTTGCCCACCCAGGTGGAGTACCAGGCGGGGTCCGGAGGCCGGCTCCTCCCCCAGCGCTACATGAACGAGATGGACAGCGCTCTGATTCCCGTCATTCACGGAGGGAGTGCCAGCGTCCCGCAGACCACCATGGACATGGAGTTGGTCTTCTACATCACACACACTTTCCAGTGAACAAAAACGAAACACCACCCACTCAAAGTATTAAAAAAAGAAAATAAACAAGAAAAAAAAAATGTAGACCCCTCAAGAGGATGGATGTATTTTTAGTGGGATGCAAACTTTATAGAAAATGGATTTCTGTCGTCACCAAAGCTGCTACGCCAAACACTAAACACAGAAAACAAGAACATGGCAGCAAACCGCTCTGATCAGCTCTGCCTTCCTGGCTCTCTGGGAGCTCCTCTGTGAATGTCACTACACACCTTCTCTTAAAACAAGAAAAAAAAAAAAATCATCTGGATGTATCCATCATTTAAAACGGGCTAACTGAATGAACTGACAGCAGAGAAGCTGATGTTCTTGTAAAGGCATTCTGGAAGGATGAAGAATCTGCTGAAACACAGAAACGCAACTTCTTTCTGTTCACATTGGGACTTTTTTTGTCTTGTGGGTCGTTTTTTTTTCCATTTAAAGTGTTTATTTTTCGGTTTTCCATCCATACACTTGTTCAGGGTCACTGTTTATTTCTCTCAGCGCAAAAGAGAATCGTAAATGAACATAGTTTGAATTATAATCGTACCAAAATCAAGACAAAAAAATGTTAAAAAACCAGCGTGTTTCACAGCAACATACTCAAGAGTAACAAAACCGAGAAGAAACGCTACAATTCAACGCAAGCCGCATTTATTTTACAAACCAAAAGTCCAACCTGACTGAATATTTTTGCCAGCTCAGATTCAGTTCTGCTTATGGAGCCTTTTTCCTTTTAGGTTATTCATTTATTTGGAAACAGAGTATTATGTGTTTTTATATATAAAAACATGGAATGTTGTGTAAAAAAAATTCCAGCGCCCCCTGGGAGACATGAGGAATTTTTTTTTTCTTTGCGTTCCCTCGCCATAACGCATCTCGTGTGCAATTTAAAATCCTGAAAGGTATTCTGGTACAAAATAATTTTTGCAAAATTTTTCCAGGCATGCTCGTATCTTTTTAGTTTTTATACCTTTTTCTTGCGAATGCAGACGAACCGCAAACTTATGTGCATCCCTACTTATATGACTATGACAAAAACTTTCTCTAAGAACAAAATGATAAAATCCATCCAAAATTTTTTGTGTATTTTTGAGTTATTTTCACATTTTCTGCCATTTGACTGTTTTTCTGGTCGTCTTTTTCACGTCGGCAGTCTGAATAAATGTCTGTTTTCGTTTGCAGTCCCGTCTAAACCGAGACATATTACACAAACAAAGACGAGAAGCAAATTTTCTGCACCAGAGTTAATAATGAGCACGCTTTCACTGAGGCTCTTTGAAGGTAGTTCTAGTTTTAAGTTGACATTTTTCACTGTTACTCTATACAGAATAGATCAGGGTGTTTTCATAGATTTACTCTGAGGGAACGCAAAAAAAAAAAAAAGAAAGCTGAGTTTGTTGGAACCATCTTCTCAACATCTTCACTCTGTGAATGTTTTATGAGTCGACACCAAGGCTCTTGAATGTATCTCTTTAATGCTCCTCCTGTCATCCCCATAGCAACCAATCTCATGTAGACCTGCACCGATCAGTATCTTGTAGCCAGTTTCAGATCCCTGGGATTTGGAAAGCTTTCATTGACTTCAGCTGATTCCACTTTCTCAATCAGAACTTTAAGCAAGATTTACAGAGTGATTATTAATTATTTATGTTACCAGTTGAGATGATGTGGCGCCGCTGAGTGAGTGAAACTATTTGAGAAAAAGAACAAAGCATGCATTTTAAGTGCTCTGCTTCGTCTTAGATCAGCAAGTAGCCTGGCTAGCAGTAATAACCAGCTGGTCCTAGAAATGAAACCATTTTTTTATACAAAATTTTATGTCCGATATTAATTGAATTGATACATTTTTGTTTTAATTTTTTTGTTTTTGCTTTAATAAATTGTGTCTGACAGAGTATATATATATAAAATAACATTGGTGACCAAAAAAAATCCAGATTTTCCAAAAATTCCAAAACAAAAAATTCAGTTAATTGATAAAATGGTTTTGAACATGATAAAACCGTAAGTCTTCGCTGTAATATCCTCAGCCTTCCTGTTCCCTTTCTAAATCAAAGTGTGCCCTTTCTCACAGCCTGAACCAACTGCAGACGTTTTTGTGTTATTTCTAAAAGTTTTTGACATCTCTGTACTCCTTGACACTGCACCAAAGGAACAGCTTCCACACTGAAGAGTGTTGCTGCTTCTCTGTAGCACTTAGGCTTTGGTAGGGTGCGTTCACTGTTTGGAAAAAGATCCGACTTTAGCGTTTCAGACGAACATCAATGTCTCTGTTCGCCTCCCGTCATATCGTCACCTTCCTAAAATAATGATGGTAGCAGTCTTTTTTTTTTTTTTGCCAAAAGATGATTTGAAAGTAACAAAATATATCATTTTTTGGCAAAACAAACCCCTACACCAGCTGTTATTTTAAGAAGGTGACGATATGGAAACTAATCATCTATGCATCCTTAGCTGATCTGTCATAACTCATTAACTATGCATCTTATTTAAAGTTGTTTTTTTCCAGTATCTGCTGTGAAGGAATAGTAGGTGGAGCCTAATCAGATCAACTGAAGCTGACCAATCAGAGGAAAGCATCCAGTACGACCCTGATGGCAGAGAGTGGCTTTGTGCGCTCATCTATTTTTCTAGTTTAGGATAAAAATCAGTGTTTTGACTTCTTCTCATCCATATGTGTAAAAAAAAAAAAAAAAAAAAATGTGCAGAGATTATATATGTATAGAAGGACAAAAAAAAATACACTTTTTTTAATATTGCAGAGATATTTTTGGTATAACTGATGAAAAAGAAAAAATTCAGCGTATTTAAGATGTTTGGAGCTAATATGAGGATTGAAAAAAAGAAGCAAATGTAGTACAATGTGAATGTTTTAAATCTGCAACCTTGACCCTCCCTCTGCAGGTTGTAGTTTAACCGTCAGCAAACAGAGCCAGGGGAGTTTCGTGCTTCGGGTTAGCGTGTGCATGACTTGGGCTATTTGCCGTTTTGTGTCAGTCGGTGATTAATAAAAGAGGGGGGGAGATGAAGAATATATATTTTTAATTGATGAAAATCAGCGTTTAACTGACCTGTAAAGCTTTCCATGTGTTTTTTTGTTTTTTTTTTTTTTGTTTTTTTTTCTAGTTAGGATTTCTTCAGATGATTCAGAGCTGAATTTTTCGCCCCCACAACGTTCGATCTTCAGCTAATGACAGGTGGATGTGTGACAGGAACTGCTGGATGGATGCTAAACTTCCCTTATTTTAACTTTAACATCTAACATTTTAGATCTTTTAGCTGCAGAAATGCAAAATAAATAATGAAGAAAAAAAAAACAAAAACTCAAGAAGTGCTGATGCTTCCGGATCTGGTCCAACAAAATGTCTGCCCGCACACAGAATGAGTGCTGAGAGCAGCAGAAAATTTAATAAACATCATTTCTTCCAAATTTAGAGTCGTGGCTCTGCTCTTAAGTAATCAAAATTTATGCTTTCATTTACTTAAAAGTCAAGTTATTCTTTTGGATTTATTTGCCACACATCATGAATTTATACAGTTTCATCCGTTATCGTGGACAAAGTAATTTATTTATTTTATTTTTTTTAAATCTTAGGTGATGCATGATGTAAATGATCTGACGTCAAACCGGTGGAGTTTGATTTGTATCGATCCTCTCCAAAGTACACGTCCGTTTCAGCGCTGAACTCCCGGTCAAAGATGTCCGTTTCCCCCTCCTCTCCAGCGAGGGGAGCTGGGAAATGCAGTCATGATGAATTATTTCTTCCTCTGTTGATTGGAACAGCCGCGTTATGTCAGGGTGAGAAAGACTTTCTAGGCTCTCTGATTGTGATTTCTTGTAAATCATCTATTTATTCATGACACCAGCTTTATTTTGGTGGGTCTAAATAGCTTGTGTATTTAAATAATAAAATTACTTTTTGTGGAAAAAAAAGGTCTGTGATGTGCTTTTTTTTTTTTTTTTTTTTTTTTTCTTTTTTTTTTTTCTCTTTAAGCTAAACCCGACTGGTAGGGATGAATACAGACCAACTCATTTTATTTTAGGGATTTTAAGATCTTTTGGTGATTTCTGCATTCATTCGTCTTCACCGATACTGGATTATTTTCTTTTTTAACTAAAAGTAATAATTTCTACCTGTGGCTGCTCCGTGCAGAATGTTCCAGCTGTAAATATTAAGAGACCAGCACAAATGTGTGTAAAATTATGAAGTGGAAAGAAAAAAACAAAAAGACTCTTTTTCAGACGATTCAGTTCAAATTCAGGCCTTTACTTTGACATGCCAGAATTCACTGATCTGCTGAAAATGAGTGTCAGATCTCAGAAACCTGACTTTTATGGACGAGAAGCTAAAGCCAGAAGAAATCCTGTTTTAATGCCAGACTTTAAATCTGAGGCATTTAACTTTTATTAAGAAATGTTTGCTTTTTGTTGTTTTTATTATTTTTTTCATCACTGTGGCTGTAAAATCGACCCAGCACTGATCAGAACCAAACCAGAACTTTTTGGCCTTCACGTCAAGCATTTTGCGCAGTGGAAAAATGGCATCACTCTGATGGTGGCAGCGTCATGCTGTCCTTCAGAAGAAAGAAAAAACTGGTCAAGTTGGATGCAGCTAAATTCAAAGCAATGCTGGAGTTCAGCTAATTTTTTTTTTTTTTTTTGTCTAATTTCTAGTAGAAATATCTTGCTACACTTGAAATTAGACGACTAATTTGAGTTGTCAACAAGATATCGGAGCTTGATTTACGTCAATAATTCCTTCATGTTGATGGAAAATTGTCCGGTTTCATTAGCAGATAAACTTATTTTTAACAAGACATGTAAAACAATTTATTTTAGAAAAAAAAAAAAAAGCTTTCCGTCTGCGTTGCTTCATGTTTGTCTCACAAATTCAAATCAAAAGCATTTAGATTTGTGTTTGCAGTGAGATAAGATATGGTTAGAAATTCTTTGGCCAGGTTCTGCAGTGAACTGGAATCTGCTGCGTTTCCTTTTTAAACTTCTTTGAATAAGGAATTGAGCATATTGCACTGTTTGATAACCAGGATCAACTGGCTGGTATGTGTGATTGAATTAAACTTTTTTTTTTTTTTTTTTTTTTTTGCAAAGTGTCTTTAGATGGATTTTGCTATATAAATAAAGTGAACATTCCTTAAATCAACCAGATAAGAACCATATTTTATGAGAAACTTTTCCCCTTTTTTTTTATTGATTATGTAAGTAACAGCAGATTGCAAACCCTCGTTACCCAACCGTATTTATGTAATCTGTTGACTTGGATCGATGGTGACAAGCACAGCCAGTATATGCTCTTCTGGTTATGCATATAACCAGAAGAAAAATTACTACTTACAAGGGATTAGTTAATTAGTTAGTCCCTAATATCCCTAATATTTTATAAAAGAATCAAATAACTCGAGTTTAGTGGGGTTTTTTCAGTTTTTCAGCTCTGCTGAAGGTTTCAGCAGGTGACCAGTGGGAGCGGGGTGAAAGTCCACCTTCCTTTGTGAGCACAACTGGGAGAAAGTGAGTGGAGGCGTGCCGTTTTCACCCGTCTACCTGCCTTTACCTCTGCCAGCTCTCATTCACAGACCGCAGCAGCAGGAGTAGCAGCAGGAGCAGCAGCAGCAGCAGGGCCGTCGGAGCGACGCTTCAGCCGATGACATGAGCGGACGAGTCGGAGACCTGAGCCCCAAACAGGCCCAGACCCTCACTGAGGTCAGAGATGATTCCCCAGTCTGGAATGTCTGCTGGAAATTCTGGGAGGCTTTTTGTAAATGACTTTGGTTTTACGCAAGGCTGACATCAGTTGGTTTGCACTGATCCACCTTCAGATACTCTCCGAATGAAAACTTTGACTGTTATGTGCTGATGCTCTGTGTTAAAACTTACAAATCCACAAGCAAACGCGGTTTCTTGAAACTACATTTGTTTTTCCGAACAACCTTTATCACAGGTTGTGCAAAGTTCCTGCTTATGGGTCAGAGCTGTTTGTTCTCCAAAGCTTTTTGGTTTTAATCTGTGAATACATGTACTACATTCACAGCTTCTTTCAAATAACATCTTCATGTTTAGTAACGGTCAGTAACGACCCTCTGCGTTTATTTGAACTCAAAACTAAAAGCAGATGAGCTTGGATTTGAAGACGTGTGTATTTAGGTTTATCCACTTAATTTTAGTGAAGCAAAAATGGATTTAGCATGACAAATAATGACTCTCTTTTTAAAAATGAGCAGAAATAGTAACTTTCACTGTGCAAATTGTAACCATGTAGCGACAAACAAGTGCCAAATATGGACAGGAGGGCTGTTAAAAAGTCCATAAAATGTTTCAAATCATCAAAGAAGGAGAACCCGATGAAATGAAACATAATCATGCATTTCCTGATTTTTGAAAAAATACAAAAATCTGATTTGAAATGGCGGTTTCATTTGAGGGGAAAAGCTTTCCAAACCGTCCTGCTTGAAAACTAATCGGCCCCTGCAGCTAATAACCTTTGTTTTCACAAACATCAAGTGTTTGTTTGAAGTACTAATGAGTCAATTTACTCCAGCAGCACACTAAGGTTTGCTTAAGCTGATTTTCATTCTCTTTAACACTTTGTGACAAAGAATTGCGCCTTGGCTTTGCTTTCAGTTTCGGGAGAGGATTCAAGATGTCCTCCCCAGCCTGCCCGCTCAGCATGACCACTACCTCCTCCGCTGGCTCCGAGGTGAGTCTGTTAGTCTTCTTTTCCTTTTCACACCAATATTCAGTGTTTGAATATTTCAGACTGTGGTATTTCCACTGGTATTTTCACACAAGATTGTCAATCCATAAGTGTCTATTTCTGACGTGTGCTTTTTGGTCTGTAGCATTTGATTTTTACTGCTAATATCAATTTTACAAAACACAATATGATTAATTTTGTAATTGACAGCGCCACATTTCTTTTAAATTTCTGTGAACAAAAAAAGAAAAAAAAAGATTTTCTGGGGGCCCCCTTGTTGGTCAGGAGCCCTTGGAATTGTCCTAACTCCCCCCCTACACGATGCCCCTGGATCGCAGCAAGTGAAATAAATGAACAATTGTTCATTTGAAACTAATGCATATTGCTATGCATTAGTTTTATACATTATTTTTTAACAACCTTTTAAATGTGAGATTTTAGTCACTTCAAATTGTGAAATTATGTTGGGGTTTTTTTTTCGACAATTGTAGAGTATGTAAATAGTTTTGCCCTTTTTGTAGTTGGACAAACAGTTCGCTAGTCTGGTTCTTTGTTCAAAAACTTGTGCAAACAAAACTGTTTTCAGTCTTGATTAAAAGGACCCAACCGTTTCTGCACGTCTCAGGTTTCCAGGGAGTTTGTTCCAGAGCTGAGGAGCATAGAAACTAGACGCTGCCTCGTCTTGTTTAGTTCAGTTAGTAGGTCTCTGACAACCTGAGAGGTCTGCATGGTTCACACTTGACAAGCATTTCAGAAATGTATTTCTGATTTTCTTATTATATTTAATCCATCATGTAATATTTTGATCGTGTCTCTGTTAGGGAAATTTAAATCTAATCAGTCTTGTTCATGTAATTTTCATTTTCATAAATGACTAAACTTCTAGACGCAGTGTATCTTTTAAAACCCCAAATTAAAATGATACTCAGGTCTACTGAGACCGAATGAAAACTTCTGATTACGACATTCAGCATGTGTATTTTTGGTGAATGTCTCACAAATGGCGTTTTGGCAGCAAAGAGTTCATCATGTGGTAATTTGAAGGAAATCTGTTTTCTCAATCAGCTCGATTTGTTGAAAACTCTGATAGAAACGGTAAGACTATAAAATTATGTTTCAGTAGCTCTGCTACTGTAATTTTATGTTTCTGTCAGAAGCTTCTGAAAGCTGCAGTCTGTCTGGTTAATGGTCCACAGTCAGAGCAGGCTGAGATCGATGAAGAGAGGTGTGTGTGTGGGTGGGTGTGTGTGTGTGCGCGCCCACCGCCTGTTTGACTTTGACCAGTTTCTCTGCCTGCTTAAAAAACAAGCTGAAAGTTTGAAACTGTGTTAAAGGCTGTGCTCAGAAAACACTGTACTGTATATGTATTTTTCTATGTGAAATATTAAAAAAAATACTTGGAATGAAAATCACTTAATCCCTACTGCAATAATTTCACTGTTGTCATTTTGGAGACAGCAACTGATGTGAATGTCTCTGCTCCTGAAAGGCGAGGTTATTCTCTTCCCACCATCTAGAAGCTTCAGTTTGTGTCCCCAAAAATATCCATTCCAAATCCATCACACTGTTCCACATTAAATAAAACTAAAAATATTAGTTTTATTTAGAAAGTAAGGAAACATTCCTTCCTTTGGATTAATTTAATGCCATTTCTCCTGTGCTTGTTTTGGAGTGAACCTATGAGTAATGGAAGCTATTTGATCTCCTAGCTTTAACATAAAACACAAATATTAAAAAGAAATCTTGCTCTGCTTCAAGTGATGGGCATCAAATGTACATTTAAATGGTTTTTGCTCCAGAGAGCGAGTCTGTGTTGAAAACACAGGTTTTGCCTAGAGGGTGTGTACAGATCGGCCAATGACGGTGTGCAGATGTGGAAAAAGCAGTGATTGGTTGAAATCATTGGCCCACACACTTTCATATGCAAACACAAGTTATGTCTCTCTACCTTTACAAGGTCTTTGTATTGACTTCCATTCATTTCTATAGCCTAACTCTGACCTTTAACCGTCACCGGACCTTAGCTAACCCTAAGCTCAATTCACACCTGAGTTCTAAACCTAACCCTTAACTCTAAAACAGTTCTTCTCCTCATTAGCAGTAGGTCCTCATAATGTGTGTGTAGGAACATCATCCTTACAATAGACAAATACAAGAACACATGACTCAACTGCATGCAGCAGGAAATGGACTTTAGTACATGATCTGCCATCGGAGCAGGCTCTACTAGTCTTGGTAGCTAGAGAAGAGGTGCATGTCCGTATTTTTTCCCATATTTCGGACCTAGTACTGGCTTCTATTCACTTGAGTAACTTCTCTTGCCCTCACACCAGTATCTGTACATTCCTTAACCAAAACTTAATTTATACCATACCTTTAAACCTAATCTTTATCCTTAAAAAGTGTGCTCAACCACATACGGTCAGGCTTTGGCCCCCATAAGGCACATTGGTCCTGAGAAGGTTATTGAATATACTGCTAAAGCTCCTAAATAAGCAGCACATATCTCTTTAGGGTGTAGCTTAGATAAAGGCCCAAAAGGAGCTGTTGTTAGGGGACATTTTGGTGTGTTAGACCACAAGGAAAGCATGACAATGGACCAGCACTGTTTTGGCTATTTTGGTCTTAAGAAATGGAATTTGTGAATTCAGTTCACTGACTCTTCTTGAACCTCCTACATTCAGAACCTAAATGGAGATAATAATGGAGGCACTGTTGGGATTTGAACCCAGAATTCCCTGTTTACCAAAAAATATTCCAGAAACACCTGAATTTTATTTTATTTCTTTTATCAAATTTGGGGATTTTTAACCTTCTCCCCCGAAGATATATATTACAATTATTTATTCTGAACAGTTCATATAAATCCTCTGTTTCTTGCTGTTAATAAATAAAACCAATGTGCCTCAAAAAGGTCATCAGCATGGAATATCAGAGAATATTTCCTGACACCAGTATCTCCTTCAGACTGAGACAGACTCAGAGTGAAGGAGACATAATTCCCAAGAGGAGAATAACTGCATGTGTTCTGCGCTGACTGAAATAAAACATTCATGATTTCACATGGACGCTCTCTCTTCTGTTTCCCTCTTCCCAGCTCGTAACTTCAATCTTCAGAAATCAGAGAACATGATCAGAAAGGTGAGATTTTTGAGAAGTCTCTGCTTTGCGTCTCAGACTCAGCTCAAGTCTTTACACTTTTACGAAACTGCTGTTGCGTTCATGTAACATCCGTTGCTTTTGACTTTATTGGTTTTTACCAACAGACTGCATGAGGAGATTATACAATATTGAACAGGAATTTCAATCTACAATAAGTCTTTGAAGAAAATTGTGTACTATGACATTTAAGTACTCCCTGAGATTAAGGAAGAATTTCTGGACTGAATTTGGTTGTGCTGGATTTTAATTAGGGATATCAGAGTTGAAAGAGCGAAATAAACATGTACATCACACTTTTGAGATTACTAAAATGCATGCATCCTGTGTTGATTTATTACTCAAGACAACTCAAATAAATTAAAGGTTGTAATTATAAGGACCAAAAACATTACTTTCAAAGAATTCAGCTTTGAAAGTAGCGTTTTGAAAGTAATTTGTCATTTGTCAAAGGCTAAAACGGTTTGAAAAAGATTTAAAATAAACCAAATTCCTTTAAGTTTTTCATCATTCGTTTTATTTCCTGGTTTTTGAGAGACTCTTCTTTCTTCTTCTGCTTCCTTTTCCTCTACTTACAGCATGTGGAGTTCAGGAAGCAAATGAAAGTGGACACCATTATAACTGATTGGAAGCCTCCAGAGGTAACTCGCCCGCCCCCTCCGCTCGTCTCCTCAGGCGTCTGCGACGTGACGCCCGCCACTCCGTTGCCTTGTCATGTGATGACGCTCACGCTTGTCCTTTCCAAGGTGATCGAGAAGTACGTGTCCGGTGGGATGTGCGGCTACGACCGAGAGGGGAGTCCCATCTGGTACGACGTGATCGGCCCTCTGGACCCCAAAGGCCTGCTGCTGTCAGCGACCAAACAGGACTTCATGAAGACGAAGATCAGACACATCGAGATGCTACAGCGGGAGTGTCGGAGGCAGTCTGAGAAGGTCCGGGTCAAGCTCTCCTCTCACGTCTAAACCTAGACGCACTTTTTCCCTCCTTTCTTACTGCATTCTTTCACCTTCAAACTTTGTTTTTCCCTTTATCTGGTCAGATAGTCCTGGTGTTGTCTTCAGCTTTTCATTTGATTCAGCCTAAAGCTATTTATCCATTATTTTTAAATGCAATCATTTGGTAAGGTAGCTGTACATGTCGCACTTTGAGCTCACACCACGGCAAATAACGGTTGCTTAAATGCGGCACTTTGCGGACCTTTAGGGGGGCCTAGAGACCGCAGGATGAGAAAGGCTGATCTAGACTCACTTTTATTCCTCCATTTTATGCTTTTTTCCCCTTCCTCTTGTTTCCATTCTCTTCCACTCATATTTCCTCTCCTTGTCTCTTTCTCTAACGTGTCCTCTCTGTCTGCCGCAGCTTGGGAAGAACATAGAGTCCACCACTCTGATTTATGACTGCGAAGGACTTGGACTGAAGCACATTTGGAAACCGGCTATCGAGACTTACGGAGAGGTTTGTCGCTCGCGCTCACGTTCATCACACGCTGTGTCTTAAAGCCTTGATCTGTGTCTAAGCTGCTCTTCATCTCCTGCAGATCCTCACCATGTATGAAGACAACTACCCTGAGGGGCTAAAGAGGGTGCTTCTCATTAAAGGTACCTCAACTGATTGGCGACATGGTCTCGCTGTCGTCCAAGTTGCGTTTTCAAGTTGCAGTTGAAAAATTTCTTTATTTTATTATTTTTGCTGCAGCTCCTAAAATGTTTCCGATGGCCTACAACCTGATCAAACACTTCCTGTGCGAGGAAACGCGACGGAAAATCATGGTTTTAGGAAGTAAGATCACTCTCCTTCATATCTCTTAAACTATAATGTCTCTGGCATTGCACTGTTTAATGCTAACTTTTATTGTTCCTTGTATTAAATTATATTGGTTTCTGCTTTTTATTACAGAATTAATAGCAATTCTGCAATAAATAATAATAATAGCGATAAATAAATGATCTTTTATTTAAGTCATTGGACTCTGATTATTAGATTACCACTGGACTATAACGCAAAGAAAGGGAAACCTATGACAGAATATTAGGCTAAGAATTTTTCATAATATTACAAGAATAGAATCATACTAATACAGGCATCAAATCATAATAATATGTCAATAAAGTCATAATAATACAAGAGCAAAGTTGTAATAAAATGTTGAAAAAAGTCATAACAATGCAAGATTAAAGTCAAATTACCAGAATAAACTCAAACAAAATGAGAATAGTTAACTCAAACTAGAGTTAAGTCATAATTAAACGAGAATAAGGTTACAATTATTTGTAACATAATTCAAAATAATAAATGATAATTTGAATATGTTACAAATTATGTCCAAATTATTTGTTCCCTGGATTCCTATGGTTTTATGGATTTGTTCTCCAAATTGCTTGGCTGTTTGCAGGTAACTGGCAGGAAGTGTTGCGCAAGCACATCGACCCGAACCAGCTTCCTGTGGCTTATGGAGGAACCCTGACCGACCCCGACGGAGACCCTCGCTGCACAACCATGGTGAGAAGAGAAGCCCTTAAACAAGATCCAGTTTGTTTGGAAGGTTTCTGACCGAAATGATTCATCCGTTGCGCTTCCAGATCAACTACGGCGGCAACGTTCCCAAGTCTTACTACGTGCAGGAGTCGCTGAAGGTTCGGTACGACAGCAGCGTCACCATCAGCCGCGGATCAAGCTTGCAGCTGGAGTACGACGTTGCTGCCCCCAGCAGCCTCCTCAGGTATGACAGCAGGTGCAGAAATCTGGTCTGAAACGCACTGAGGAATAACGCGCATTAAAAGAAACAACTCTTTTAGATGTCAACAAAAATTTGGGAAAAATATGTATTAAGAACTTTGTAGTTATTGATGAATTCTTGTTTACTTTAGAAAAAAAATACAATACCTCTTTAAATAATTTCTGACCCACTTTTTTCACTTCTGATCCCAATACAGATGTTAGTGTTACTGATCCAATACAGAAAAGCACAAACATACATGTACTGAGTTACAAACTTGTATGATAACTCTAGACCAATACAGCACACGTACATACAAAAAAAACTTTACAAGTTTGATCAAACATTTATGTAACAAATTTAATTAGTTTAGTCATAGCAATTAGGAGTAGAACAGCCAATGGAAAATAAATGAAGAAACTGACAGACACAACAGATCTGCCCTTACGGATCAGGCACCTCGTCACCGGTACCAGATCTAGAATATTTTTCAATATTGGGACCAATACAGTATCAGTAACATGTACATGCAGGGAATGTGTTTTTAAAAAAAAAACCAAATGTATCAGTAGAATAAGATGCCGTTCTATTCCCTGCTAGGTGGCAGTTTGCCAGCGATGGAGCAGACATCGGGTTTGGAGTGTACCGCCGCACCAAGGACAGCAGGAGTCAGAAAGTAGCCGAGATGATGCCGGTTCTACCTAGTGAGCGGTACAATGCTCACCTGGTCCCAGAAGACAGCTGCCTCACCTGCTCGGAGCCAGGAGTCTGTTAGTAATCACTCGTTTTCCTCAGGTTCATCTCAATGTTTGTCAAGAAAGTTGGTCAAAATGTGTGTATCTCTGCGTATGTATGTAAGTGTGAATGGGTGAATGTGGTTCGGGTGTTTTGAGTGGCCAGCGTGTGATAAATGTGTCTGTATTCTCTGCTAGCTGTGGCTAACCACATCCCTCGTCCCTTGCAGATGTGCTGTGTTTTGACAACAGCTACAGCATCCTCCAGTCCAAGAAGGTTAGCTACAACGTGGAGGTGATTCCTCCGGGGGATGAACAGCTGCAGACTCCGTGCAGCAGAGGAGACGTGAGGCTGCAGTGAGGACACGCAAACATTACGTCTCACATTTTGGTCACATTTTGGATTTAACCTCAGCGTCTCTCAGTGCACTGCGTGTTAGTTCCTAATCGTTTTGGGCCTTAATTGTAAAGCTGATTAATGCGAGGACGAGAAGCAGTACTGTGAATGCAGTGCATTGAAACTGTCCCAAAAAGATTCAGAACTGAACCACAGAGGTCAGTTCAAGCAGCCCGACGGAGATTCCAGAGTTATCAAAGTGTGAATTGCTTTAATTAAAGTATAATGAATTCTCATTTTAATGAATAATGATCATTTTTTTCAGATAATATTTATTTTTGGACCAATTTCCTGCAAGATTTGCTAGATTATGAACCCAGCTGCACATGCAGTCTATACTGCCATCTACAGGTCAGTTTTGGGTGATCCAACATCACCAGGAACAGTTTCCTCACCTGGTTGTGTTTTCAGCACTTTGCTAAACTTTGTTGAGTTCTACTTTTACATTTAATGTGCATAGCAGTAGGACCCGTCCTCTTCACCAGAGGTGGAGCTAGAAATTGCCCGCTGCTCACTCAGGAGTGGCGAACAACTGAGCGGCATCGGCGTTCAGAGCACATCAGTATTTTCCAAATTCAATTCAAATGCAACTAAAAAATACTGTATTGATTCCAAATGGAAATATATTTTCTTATTGTATGACTGTATTCATACATTTATGCTCTCTAACCATATTTCACTGCTGCCACCAGGTGTTCTGGAGGTGAACTGCAGGGATGCCTTTTTGTCATTCTGAAGCCCTTCTGTGCTTGTGATCGGTGTTTGTTTTAAATACCCACTTTCATCCAAGCTAAAAGCTCCTGACTGACATCATGAGATATTATGATACCACCTACAGCATTGTGTACAGTGCACCAGCCTATAGAGGGAAATCTTTCCCCATCATGCTGGTGACCCCTCCTTTCTTCATAGTTTCTGTGAAGAAACACCAGATTTTACACACCGAAACATGTTCTTCTGGAGAGAATCCATCTGATTCCTGAAAAGACTCTTTGAATTTTTCCCAGCTGTTCAGATTTGGATAGAATTATTTGAAAAGAAAAATTTGGAAATTGTACCCATGATGTTAAGCATCATGCTGGGGCAGTCTGCATAAAGTGTTGCCTTAACACATATTCACTGACTGAGAATAAGTGATCATTCATATTTTTAAGTAATGTAAATATCTAGTTTTGATATTCTTGGTGTGAAATCTGTTAATAGAACCATTTGTCTAATCTTTGTGTGTTGAGCTGTTTTTATTAGCAGCCCAAAATAAAACGCAGATGGGAGACGCAAGACAGACGCCACTGAAGTATTGACTCTGCAAGCAGGAAACTGTTGGGGCATGTCGTAAACATGTAATAATTTATTTTAATTTATGAACGCTTCATTACATCAAGGTTAACAATGTTGAAATGTTGCAATAAAAACCTGTTCTGTTCAAATATGCCAAACTGTTTTTTTTAATTTTTTTATTGAACATTTTTTCACAAATACCCTTTCCTATTGTTTGATCAAATGTATAAAATTGGCTTATTAATAACTGATTGATAGAATCAACTTGATTCGCCAAGTTTGTGCACTCAACAGATTTGATTTCAGTACCGCTGAAAACCGCTGATATGACTTATGTCATATAAACACATTTATAGGACATAAATCATATACAATACAGAACTATGAACCCTCACTTGTCTCGCTCTTTCATCTGACGTCGAGCTCTGGTGGCTAATAATTACTGCGTCCACCAGGTGGCGCCTCAAGACAAGATAAGGGATTATTGGATGTATTACGTAATAGCTGATCAGTGAATATTAGGATCTAACTAATAATAAAAACAATACAACTAGCAAACATTAAAAAAAAGACTCTGAGGGCGGATTAACATCGAGACGAATGATTTTTACATTTTAAATTAAAGTTACAGATTTTTTTTTTTTTTTTTTTTTACTTTGCTATAAAATAAAATCCGCATTGTTCCACAGAGACAGCCTGGTTACGTAATAGAAATATAATTAATAGTGTAAGCACAAGAGGGTCTCCGGCTGTGGAGGGAGGGGTGTGTGCTCCCAGCAGCCCGGACCGGGCTCGGTGCCAGGGGGATGCGGGACGGTGCTGGAGGAGGAGCGGGGGGTGTGGGGGGTGTGGGGGGGGTGGGGGGGGCGTGGGGAGTTGGGCGTGACAGCAGCTGGCTCACACACCAACTGAGTGACAAACCGCTGGCCGCAGCACAACACGCAGCGTCCCTCCTGCCGCGTGCCGCAGTGCCCGGTGTCCGGTAGGGAGGCGGAGAGAGAGCGCGCGCTCCTGACTGTGCGTCACGTACAGGAGACAGTTGGGGGGGGTGGCACGTTTGTTTACCAGCCATACCTGTCGTCGTCCGGTTGGGGCTGATGCCGTCGGTGTCGGTTTGTGTGTGTGTGTATGTGTGTCTCCGTGAGTGAAGAGAGATGGAGGGCCGGAGGGAGGCGGAGCCGCTCGGACAGGAGTAAATGACGTCAGCTCTCAGGTCGCCGAGCAGAGAAACAAACATGGCGACAGAATGGAGCGGGCAGCAGGGTTACGTTCTCACCGTCGTTATCTGCCTGTGGAGCGCGGTCGGCGGCCGGACAGAGACTGCGGCGGCGGCTGGTTCCCCCCGGGTCAGCGGCGCGAGCCAGGTCCTCGGCATGCGGCTCGAGCGAAGCGACAAGCCGTCCAGCACCAATGACGACGGTGTCATCCAGGTGACCGAGGAGAGCACCGTGCAACTCCGGTTTTACGGGGTGCAGCTCCACTCGGGTGCCTGGACGCAGATCCGCTTCACGGAGCTGGCGGACGGCGGCGGAGGAGGAGGAGGCGGCGGCGGGGACGAGGAGGAGGATGAGCAGGAGGAGGCGGTCGCGGCGGCCAGGGGAGGCAGCGGCATGATGGACACGCCGGATAGGACTTGTGTCGACTTCACGAAGGACATCAGAGTTGGGAGCTACATGAACGTGAGCAACCGGGGGACGTCCGGGGTGCTCAGCGTGCAAGTTAAGCCGCTGCGCAAAAGCGAGCCGCAGAAGGAGTACGCTTTGTGCACGCTGAGCGAGGATGGCACCAGGTGGGTTCTGCTGGGGGAGAGCGACGGCAGGGTGCTGGTGGTGGAGGAGAAGAAGTCGCTGCTGCCCATGTGGCTGCAGGTCATCCTCATCTCCTGCCTGCTGGTGCTGTCCGGGATGTTCAGCGGCTTGAACCTCGGCCTCATGGCGCTGGACCCTATGGAGCTGCGAATCGTCCAGAGCTGCGGCACCGACAAGGAGAAGAAGTACGCCCGGAAGATCGAGCCCATCCGGAGCAAGGGGAACTACCTGCTGTGCTCTCTCCTGCTGGGCAACGTGCTGGTGAACACCACCCTCACCATCCTGCTGGATGACCTGATCGGCTCCGGGCTGGGCGCGGTGGTGGCCTCCACCATCGGCATCGTCATCTTCGGGGAGATCGTCCCCCAGGCGCTGTGCTCTCGCCACGGACTGGCCGTGGGCGCCAACACCATCATGGTCACCAAGTTCTTCATGCTCCTCACATTGCCGCTCTCCTTCCCGATCAGCAAGCTGCTGGACTACCTGCTGGGCCAGGAGATCGGCACCGTGTACAACCGAGAGAAGCTGGTGGGGATGCTGAAGGTGACGGAGCCCTACAACGACCTGGACAAGGAGGAGCTGAACATGATCCAGGGAGCGCTGGAGCTCCGGACCAAAACGGTGGAGGACGTGATGACGCCCCTGGCGAACTGCTTCATGATCCAGGCGGACGCCGTGCTGGACTTCAACACCATGTCGGAGATCATGGAGAGCGGCTACACGCGCATCCCGGTGTACGACGAGGAGAGGTCCAACATCGTGGACATCCTGTACGTCAAAGACCTGGCGTTCGTGGATCCGGACGACTGCACCAACCTGAAGACCATCACCAAGTTCTACAACCACCCGGTGCACTTCGTGTTTCACGACACGAAGCTGGACGCCATGCTGGAGGAGTTCAAGAAAGGTGAGTGTTCCAGTGAGGTTGTGTATGTGCACGTCATCACATCATCAAACACACAGAGCTGCAACTGCAAAGCCGCCTGCACACCCCCTCCCCCAACCACCGCTCTGTCTGCACTGATCAATAACACCAACCTACATTCACAAATGGCCTCACAGTGGCATTAAAAGTGGGTATGCACTATATGACGCATAAGGGTGCCATGTTAGAGGGGGTGCCAGAAAGAAAGCATTTTCTTTATTTATTGAAAAGCCCTGGGGCCTCATATAATGTATCTGCTTACACCTCATAAAGTACTTTGCTGTGGCCTCAGTACATTTGCATAGGCCAGACCAGTTCAGTTTGGGGTGGCACAGCTAAGGAAAATGTGATTAATCTGAAATGTATTCAGATTTGTCACAATTCTCATCAAGAACTATTGATAGGAGAACACTGAACTGCCGTGGAAAGGAAAACAAAGCCCTAATATCTGCCCAAGTGCAACGTTTGCATCTCTGCCAAACCGTCTTGGCAGCAACCCTACGGTTAGATTTCTCATATCGTGTGACCACTGGTCATTTCTGATCAGACTCTGCTTTTCAGGATGAAAACATTGAACTTTCAGTTTATGATATTTTCCAGACAAAAAAATGCAACATCACCAACTGCTTACACCGAGCTTAGCTTTGTTTGTATGTTGTTTTCTCTTTCATTGACCAACATGTTGCCGTGTGATAGTAACGCCTCTGACTGACTTGTTTCATTCATGGTCTGGAGTTCAAGTTCACGTCTGCACATAGTAGACAAAACAATAACGGCAAACCTGGAGGTGATATTTTCACCTAAACCCCTAAACGTTCACTTTGTGACCCGTTAAAGAAATGCGAGAGCTACTTAGTTGTTTTTGTAATCTTTCATCAGTGAATAAGACAGGTAACTTCTTGTTGCATAATTCAAATTAAAATTTGTGATTCTTGTAAATATGCAAAATGAATATGTTTCGAAATTCGCAATATCAACACTCATCTGAATGAATATGATGTAACTAGTCACTATCAGAATGAATTGATCGCAATGTGATTCTTTAGCAAAGAATATAAAAAACAGTTGACATTTAAATTGTTTGTACAGAAAAAGAATGATAACAGAACAGACCTCTGAAACCTTCTGATTTATCAGAACGTTTCATGTCTTGGCAGTGGCGCCTCCAAGGGGTGGGGCTTAGGGGGCAAAACCCTCTCTTAAAAAATGCTGCCCCCCCCAACAGCTCATGTTCGTGATAGAAAGTCATACAGCCATCATCTTCAGTAAAGACATAAAGATAAAACCAAATAAGTAATTAAACACAAAATAAATAAATATACAATAAATCTTTCTATATAAAGTAAGAAATTATTTAATTTGATACATATGAAATTGAAGATTTGGGGTTTTTTGTGCCCCTCCCCCCCAGTCCCTAACATTTCTACTGGCCTGGTCTGGTCACCCCTATGAAAATGTAGCTTTTGTTACAAAATAAGAAAAAATACAGAGGAAGTGTGCTAACTTTCTGATTTCCATAATCTGACAGGAGGCTTTTTATTCTCCACACACACCGGAGCAGCAGATTTGTCTGAACGATCGTCTTCAGCAGGAGTGAACTCTCCAGCTGTTTAACGGGATGAAAACCTTCACGTTCAGGCGCACAGGATTAGCGCGGGAAATCTGAGCACCGATAGCTACACCTTGCTAACGTAATTATTACCGTGGCACAGTTGCAGCTCGTTTAAAAAAAAAAAAAAAGAAAAAAAAAGAAACACACACACACATAATTGAAGGTCATGAATGTAGCGCCTTTAGCGTGTGATGAGCGTTGTCCACAGTTGTCTGGACTCGGCAGGAGACGGAGATCGGCTTCAGCTGTCAGTGTGGTCAGCTTTCATCCACAGCTGAGACCCGTTTTCAGCAGCAGAGCCTGCGTCATGCACAAATGCAGCAGCTCTGTCTGACTGCACCTAAAGAGAGCATGGCGTCAATTCAACTGCTGCACGAGCCACTGCAGAGGTTGCTGACCCCTCACTGCCTGAGGGACTGGGGTCGATGATGATGATGTTACAGGGATGAGTCATCACATGAGCGGCCGCCCGACTTCAGCTCTGCTGCAACTGCAGACTGCTCTGTGTGACGGCGAGCGATTTCAGGCTGATGTTAGCGTTTAGAGACACTCAAGGAAGGACAGGCGTTTAATTGTAAGCGTTTCAGATTATAAAAGTAGCTCCATCAGAGAAGACTGGACAAAATGGGATGAAAAGAAAAGATTTAATGGCCATTCTGGTTATTTTGTAGTTATTTTAGGGGAAATATGCCTCTGTCTGAACACACCTACCATTTTAGATAGAAATATAAAGGAGTAAACATCCAAAAACTCAGAAACTCAGAAATTTTGAGGATAATTTCAGAAATGTTCTTGTTGTTTCAGGGAAAAAAAACAAACAAACAAACAAGAAAATTAGAAAATTGATTCACCAAAATTAAAGTGCCAAAGTCCGAAGTAACCCATCAATACACTAAATTAAGATCATGGAATAAAAACAGCTAATATTATTAGTAGTCTTCATGGCGAAACATGAGCACAATAAGCTGAACTTAGCTGAGTAATTAGTTAGGCTATCTGCTGCAGTAGCTATCTTGCTGTCAACAGCTTAACAAGCATCAGCCTGAGAAAACTGCGCTCAGTCTGACACCATATCTGGCTTTTCAGTAGAAATGTTTCAAACTTTTACCTGAATTAAAGCCAAAAAGAAGACATTTAAACATTATTTTTTGTTTTAAGGAGCCTGAGGCAAAGATTTGTTGTGTTTTTCATGTGTTGTAGGGTTCAACCAACCTGATAAAACCAGAGTTTTGTTCTACGCTTTGCTTTGCCCCAGGGGCCTGCCCTCTCGTCTGCTGGGAAACGATTGCTTCCTGAAGGCGCGTCCTGTGTTGAGGTTTTAAATTTCAGCTGTGTTGCTCCTAATGCGTCAGTTTGACACTGTCAGTTTAACCGGAAATTTCACACAGCCGTCCACTGCGAAGCGAGAAGCGCCGAGCTGAATGAGGCGGCCGCTGATGTTCTTTCAATATTTGGAAGAGTGGCCGACTCTGACTGCATGACTTTGTTCGCTTCCTCCGCGGCCCTCGCTGTAGGCAGACTACAATTCTGAAACGGTGCAGAAAATCAAAGTCACCACGGGCTCACTCTCAACTTCTCCTTCTGTTCGCTGAAACTCGACAGGAGAAATCCAGATCAATGGGAGAAATCCCAGACACAGCACCAAAGTGAGATTAGAGTGGAATCGCATAGGAAGCCGATGACCGGGCTAAAGGTCAACAGTAGGCTACTTGTTTCCAGCTGTTTCTTTGTGTCAAAGCTTGTTGTTCATTAGGAATCTAGTTTCATCCTGGAGGATGAAACTCTTGTGTTGGATCATCATTTTTACCACAAGGGCAGGAATCAATGTGACTTCTTATTTCACAGCAGCTCAGACTTACCATGTTTAAATTGTAAGTGTAAGGAACTTCAGTCTTCACTAAAAATGAATACATCTGAGAAATCAAGTCTTTGAGCTGATTAATAAACAACCTCATAAAGAAGAGACAATTAACGCATTAAGTAAAAATAAAAAAATGTCTAACAATTACAGGATTTATTGGTTGATTAGCTGTGTGACAGAGGAAGCCGACCAGGCCGGAGCTGCTGGTGTCTGATGTCTATGAGCTGTGACAGGCCTCCATCCCTCTGACCTGATTAGACCGTTTTACTTACCTCCTGCTGGCAGGCGGCAGCGCTCATGATGGACTTAGTGTGTCCCGTCAAGTCAAGTTTATTGGCATGGCATATTTCAGCGAAGAGGCAGTTCAAAGTGCCGAACACCGTAAAAACTTCATAACCCACCCGCTTATGAAGCAAGCAATAAACATTATGTTTTGTCAAATGCCAAAATCCAAATCACGTCTAGATTAACAGGAACTCAGTGTTTCAGCTGTTTTGGAGATTTCTGGATGTTTGTTACATATTTGTGGTGCATAGAAGCTGAGTGCTGCTTCTCCATGTTTGGTTCTGGTTCTGGATGCAGAAGCAGAAGCAGAAGATCTGAGAGGACTGGACGGTTGATACAACAACAGCAGATCTTTATTGGGTTGTGGTGCTAAACCGTTCAGTGATTTATAAACTAACAACAGTCTCTTCTTTCAGTGGTAGGACTGTAGAACTGAGGCTGAGTGCTGACTCCAGATCATTCCTCTTTAGGTCCAAAGATAACGGCTTCAGTTTTGTCTCTGCGTCTGTTCAGTGGTTAGATGGGTTCGGCGTCACCTGGTGACATCATAACATAGAGTTGTGTATCATCTCCATAATCTTATTTCCTGTTACAACCTGAGCTAGTGGGAGCATATAGATATTAAATGAAGGGTCCGAGGATTGAACCGTGGGGTGCCCCGCATCTGACTTCTGTCCCCTTCAATGGAAAGTTTCCTATCGATACGACAATAGTTATTTATGTGAGAGTCAAACCAGTTCAGTACTGTACCAGAGAACCGCTTTTACTTCTTTCCTCTTTATCTCAGTCTGGCAGCTTTTCCAACTTCTTTCTCTCCCAGGCTCTTATCCCAGTCTGAGCTATATTAAGGTATCTGTCCATCCCTCTGGCAGCCGAGTTAAATCCACTGACAGATCCTGTGGCTGTTTGAAAACTGTAAAAAAAAAAAAAAAAAAAAAAAAAAAAAAAGAAGAAAAGAAAATATATTTTCCTCTAGCCTCTTTCCAAACAGGTTCCTCTAGGGGAGAAACCTGTTTGGAAACTGAAGTCTTAGAAGCAGCTCATGCTGTGAAACCAACTCTGTTCCCTTTCGTCCCATCTGACACCTGTCCCACGTTCACCTGATGTTATCAAACAGGAAGTCTTGTATCGTAAAATGTCGATCGATCGGTGGCTTGACGCAACCTCTGCTGCCTCCTTGCAGGTAAATCCCACCTGGCCATCGTCCAGAAGGTGAACAACGAGGGCGAGGGCGACCCGTTCTACGAGGTTCTGGGCCTGGTCACCCTGGAGGACGTCATCGAGGAGATCATCAAGTCTGAGATCCTGGACGAGTCCGACCTCTACAGTGAGTCATTGAATCTTTTCGCATTTTGTCATTACAGAAGCTCGAGCTCTGATGCCTTTTGTTGGGCTTTGCTGGGAACGCAGGATTTTGGGTTGATGAGAGCCGGTCTTGATGGGACGGGGAAGGGGCAAGCTGCACTTTCTCAGATTTGGATTCGTAAACGGTTTAGTGAAACACATGTATCGTTTACACGTGTGGTGAATCAAATAAAATCGCAATAAAACAGGCTGACGTTTGTGGTTGTTGCGTGACAAAATGTGAGAGGGCTTAAAGGGTTCTTGTTACTGACATGTTTCACACCCAACGCACAATCCTGCTGACATCCACTTTAAAACACGCAGAAAATAACCAATTGTTTTTTTTTTATTGTGTTTCCTCCTTACTTTACTCTCAGCTGACAACAGGAACAAGAAGAAGGTGGATCCTCACAAGAACAAGCCGGACTTCTCCGCCTTCAAGCAGGACGGCGACAGCAAAGTGAAGATCACTCCCCAGCTCATGCTGGCTGCTCATCGTTTCTTAGCCACAGGTGAGGTCCGAGGTCCGTTCTGGATAAACGCGGTACCATCGTTCAGACGAAAGAAGAGGCCGATTAAATCAAGTGTAAAGATGTGTTGACTCAACTGACACTCTTTATGAAAGTTGAGAAAAATTATAGCCTCCATACCTTTGTTCTCATTAAACCTTAATTAATGGGCTCATTAACCTGCGTTTGGCTCCTCATGACGACGTTGTGTTTTTTGTTGTGGTTCTCTCAGAGGTGAACTTGTTCAGCCCGTTCCAGATCACAGAGCGGGTTCTGCTGAGGATCCTCAGGCACCCAGAGGTCATCCAGGAGCTCAAGTTCAACGAAAACGACAAGCGGTCGCCTCTGCACTTCCTCTACCAGAAGGGAAAACCTGTTGACTACTTTGTACTCATCCTGCAGGTGAACACACACACACACACACACACATGCACACACACACGCACACGCAAAAACTGGAGAAACATTCACAGCTGGCTGGTGTGACCAGAATTCCTAAGTTACTAAAGTAGGTTGATGGAAACACATTTTTCTGAGATGCGTGGTCCGTGTTCTACTTCCTGTTCATTACAGCCATGTGCAGCGTCAACATCTGACAAAATTGAACTTTGTCGATGGCTAATTTCACATTTTAAAAGTTTGCTAAAAATTGCATGACAGTTTGATAAGAGACGGAGAGACGAACGGCAGAAAAGAATAATATCCTGACAACTTCTGCAGCATTTTAGTGAATTTTAATAAAAACATTTCCAAATCTATGTATTATAATAGTACAGTGATAATAATAGATTTTATTATTTTATATTAGTTGTTTCTTTCTTGATAAATAATTTAGATTATGTTACACATTCTTATGAGAGAGAATGTGTTTATTTTATTCATTTTTTTTCCACACACACAGTGAGAATCTTACACCAGCCCTAGATTGTGTTACTATCTGCTTTGACCTACTTGTATTTCAGGGGGTAAAGGTCAACAGGAAGAAAATCATTCAGAAGAACATGTAAAGTTAAAGCTCAGAGGTGGAAAAATAAGTTTGATTCACAAAAAACTGTTCAAGATTATTGTCCTAAAAGCGACTTGAAGCAGAACGATATTTTTACTTAAAGGATCAGACCATAAATATTGTCTAAATGCGCTGGCTGAGATGGAGGTGTGTGTGTGTGTGTGTGCCTGTGTGTGCCTGTGAGTGATTCAAAGGCTTGGTTGTTGACACCTCAGGTGTGGATAAAGTGGCTGTAGACACTGACTGTGCAACCTGAGCATACCTGTTCCTGTTTCACCAATCTGGTAAATTCGTGTGTGTGTGCAGATTTATTTCCATCTTTGTGAGAACCAGTTGAAGCTCCAGGTCTTGGAACGTGAGAATTTTTAAAAATTTTTTTGCTCAGATTAAAATGGATGTTCAGGGTCAGAAATGTAGCATTGATGTCCAATAGGTGAAATGACACATGATGTTAGTTGACCTGACTAAGATGGCAGCGTAAATGTTGGAGGTAAATAGATACTGCAGTGGAGAACCTGTGCTGGGATGTAATATTTATAAGTGTCTGTGTCACATGCCACAGGACTCGACTCTGGGATTTTACATGGAAGAGCCACTGAGTTGGGTAACAATAGGAAGGTTAGATATCACTGGACGGTTAAAGAAAAAATTCTCAGAAAAGACCCTGAAAAAGTGAAATACATAACTTGTTCAATTTGACTGTTTTTTTGCTTTCCATGCAGTTGCAGTCGAAACTTACTGTGGACATGGATGTTATGTTTAAGGCTGCACCATTTCATTGGCCTTCTGATCGTCCTGTCCCGATGTCTGTAAATCCTTCAAAAGTCTGAAATTCATGTGTCTGAAATTAAGGCCTTTAAAATCTCTTAAATTCATGGAAAATAATGTAAGCTGGCCTTAAATACGTTAATCACAGATCCTAGATGTTGTCGTGCCAGAACTATTTCATCTTGTACATTCTGTTGAGGTTTTTTTTGTTTGAGTCGTGTGCAGACGTCTTCATTGTGTTCTGTAACTCGAAGCCGTCGCTAACTAGCTGCTAATATACCCTTGCTAGCTAGCTAACTAGCTTTTCCCATATATCGCGGGTAAATGCAAATTTACCCGCGAAACTAGTGACATGTTCTGTATTTAGCAAGTTTTCAGACAAAGATATAGATCTTGGCCAAGATCGACAATCGGTCAAAAAACTACAATTTATGTAGTTTATGTTCCTTTTTAGGATTACTTTAGAGTATTCGTTGCATGTCTTCTCTAATCCACACTGGTTCAAAATTATACATACAGGCTCACTTAAAGAGCTGCTGCGTTCTAGCAATAGAACCCAGCAAAGTGTTTTTAAAACACCAAAAGCCTTTAGCTTGGTCACAACAAACTAGGTCAGATAGTCATGTGACCAAGTTCAAAGACAAGCCTGCTGCGTAAATAGAGACAGACTGGCCAGTCACAGAACAGGACAAATGTGTATACCTAAAGGGTTTCCGTGACAACGACGAAGGTCTCATCCTGGCCTCATCATTGCGTTTAATTGTTTTAGAGAATAATGTCTCCGATAAATGAATTAAAAACAACATTAAATCAGATTTTTGTGTGTTCATCAGGGACGGGTGGAGGTGGAAGCTGGAAACGAGAACATGAAGTTCGAAACCGGCCCGTTCTCTTACTATGGAGTCATGGCTCTGAGCACGCCATCACTGGGTGAGACGACACACACACACTCGCACACGCACACAGGCACACGCACACAGGCACACGCACGCTACTTATAAATATGCGCCCGGAGACACATGCGTGACATTGATGCATTTCTCAGGATGCTTGCTTGGCCTAACGGACAGAAGAATTTATTTATTTTTTTATATGCAGAGTTTCTGTTTTCTTCAAAAAAAAAATCTGAACTAAGAGGCATGTGTTGGACCTTGGTCACATTTTTACTGCCCGCACAGTCACACAGAAAAGCACTTCATGTTTGAAACAAACCAAAATAGACAAAGTCTGATGTTCAGTGAACTTTCTATGGGCATTGTTTTGTTTAACACTTTCTTTTATTGGTGAAAAAAGAGCAGAGGGGAAGGAAGATTAAAAAATTAACACTTATTCCTGAAGACTGGGGGGTGAAAACTATCTTTGAACCATTTGGTCTCACATTTCACACCAAGTGACAGCAAGCGTGTGAAAACAAGGTGATAAATCCTGTAAAGCCCTTGCTGAGTTAAGAAAGGCAGATCCCAGTTTGAAAGTACATTTGTTAACATAAAATATGAATCGTAAACTGCATAGCTGTCATAATATTTTCATAAAGCACGTGAAAAACCTACGGTGAATCTTTATGTATGTCATTAAATATAAGTAGATGCACAAAAACAGAACATATCTGCATGTTGTGAAAAGAGGGAATGTGTTTGCTCCGTTTTGGAAAAGTCTCCTGGGGAAAACGCATGAAAGTCTAGCTGAGTTCTCCTTCACTCGCTGATGCTCTTTGATAAAGTGCAGCGTCATTGAGCTGACAGTAAAGCCATCTGTTTGTACAGAGTGGAAGGAAAGCCAATAGGCTTAGTCCTATTAGGGAAGCACTTAGTTTGTGTCCTTGTTCAAGTCGACAGGCGACCCAAACAAAACTGACCTCAGACTGAACAGATATTGACTGGTTTGTTTTCCTCCCAGACATCAAAAAGAACCTTTTAATGGATCCGGGGCCTTTTGTTGATGGGACGAAGAGCCAAACGGAGCACTGATGTCTCAGCGTGGAGATCTATTTATGCGTTTACCGGGAAGATCATTCAAAGTGACCAAGCTGGACAGAGGCACTTTTATTGTGTTTGTTGCTGAGCGGTTTGGTTTTGGTGAGCTGACAGACTTCTGCGTCAGAGTTCAGATAGTTTCCAGTGGGGGCGGCGGGGTTACAGATTAGCTGGCTGTTTCCCCTGAGATGGCCTGCCAGGTTCTTGAGAGGATTTGAGACTGTAGCATGTGCCGCTATCCGACCCGTTACTCACCGTGCCCCAGAACCATGAAGAAGAGTCTTCAGACCAGGAAGTTGGACTTTACTAGAACAAACCAACACTTTGTCATCAATGTCGCACCGCACCCAAATGAAACCGTGACGTGTGAGGGGATTTTTTTTTTTTTTTAATTGGTGCTGTCGCCAAGTCTTTGGCTGAACAGTGGGAACATTTTCTTAAGAACGTGTTAAGGATGCACCAATAAATCAATCCAGATTTCTTTAATTTTAGGAGATCAGCCGATAATTAGATGAGAAACTGATCTTATCAGCCTTGCAAAGGAAGCATATATGTTGGAGGAAAATCAGCGACTGTCTTCTTTTGCTCTGCCATGAGAGAGGTCTGACTGACAGGCCCTGCCCACAAGGTCACGTGATAACGTGCACATTTAACAACAGTCGCCTCACTGTTGCCAACTTAGCGACGTACTTGTTGTGTTTAGCAACTTTTCAGACACGGTGATTATAATCGGCCAAAATCAGAATCGGCAGATGGGACTTTCTAAAGACTGGCCAGAAAACGGCAATCGGTGCCCCCCTAGGATGTGTCTTTGTCCCACGCGATTGTTTTGAATGATCAAACTCATTTAAAAGTTGAGGAAATACAAAGTATCTACTCTTGAAGCGTTATTTTATCTATTAACGGGAAAAAATATTCACACCATACTCGCCTTGTGTGGAAAAACTAATCATTTCCGAAACCCAACAATGGTCATTATGAATTTACAATAACTGGTGGACAAATTTGGGCCCACTGTTCCTTGCAGAGGTGTTTTAATTCAACCAAACTTAAAATTAGACAGTTTGTTTTAGCATGAAGACCAAGGGACATCTAATCTACGTCGGGACTTTGACTAACAAAAACTTATTTAGAACTGGATCTCTCTCTCTCTCTCTGTTGAATAGTAACTACACCTGGATACACACGCTCACACACACACACACACACACACACACACACACACACACACACACACACACACACACACACACACACACAGGCATGGTAGAGGTCAGTGGATGTCACAGCTGGTTTTAAGCTGAAGTTCAGCGTGTCACATTGCAGCTCAAGCCTGCCCCCTTCTGGTTCACCGTTGCACTGCTCATGAAATCTGAGCTGTGCTACTCCAAACTGAGGCTGCGTCTCTCCCTCTGTTTTGTGAGCGATCTTTACTTCTGCCAAATGTCTGGAGACGCAATGACATGAAGAATCATTACCATTTTCTCCCGGTTAAACGTGAATGAAAACACAGACCTGATGGGAACCTGGGTGTCCGTCTCTTCTTCCTGTCGCTCGCTTTTCTCTCTGCTGTTTGCTCTTCTCATGAACATTATGCAGCTCTATCAGCGCTTGTCTTAAAACAAATTTAAGTACGTGTGATTTTTATTAACAGGTCGGATCAGCTCCTGTCTTTTCCGATAAAAAGAAAACAAATCAACCATATCAATTCTCTTTCTGTGCCTCTTTCCTCCCGTCCTCCCTCTATTTCTTTCTCTCTCTCTCTCCCTCTGTCTCTCAGCTGTCACCCCTCCTGTCTCCCCATCAGTGGCGTCCCCTCCTCCACGACGCCTCTCTCTTAAGAGGTTTTCTGTGTTCTCTCGTTTCCCAGGTAAACATTTGCATGGGACGGAGGGGAGGGGTCTTTGTTTATGAACACACTTTTTCTTCATGAGTCTCATTGATTGTTTTTAAGTCATCTTTAGAGTCCACATCCAGCCGGTTTTATGTCGATGCGGAATATAAGTATTTTCAACAAAGAATGCTTCTTGATGTTTCTTTTTCTTGAACGGTTGAAAAGACAAAAATTGTTTCTTGAAGAGCAACAGCTGGAAAGATGACCGTTTGAAACTGTTTAGTAACTCCAAATTCATAAACCCCTCTAAGACGGCTGACAGCCAACCAACATTGTTTATATTGAACTAAGAAAAACTTAAAATTTTGCTTCCAGTCTTCCCCTGAGAATTTCGCATTCTCTTTTTAAATATTTTTAGAACAGAACAAGGACTTAATTCAACTTCAGTCAGTAGGAAAAATTCAGAGTGCGTGTCATTTTGAGAGACCAGAGCAAAACGCGGAAAAATCCGACTAAATTTAGAAGGTGTTCTTAAATAAATGTATTTATTGTTCAGAACATTATAAAGCTGTCGACTCTAGTCATGTTTCTATCAGCGTTTCTTAGACGCATCGCATTAGAAACGGTTGACAATGTCTGGCAAAAGTTATAAAAACTCCCTCAATTTCGCAAAAAAAAAAAAGTTTTCGCTCATTTTCTGGTTAGGTTCCAGCTCAGCTTCCGCATTGGCTCTCGAAATGAAAACACAAAAATGGTTCTTTGAAACAACAAAATGCTCGCAGGTTTCCACACAACAAAGGTTCCTGTGTGGATGGCAGCTGTCAGTGGATGTATTTTCAAATAATCATAGATCTCCTAGGCAACAAAGAGACGTAAACGCGTTCTGAATTGTCGCTAAAGTGCAGTTTAGTTGTAATGGATGACTTGCTGGATGGGACTCTAGATGATGCACCCTCTAACTTCCTACCCTAACAAAACCAACACCTTGTTTAACCACTTGGTCCTGGTCAGATGTTCTCCATCACTTCTTCTGCACAGAAGGTGGTGGTGAATCTGACAGCAGATCTCTGGTTAACTCAAAAGTTTGTTTATTTGCTCTCTGTGCCTGAGAATTTATCGATAAGATATTTTTTGAGAAACTCCCTACCTCAATAAGGATATGTATTAGCAAATAGTAATATTTATGATACCAAAATATTTTCTATTTTAAGGCAAAGTTGTAGTGGTTGTAATCATCTGGTCTCGACCAATCAAAGCCAACCACGGAATAATAATACTCTAACTATAAAAACACCTAAACCAGGTCCAGAAGCAGAGTTCTGGTTGTGTTTTTCCCCAGATAACCATCAGCTAAAGGGCTTAAAGTGAGGTTTTATCTTTGGTGTCTCACATTTTCAACGTTAACAAGACCTCAGGAGTAAACGTTGCTACATAGTTCATAAATTTGCTTGCTTTTGCTGGAAGAGTTCCATTTTGACCTTCTGTTCAGTAACAAGATTCAAAACCGTCTCTATCTGGTGCTTGATCAGATTTATTTATTTATTTATTTATTTATTTTAACATTTGGCAAATTATTTGACAGTTTGGCTCATTCACAGACACCGTTCCTTACAAAAGTATTCATATCCCATGAACCTTTTTTAAAATTTTCTCATATTACAACCACAAGCTTCAGTGTATTTATTGGGACTTATACAAAGTAGTGAATAATCTGGAAGTAGAAAGAAAAGGACGGAATAAAACTCTTGAAGGTTAAATGGCTGCATGTTTGTGACAGAGCAGTAAAAAAAATAAAGGTTTGCATGTAGCCCAGAAGATTTCGGCCCAGCCACTGCAAACCACTTGTTTGCAGTGGTCCCGAAGTGGCTTGTTGCTAAATTCAAATAGGACTTGGGACCCGTCGACTGCTCGTTTTATTTATAATCTTTCTGCCTAATGCGTCAGACCGTCTTTACAAATAAATAAGGAAAGTATTTTATGTATTTGCACTGATTTGTGTTGGCCTATCCAATAAAACTCCTATAGAATATATTGACCTTTGTGGTTGTGAAAAGGTTCAAGGTGTGAGTACTTTTCCGACTGCTTCCCGTCTGCTTGTCGCAGACTAAGCTAACGTTATCGTCAGCGTACAAAAGCGTATATTCTTATTAAGGTGAACTATTCCTTTAAGCCCAGACGTTTCCCTGAACCTCCCCACGTAATGTCTACACTCTCAAACTCAGCTCTTATCATTACATTTGCTGTTTAGCCTCTGACCCCAGAACAGCCTCTCCATCACTTGGACCATGAACCAGCCAGTGAGAGAAGTCCGTCCACGCGGACAGACCGTCCTGTTGCGGCCATGCAGACTTCAATCTGGGCACTTTCTCTCATCGCATGGCTTGTTTGTTGCATTCTCTGCAAACCAAACAGTCTCATCTCTGCATCAGTTGCTCATCGACAATGCTTTGGATGTTTTTTTTTTTGTGATGTGTTACTTTGTGTTCATCACTTCTCTCTGCATTCCGTATGTTTCACTTTTCCCTGTTTCTTTTGAGTCATCCGTTCGCGTTGTGTTTTTTCACCATGCGGTCTCGCGTCCCCGCTCCTTTCCGTTTGTTTTCTTGTGGCGCCACCGATGACCTCTCCTTTCTGTTCGTCCCCAGAGTTTCGTTCCCCGTCGCATGCGGGCCACCTGAACCGCTCGGCCTCTCTGAGCTGCACTGAGCGCGCTCACGAGGGTGGCTCCATCGGCGGAAGCAACACGCAGATCCCAGGTACCCCTTTCCAGTACATCCCAGACTTCAGCGTTCGAGCTCTGGCCGATCTTCAGTACGTCAAGGTAAGGAAGACTCACCAACACGCAATGCTGCCACATAAGCAGGAAACAAAGAGTCTTCGGATGGATACAGGGATCTTTAAAGGTGTTTGCATACCTGATAGTCTGGTAGACTCATTTGTTACCTTTTTAGTTGGTGTGGTTCACATTCATGTCATACTGTGTCAAACAAACAGAACTCTTATCAGCACCTCAAATTATTATTGAAGTCACTGTATTGATCCTGTAAGAAATATATACTCTCATATAAAAAGTTGAATGCAGAGATGAACTGGTAGTAAAGCTGAAGAAAAGATTGTTTAGTGTTCCTTTGTTCTCCTCAGGTCACCCGCGCTCACTACCAGAACGCTCTGCTGGCATCCCGCTTGGACAGCACGCCTCAATCTCCGGAGGGCAGCCACGCCCGCTTGGACATCTCCATCTCTCTGCCGCCGCTGACGCCTCCGGAAACCAAAACGCCGCTAGCGTTGGCCACGCCTCCCGTGAAACACCCGCCATCCAACACTCAACCCGCTTCCCAGAGCGCTCGCACCACCTTCACCATAGGCTCTGCCGGCCGCCGGCCCAGCCAGGTGTTACCCCAGGCCACGCCCCCGCCCAGTAACCACGCCCCACTCTCCCAAACCCCTCCCTCTTGTGTGAGCACGGTGCCATGTGCTCTGAATCCTGCAGCGAGCTCGTCACTTTTCTCCAAAGCGCAGCACCCGCCGCCCTCCGACGGCCTGGACAACGGGCCCGGAGAGACCACCACTCTGCTCAGTGAGCAGCCAAACTGCGTGGGCCCCCGCCGGCCCAGTTACACCCAGCCCTCCCAGCATATTCACACCATCAGTCACGCACACACTGAAAGCACCATTTAACTCCAGTCCTCTTAGAGAGCCGTCGGTTCAACCTCCTTGCACTACTTCCTTCTCCTGTTGGTTGTTTCGGTCCTAAGCAACATTGTTTCTATGGGAACCAACAAAGGACCAGCACATCTTTACTCGCTGCCATCTCCTGCTGCATGTTCCTATCCCAACACTGAACCCATTACAGAGTGGGAACCAGAGGATGGACCAGACCTACCAAAAAAAATAATCATCTACCTTTGCATTTCGCTTTATCTGCACGGGTGACGGCATGTCTGCCTCTGCCTGGGTAAGGTGGAGGTAACTGGAAGAGAAAGTTTACACTGCCCCCCTGTGGTGGCATGTTAGATTGCATTTCTTACATACATAAATCATGCATCCAGTTGTTCAGTTTGAGCCCCCTCGCTTTCGACAAGTAGACACAAAAAACCCCAGCACCATCAACCAGAGTCTTAAGGTGACAGAGATGCTTTTAACAAACAGCTTATGAATCAAAAACTGCAGGGCTGCCTCCTGTGTGGGTTTGTTTTTATCCACTAGGGGGCAGATTACGACTTCATGAAATGACATCCAAAATCCCACAACTGAACACCTGTTATAAAGTATATATTTATGTACAATTTAAATTATTTCGGTGATGTTTTAATAATTTATAAATAAATGATTAAATGTGAAATACCTGATTAAAAATTTATGAAAAGGGACAGTATTATCATTTTATACCATAATCAGGTAACTATGTAACGACCCTCAGTTTAAAAAATGCTCTATATATCAAATTTTAAAAAAATGTGACTTTATCTATGTCTTTTAAAAAAACTCCTGCTGTTTCTGAAACTCCGCCTTCAGGAAGTCATCACAACATGGCTCCTCTGTTAACTGGAAGAAATATAGTCTGTTGTTTCGTAGTCTCTGGTTTTGCAGAACATTATTAATTATTAATTTATCATTAATAATTCATGATAATAAATTATTAATTTATCATTATTTATATCAGGAGGCAGAGCTAACCTTGCTATGAGCTTATTGGAGTGTGGCTGAGCTGATATAAAGATTAGCCAATCAGATGTTAGGACCCTGTTAAAGAAGTAAACACTAAATATTTATGTTATTTTAACACTTATTAAATGAAAGTTTTATTTCATTGTTTCTACAAGATTGCAGTTTCCTGGCCAACTTTCATTTTTGAAAAAACAGACCTGCCAGTTTCGATTTTGGCCTCAAAAGCTGCGCAGTATATTTAAATATTGGCCAATCATCAATCTCCCAAAATTGCATTTCTAATTTCAACATGTAATTGCATTTTTTTAGATAAATTACTCACACATTAATGCAGTTATAGATCACTGTTTACGTTAAATGGTAACATATAGAAAGGTTTTTGAACAAATAAACTATTTAATTTCAATTATTTAGATTTTTGCCTAATGAGATTCAACAGGGTTTAAAATAATCCCAGTTACCTCCACTGTATTTTGGTCACACACACACATATACATATATATATATATAATACCCATTGAAGATTTGTTCATTTTCTTTGTAATCATTGCAGACTGACCTTTAACCTGTCCACTGGGAGAATTCATGACTGCCGTGTTCCTGCCGGAGACGTTTCCAGTTAGTTGTATTTATTTATTTCATTGACTTTTTTTTTTTTTCCACTTTGGTCCAAAGATCGAAGCCTCCAAAGTTAAAGGCGTCAACGATGGCGGTTTCATTTACAATATGCATGATTTCAGGCTGGTCTCTTTTCGCAGCTCGTCTGTTCATCTCAATTTTCTGGTGTGAATCTGGTCTTGAGTCGTGAAGGAGTTGCAAAAACCGATGCCTGTGTCAATTCAGCTACCAGCAAAGTGACCAGATTCACTGTAGCTGACAGCTCCTGCAGCAGGAAGTGAGATCTAAAGCGGCACACCACCCAGGCTGCATGTTTTAACCCATAGGAAGCCTGATGAGCATGCACACTGCTGGCTTTATTACTTCTGTTTAAGTATTCAGAAAGACATTCGGTGTGAAGCTTTTAACTTGAAAATGACTATTCAAATTAGGGTTAGAGTATGTGTATTCTATAGTGAAAAAAATCTATCATTTTGCATACAGTAATGCACCTTTGAAATCTATATTCAACGGTCAAGATTATTATTAAATTCTATCTTAGTAGTAGTATGGGTACAATGCCGGCCACATTCATTTGCTACCCCTGGTAAAAATGTGGGGGAAAAGAGAAACGTTATTCTTGAAAAAAATGTCAAAAAATAAACAGCCTTTCATCGGAGAAAATGACTGTTGTTTTCCAGCAAAGCTCCAGTTGGTTCCTTTTTGGGAACTCCAACTTCCTCAAAGATACAAAAAGAGAAAAAAACCCAGCAAGTCTAAAATGTCCTTTAGGTTTATGATTCTTTCCCCCTGCAATATACTGTTAGCCAGTAGAGAGCGTACCTAGCACGTTTACTTCTGGAGCTACATCCAGCTTGGACTATGCTGCAGCAGGATAGGGAATATGACCAATGAAATGTTTGGAGCTAAATATTTAGTTTGTAACAAAATATTTGGTGTGCCAATTAAATATTTAGTTTCGTGTGAAATTGTCACATTCCTAAATAAATGAGCAACATTATGAAAATATGACTGAAAAATTAACACTCATTTTTTTTATTGTCATATAATAGACTTTATTTACTGTTAATTTTTGACTGTGTAGCTTTCCAAATGCCACCCCATAGCACACTGCTGCCATAAATAATCATGATTTGTTTTTATCTTCAACCTGCTGTAAATGTGGCCGGTACTGTACCTGCCTGGAAATGTGAAAGACCTGTAAAAGTCTGCCCAATACTTTTAGATTTCTTTCTTCAAACAGGAAGTGGTGACAAGCAGTCCCTGCCCGGGATCTGCAGAGTGCAATAAAAAGTAAAAGCAGATTATGTTAAAGGGGTTAAAACCTGCAGGAACAGTGGTGTGGTGCCGCATCAGCAGACACAATATTGTCAACGATTTCCTTTCAGAGAGTTGTATGCAAGTATTTATTTGTGTGATGTTACGTTTCTTCATGCATTGAACTTTATTTGAAAGTGGATTTGTTGTTTGCTTTCTAACCGAGGGCCAGCTTATTTTACGTCTTCCACTGGAAATCCCTCACTGTGAATGGTTTGGTGGAGCTTTGGTTCAAACCCGACCCAGCCTGTTGCGTCTCGTCGTGTTTTAAATGATTTGCTGGAATAGTCGCGGTTACAGATTACACTCACTCGGCTTCTGTGTTTATTTATTTCCGCCGGGTTCGCCTGGGTTGCGGCTGTTTAATGATCAACAGCTCACCTGGAGACCAAATGAGAGGGGGGGTGGGGGGGGGAACTGGCCCTGCTCCCAGTTTTCTGTGCGCTCATAACACAGCTGGCTGCTCTGCAGATTCAAACCTGACCAAACTTTTGCCAGAATAAGCTAAACATGGTTGGTGTCCAACAAAAAGCTCCTTACCAAATAAACAGGGTTTTTTTTTTTTTTTTGTTACAGTGTGGCGTTTGGGGACCTACCCCTTTACTCAGTGAGAGTTAATGTGAAGGGGTTTTACTGTCATAAATCTGCTGCAGTAGCTTATCTAAAAAGATGGGAGTCTTTCCTGTTGCAGCGTACAGTTACTCCCTAGAATAACTGATGTTTTGTCGTTCATTTTTATGCATTTGTGAAAATCAAATAATTTATTCCACGGTTGTTTGTGGGGAATTTTTGTGGTTCGCATTGTGAAAATATCTCTAATTTGATCTGGTGTGTTCCGCTTCCACTCAGCAGTTGTCATTTCTGAGTTTTAAGCAGTAAAAACAAAAATAACTGGAGCACCTGAAATCAGAGCTCCGTCTTAAGTCAACGTAAAAAAATTCAGCATGGCTGCGACTTTAAAACTTTAAAAAGTGTAATTATTTGCATGTCTCAAGGTCTGCACAATCTTTAACGCTGTAATACACATGTAGTGCGAGCAGGTGGCAATAACGTTAACTTAAAAATACGAAAGGTCATTGACGTCCAGGCTCCGGTTTGGGAGGTGGCAGTAAAAGCAGCTACCGCCAATAAAGCAACCTAAATAATAGGAAGAAGAAGAATAAGCGCCCTCGCTCTTATAAGGTAACCAAACAAGATAAAACAGATGAGCTAAAAACAATGCCTGGTAGCTTTGTTGTGCCAACATTTCTTACTGGAGCCACAAGCTAGTGGTGCGTTGCACTGAAAATCTGAAGTAGGATTTTTGCATCACACTCAACAGTTTTCCAGTTGCAGGTTGGAAAATTGGGGAGATTCGTTAACTGTAACTTTGCTGAGCCATCTGCGGTTACCAGGACAACCAGAACATTTTTTTCCAACACCTTCACTGGGATACATTAAACTGTACCATTTGTTTAAATGAGATTTAAACTGACCTAAGTGCTAATAAACAGGTTTTAGGTGATTGGTAGCCATATTGGATTTTAAGACTTGAGTTTGATTTTCCGAGTCAGAAATCTGTTAGTGTTTTTTTTTCTGGCTTGCAACTCAGAAACTCTGACTTCCGAGTGCAAATTGAATGCACCACACTTATATTTAGGCCCATCACATTCTGGTTCCATCCAGGATCTGATCAAAGGATAATCTGCACTTGCTTCTTGGCAGAACTGTGGTCCAGATCAGAAATTCTGAATGAGTTTGAATAAATGTGAACAGTCAAATGAAACCCAGCGAATAACTGGCACCAGGTAAAATCAGCATTTGAAAAGGCATTAACAGAACAGATGGAGCTGGAGTTTTACAGAGAAATGTTTTGTTTAATGCTTGAAAGAGGTTTGATATGTGAACATGTGTTTATTAAAACGATGCAAAGGAGCAGAGGTCAGTGGGGGACTTGTTTCCACACAACCTTTAGGATTCTGACTGATCTGATATGCTGTTAAAATGTCCACCTTCTGTTTGCCTCCAAATCGCTTTGACTTCACTATATGTTAATGAAACAAGTTTTTCATTTTCCTTTTTTTTTTTTTTTTTTTTAACCACAAGATTGGCTTTCGTGTGCCTAACTACTGAGTTCCCAAATTTAACAAAATGGATTTTATAATCATTCTTCACAAACCGCAAACAAGTGGGCAAGAATTTCTGTCTTCGCACGTTTGGCTCAGTTCCGTAAAAATGGCCCATTTGTGTGGAAACGAGCCGGACCGCTGGCTGGACCCAGACCCGCCTCCACGTCACAGCAAACGGCAAGACGCTGACCTGAACGTAAGGTCATGCTAAGCTAGCACAGCGGCTAACTGACGACCCATTCTCACGTTCCTCCCGTCAGAGGCTCCGCCCCCTGGCCTCAGAGAACCTTCCAGAACAGGGTCTTACCTCCTGCTCTTCGCACTGTGGGAAGTGCATTTGAACCTGTCTGAAAATGAGAATTTAGCTGTGACTGAAACGAATGAAGCCACTCAGTGTGTTTCTGAAGCTGCTGGTGTTTATTCAATAGGCTCGGGTCATTGTACCAGTTTGTACTCTTGGAGTTTTGCTTGTTTTGTACACTACTTGTTTAGCTAAGGAAAGGAGCCGTTAGCCACGGGTTGCACGGTACCAAACACAAAATAGTCGGTACCTGCCTCGGGGAGTTGCTATGACAACCAATCAAACCAATCATGTAAAGATCTTGTCTTTGATCTGCTTTTGTTGTACTTGAAGAAAATTGAGTTTTGAGACTTGAGTGCAGCCAGACAGGAGCTGACTTAGAGCTACTGTAGCTTGAAGAAGGGTCAAAATGTTACATCCCTTCCTACACTAATTTAACCTTTAACCACCCAGTGAACCTGCAGCCAGGCCTGATGGAGGCTCATTTTCGCCTGGCTGTCTCCTAAATTACGAATCCGGCTCTGGGAAAGTTGTAAAAACCGCCTGCGCTTTCGATGTCACGCTAAAATCACTGTGCCACCTAGTGGCCTGTCATGACAGCTACAGCTGACTCCATGTGTCTTGGAGGTGCTGTCTAAACATGGGACTTTTTCCCAATCAACGTCCGAAAATACTGACAGTATTTCCAGGCAGCGGTGTCATGTAAGCATAGGAGGGGCGAGGGGGAAAACAAACAAAAGAAACACTTTCCATTGTTGTTCTCCAGCATCCTCCAGGCCAGAAGTGTGAAACCTGCACAATAAATGCAACAGAATTAGCCTTACTTTGTGTTTTAGGTGGACCTCCCTGTTGGTTGGTAGCTCTCATGTAGCTGTAGGTAGAACTGATTTCTGGTGAAAGTCACTGGTTGGCTGCAGGAGTACCAGTTTGTGTGCTGGGGAATGTGAAGACCTCCTTAGTAAAGATGTATTTATTATGAACATGATATTTATTTATTTTTATTTTTTTTGTGATTATGGATCTGTGAAACGGGCTTCCAGCTGTAACCACAGCTTTTATTGGGTTACTTTGCCCAGAAACACTGTGTTCATTTCCCTTCAGTTATGTTTGGGTTGTATTAATGTAAATACTATGTATATGAAAAGATGCTGAGAAACATGTAGAAAAAAAAAATAGATCTATTTATTCTGAAATGAAGTTTTATTTCCAATGTTGGAAGACATTACATAGCAATAAACATTGCACAGAGTTGACCTCAACTATTGAGTTGCGCCGATCGTCTTTTGTTTGTTCTTTACGGTCGTACAAAAACTTTCTTCCTCTCCCTATAATCCTTCCTTTTTGGTTGCTTTTTTTCTTCCCACGCCTCTTCATCAGCCCGTCACCTTGTCCTGACCTTGACCCTCCTCCTGCTGCGCAGAAGGATTGAAATTCCTCCCTCCCTCGCTCCCGCTCTGATCTTGAGCCGCTTTCAGAGCCGAGTTCATCAGCAACCCCCTGCCGTGTTTTTTTTTTTTTTTTTTTTTTTTTTTTTTTGGTCTTGCGGCGGTGTGATGATTAGACTTCTCGTGAAGTTTAAATATTTTCCAGCACAGAGGGAAGTTTTTTCCACATCACAGAGGGAACCGTTTGAACTTTCCAAAAAAAATGGATGCAATCCATACAAAGAGCAAAAGATGCAGACGACATGGAATATGAAGCGTTTGTCTCTAGTTCGCCCAGCTCTGTTAAAATGTCAAGTTTTTGTGGTGTTAAAAAAAAATGAATCAGGAATAATCTATTTTGTGTTATTTTTACCCTCCATCGTTCAACTGGAAACAGTAAAACTGACGTATTCTTGTAGTGGACCATTTTTGTAGCCTTAAACTGACTGATACCTTTATGTAATGAGACGTCTCTGCAAAATTTGGCTTTTGGAAAAGTCAGAACGGTCCGACTTCATCGACAGTAACTCAGATCCTCAGCTATTAAAATGGACGCGTGAATTAACAAAAAACAACAAATAGACTAAAACTGGATTAAAGGATTCATCCGCAAAGTGTTTGAGTGCGCACGCACTTTTGCAACCTGGTTGTTGCAACTTTTTCCGATTCAGATATTTTCTGTTATTAACTTTCCATTGAGCTGCTCAGAATAAATGTCACATTATAGATGGAAAATGTAAACTTTTATTTATTTATCATGTCTTTTTTTTTTTTTTTACATCACAAAACCTTGATGAAGTGAAGTCTTTTATATTTTGTATGGGTGCGACGCAAATATGACATAAATTGTGGACAGAGGCCTCATAAAAATAAAACCTTATATTCTAGTCTATAATTGTTTTTTTGTTTGTTTTTTTTTTTCCATTTCCAAGGTGCCGAAATAAACTGAGATTGGGAGGTGCTTCATGTGGATCACTTTACTGAAAGTCTGTCTAAATACTTCTGAAAGATTTGTAGGCACTAGTGGCCTTCATTCAAAGTCACCGGACAGAAAAGCCAGAGGTTGGGATTGGAACCTCAGACCTTAACACCACAAGCTACCCTGACTTAAAAGAATGATGAAAAAACTAGTAGAAAGAAAAACAACACTTTATTCATCAGTTAAATATCACTTATATGCTTGAATGCATCATATTTGGATATTTATTTCAACATCACAGTTTGATCGAAGGTAAAAGTTCAATAGATGAGCAAAAATATATCTAAAAAACCCCCAGGAAACCTGACTTCTTTAAACATGATCACAGCTATAACCCTGTTCTCCTTTGTTCATAAAACATGTGAAAAACACCATTTGAATCTGTTATTTTCCAAAGCGAGATTCTGAATAGTGATCAGTAATAGTTGAGCTGAAAGATCTCATTGTGTGTGTAAGTTGTGTTTTTGAAGTGACAGGATGAAATCCAGCCATTTTTTTTTTCTTCTTTTTCCGTTTTAGTCTGTTAGGATTGCAGCATGTTAATTTTTGACTTCAGAGTTTGCGTGACAAACGTGACCCAGTTATTCCTGGCATCAGTGGTTTCTTTCCAATAGACAAAGAATCAAGACAAAGAGCTTCTCAATTTGAAGAGATCACTAAAATCCCGGTGTGTTGACAAAAAGCCCATGGAGGAAACTTCTTACGCTGAGCGTCTACCAAAGATCAGGTATGACTTTAGGGTTAGAACATAATGAGTGAAATACTTGTGTTGTTTTACAGCAAGTTATTTCACTAGTAGTTAACACATTGATTTATCTGTAGTTGACAAGCAGTTGGAAGTATAGAAAATCTCAGGTGAATATCAAACAAACAAAAAAAAAAGATTTTCACCTCTGTCAATTCTTTGCCAAAGCATCAGTAAAATCTTAGCTTGTGCAATCAGAGAGTATGTCTTCATGTCATCAGCATATGATTTGATGATGGTGTTTATGTTCATCCTTTTAACGAGTAAAAATTGATGTTTGCAACTGTTTTCAATACAGTTTTCAAACTGTATTGAAAACTAAAACATTGCAAAATGTTTTAGTTTTCAATACCTTTTTTCACTTGAATGTAGCTGAACACACTGCAGGCTATCTGTTCAATTTCAGACCCTTCTCCACGCTCCATCAGACATGCAAACCAGCCGTCTCCAATGTAAGCCAGGTCAGAGTAACCACTGGGCCCCTCATTGAGGATCCAAGGGTGGCTCCACGCACTTGGATCCTGCGGGGATTTGTTCAGATACACCCCTAGGTCCACTCTTTTGGACGGACTGGTTGGATGGGAGTACAGCAGCCAACGCGGCTCCAGATTCTCACCAGCCGCTCCAGTTTGAGCAGGGAAGGAGACCACACTCCCCTGACATCCTCCGCCTGTTTCCACCAGCTTCTCAGCAGGAGGGAGGGTGAGGAAATCCTCCCCCCCGTTCTCGCTGACCGCCTCCACTCGGTAGCCTCCCTCATTGCGGGCATTGCAGTAAACGTACCTGGTGCCGTTGCCGTCTGAAACCTCGGCCATTTCGCATTCGACCGACTTGTCGTCGAGCGTGTCGCCCAGCTGCCACGTGGCGCCGTGGTCGTCGCTGTAAAAGCAGAACGCGCGCGAGACGGCGAAAAAACACGACACGCAGAAGCACGAGGGGAAGCGGGAGACATAAGCGTAGGCTGGAACGATCAGTCTGCCGCTTTCTGTTTGGAGGCCGTGACCCGGACCAACGGCAAACGTTGCCCACTGTTTGGTCTGAGGAAAATTTACCGTCAAATCAGTGACCGAGCTCCAGGTCTCACCGCCGTCTCTGGTCGTCATGTAGCAGAGACGGGCCTTGTTGACGCCCCAGAACCTCTGCCAAGGTTCCGAAACGTTGCCTTCGACGCAGATGAAAAACAGAAAGAGTGTCTTGGTCGTCTTTTCGTAGACCGGGCACGGATTCATGGGACGATATCCACCAAGATGGACCTTCTCCACCACGTTTCTGGACACTGACCACTGCAAAGGGACATGATGTCTCTGAGTTAGAGCCATGCTGAAATGAATGGCATAGCAAGAGAACAGTTAGTTTAGACCAATGTGTCTCCAACACTTTCAGGCTGAGGACCACTTAACCCATTTAACAAACACTCTCAGACCACTGAACTTGAAATTGTCCCTGCGATAACCCAACATTTTAATATAAGCAACCTGAAATGAAAATATGAACTCTTAACTGACTTATTGTTGTCTTTCTTCATCTTAAAGAGAATGATGATGATGACAAAACCATGAACAAGTCTACTGGAGGCATTTTGAGCAACCTGCGTATTCTAAGCCCAACACAAATAATTCTTTTATCTTCGGTGCTACAGCTGCAGTTAGTCAGCGTGACGCACAACGCTGTTCAAAAACAAAACTTCGGCAAATAAATGGTGGTTTACATGCAGTACCTTGCAGGACCACAGGCTGAGAGATTGGTTTAGACAATTTACCTCAACACTTATTTCAAGAGTTGCTTCGTCTTTGACCAGCACTCCTGTTTTCATGAGCAGCACCTCTGCACTGGCATCGTCTGAGGTTCTCCGCTTCTCTGCGAAGGCCAGCAGGATCTTTTGGTCTTGGTCATAGTGCAGGGCAGGAATCCTGTAAACCTCCTCTTTGTTGGACAGAAAGACGGTACTCTGCTGTCCGGAGGTAAGCAAGGCTTTCTTTTCCATAGCTTCTCATCTGTGGGAAAAACAATCAATGAGTGTTTTATCAGGCACAGGCCTGTGAGGGAGGAGACTTTATTGCAAGGAAGTGGGAGCCATGTCAGTGGGTAATCTAACGTCTTGATTACAGGTAAACAAGGGTGAAGAACCGAACAGTTGGTTTTATCTGAGGTCATTTGGAATAAAGGTTCCAGCGGAGGGGGCCACATGTAGATTAGGAAGATAAGACAAGCGTTTATTGTGTCATTAATAGATAAAGAATACCAACCCAAATGATAAAATGCCAAATGAGACCAAACAAATCAATACAGTTTATGAATGTCAGCTGCGCGTTTTGTTTTCACGGCTCCTGCAACAACTCAAAGTTCCTGTTGGTGGATCGTTGTCAGGGTTGAACTTTTTGCTCATTCTGTCTTGCTAAATGGATAGAATGTTTTTTTTCCTCTACCAAGTCTTGCCATAGATCTTCCATTGGGTTCAGGTCTGATCTTTGACTGGACCGTTCTGGCACCTGAATGTGTTTTGATCTGAACCATTCCGGTCGATCTCTGGTTGTGTGTTTGATGTCATTGTCCTTCAGCTTCCTGGTCCCTGTTGAAGAAAAGCATCCCCGCTGCATGATGCAGCCACCACCATGCTTTACTGTGGGAATGTTCAGGTTTTGGTCTTCATGGGCAGAAAGTTTATCAAATTGGCAACTGGGTTATAAAAACCATAAAAAACTAGTCATAATCTTCCTCCCACTTCAGCATTAAATCTTTGTAAAGGTTCACCACAGAAAGTCCCAATAAATCCATCAAAGTTTGCAGCTGTTGGAGTCCAAGGGGTTTGAATACTTCTGAGAGGAATTGCAGAAACGCAGATAGAAATTGTGGAAATGTTTTCGCGACTCTAATGATCCAAAATGTCAACGGTGGATTTTTAAAAAAAAAAGATTTTGAGAGTTTAGAGCACAGCCTCTGTGTGTTTTAGGTTATTTCCAAAACTAATATCTGCACTGCTTGTACAAGGGAAGGATGATGTATCATAATATATGACATCATTTGTCCCTCTACAAAAGCACCAATCCTCCTCACTATCAGAGGCTCTGAACTAATTTCACCAGCCTAAACAAAGACAAAGAAAAATCTTCAGCTTCTGCACATTATGTGACATGAAAATGTTATTTATTTATTCTGTTGTTGAGGTATACATCTGACACTGGAGCAATTACTGCAAAATGATTTGTAAAAATATTTTTGAAAAAATGAAAGGGAAAAAAAAATGAACTCACCAACTGCAGTGAATCGCTGCCCGGAGGAATCCTGAAAGATGTGATGACTGGAGAAGGGCAACCCCTTGTTATTGCCTGCTGGTTTATTGCTCCATGTTTATCATGTTGTTCTCTGTTCCATTTCGATTTATGATAAAAAAAAAAGCAGAGTTAGCGATTGTCATTTGAAGCCAAACCAATCAGTTAGGCGGTGTCTTTGTCAGGCAGCCACCGCCTAACTGATTGGTTTGTTCAGTGCGAAACGCAAACCGTCCACTCGGTTTATCTGCAGGCTCCTGTGGAAATATTTGTTTGTACCCCACATCCGGGTGGGCTCTGCTCCCTCACTGGGTGAGCTCTACAGACTCACCTCCTCCCCCCGTCTATTATTTTAGTCTTCCATCGCATTCAGTGGATCCCTGGTCTTCACAGGGGTTACAGACTCCAGCGTTTATCTAAAGTCTAAAAACACTTCTGCCTATTTTAATAGTTCCAGCACCAAATTCACCTCAGTGTGTGAAAGTCGTTGCACAGCAAAGCAAACTGTACGGCTGTTAAATTTATACCAAAAACAGAACATCATACCTACAGTCAAACATGGTCGTGGCAGCCACAGCGTGATGCACTGGGACTGCTTTGCTGCTTTGTTACCCGGACAATGTGCTGCAAATGGATGTAACCATGAATTCTGCTCTCTGTGGACCTGAGCTCAAGCGAGCAGAGCCAAGATGAAGGTTTTCAAATGGACACAATATTGAAAACTGATAGATCTGAATCTGACTGTTCATGGATCTTCTTTAGAAATGTAAACTGTGGACGCCTGACGTTGGAGTTGGGATGTAGGTGCTTCTGCTACATGGTTAGCATTCACATGCTGCTTTAGGTCTGAACAGCTTCACTGTACTATTAGCACAACTTGAACGCAATGACAGTGTTTTCATCAGGTTATGTTTTCAGTAAAATCCATTGCTGTTGTTAGTGAATGTCGCACGTGCGTCAGATTTTCCAAATTTCCACACTATCATCCAAAGTAACAAACAACAACATCAGTCATCTCAGTCCTAGAGACTCTTGTTCTCAGCGTTGCACTGACAAGCTGAGATCCTGGACGTTTGTGGACCGGGCAGCGTGCAGAACCTGTCCCAGTTCGGGCAAAGCAAGAAGTGAAGCCTTTAGTTTTCACCGTCGGGTTTGAAGCGACGCGGAAACGGTTTGCACGTCATCAGTAATGACCTGGTTCTCCATCAAGATTTCAGAGCATTTGAAGTGCCACCAGTCTGACATGAAACCCTGCTCTGTTAAAAGTTAATAGAAAATTCAAATGTTGCTCATGGAAACGGCTAACCTTGTTCCGAGCACCGGGCAGAAAGCTGATAATTTTTAGCCACTGCTTAAAACAGGTTTCTTCTCATTGTCTTGTGTCCTATTTCAGTAAAATAGAAGGAAAGTTTATTAGCTTTTATTGTTTTTGTTTCCTGCTATCTTTGATTCTGTTTTATCGTTTAATTGCAGTTTGTATTTATTGCTGATGAACTGATTATTGACATCATACTCAGTGATTATGCCAGTTGTTTGACCAAGAGTCTATTTATCCACCTGGTATAAACACTCATATCAGGTTCAGATGATTTCACAGTGAACTATAAAGTTAGGAATTTCCAACAGTGGGAAAACATTAGCCTAAAGTTTTAAATCTGTGCGCCCCTACAATTTTAAAAGTTATTTCTCAAACATTTTGCCGCTCTGGATAGATTTTATTTAGCTTGACTGGACTGAATGGGCGGGAAAAAGGTCACAATTTTGTCACTGCAGAAAACGTTTAGCCAGAAAAAAACATAAAAAGATTAGGACATGTATGTATAAAATATTAACCCTTGTGTAAAAACCCCCAAAAACAAACAAACAAACAAAAAAAACATAAATGCATCCTTATTTCTCATAACCACAACTTTAATGTTAATATTTTTGAAGTGGATTGCACTGTATTACAGTTAAAAAAAAATAAATCAAAAGAATACCCTTAAGCAGCTAAAACAGCTAAATCTATGATATAAAAAATATAGCTAAAGATATAAGATGCATTTGGTGTTGAGGTGTGATCCATTCCCAGACAGACCCCAGATTATATATTAGTGCTATGAATCCTGTCATGTGTTTTTTTCTTTTAATTACTAGTTGTTTCTTTTTCTTCTTCTAAATGTTCTAATTTTCCTTCTAGTTGTCAGAGGAAAAGATCAAAATCAGGTATCCTGAGGGGGTCAAATGGAGGCCCGATGGAACGTCTGCCCTGAGCCCCACAGGATGTTGCTCAGCCCCTGCTGAAGCCAACCAGCTATCAGAGGAAGAGAACTTTGTGCTTTTGGAGACTTTAAATGATAAGAAGTTGATGAACACAAATCAATCAGACCTGCGCTGATAAATCCTTTGTGGTTGGAAAGAAGAAATTCGAACATTTGCAGACAAACTTATGAAATATGAATCGTTTATATGCGCGCGTGCGGTGGAAGGTGTTCATCTGACATTAGATTGTAAAAACGGACTCGTGTTCAGCAGATTCATGGCTGAGCCATGAATGGCTTGTTTTCAAGAAATCCAACAAAGATGGGCGTGAGCTGCCAGGGGGCGGGGCTTAGAAACAAAACCAGCCCAGAGTCCAGCGCCAACATGGCCGCCACACGGACTGGCCCAGCCTCGTGTGGAGGATCACGAGTGGAGCCTCAATGGCCACCGAAGGGGCTCGGTGGCAGAGCTCCGGTGGGCGGGGCCAACGGAAGACCGGAGTCACGTGACCCGCGCAGATCCAGGCTGAGCAATTCCAATATGGTGGCCAGCTTGGCAGGTCTACGCTTCCTGTTGATGATATTGTTGTTCTGCGGGATCAGATTCGGCGCGTGCAGCCGGGAAGCCCCGCAGGTCGTGGGGCTGCGGCTGGAAGACCCCGGGGGTCCGGTGCGCATGAGGGACCGGATCATCTCGGCGCCAGAAGGAGCCACGTTCCAGCTCCGGCTCTTCGGGGCCAATCTGAATGGGAGCTGGCCGTGGCCGTGGCTCGCGTTCGCTGGGGCGGCTGTGGGAGCCGGAGGGGCGGCCGACGATGCCGACCCGTGCAGAGAGGAGTCCAGTCGGCAGGAGTCCGCCTTTAACGCCACGGAGCCGTTCAGAGCGGACGAGCCGAACAGCGGGCTGCTGACCGTGGAGGTGAAGAAGCGTGGGAGCATCTCCGCGGATTTCTACCACCTGTGTGTGCAGGGAGGCGGGATGTGGGCGTCGGTGGGCCCGGACAGGCTGCAGGTCAGTCCGGGAGAACCTTCAGCCCCCCCACTGCCGGATGTGACCCCGACGACAGCCCCTCCACGGCTCAGCCTGACCCCCACGGCGGTGCCCCCGTGGGCTCTGGCTCTGCTGGTGGTGCTGATGCTGCTGATCTGCGGGCTGCTGAGGACCGTCAACCTGAGTCTGCTGTGGCTCGACCCCGTGGAGCTCTATGTCCTCCACAGCTGCGGGTCCGAGGAGGAGAAGCGAGCCGCCAAGCGCCTGGAGCCCATCAGGAGGAGAGGGAACTTCTTGGTGAGTTTGTGAGGCAGAGCGACTGGGAAACTTATCGCGATACGAGGCTTTCACTCGATATCAGCTTCTGTTTTGAATATCAAACCGGCCGGTTCGTCCACAACTTTCTCTTGTCTTTGTTCATCTTCAATGGTGAAATCTCAAACTGTTGATGTGCGTGTTGATAAATGTATATATTTAACGTTGTTTTGACACTAGATATTTATGCAACAAACACACACTGGACTCAAACCCAGTGCCTTTAGATTGCTAGTTGACCGCTTAAGGATGTAGATGGCTAACTAGTGACTTTAGTTGGTTAGTTGTCCGTGAGAAGTTGAGCTGTGTAAGTCTTTTCTCTGCCTACATCTCCCAGAATGCTGTGCGGCTCTGGATCGGAGTTGTATAGAGCATTGTATCGGACTTACTGTGTCTTGATATTGATATTATCTCGCGATGTATCGTTATTAATTCGTTCCTAGTCGGGGGTCTGTTTGGTTTCCTTCTTGCCAACAAAGCTCTCTCCCACCCAGACATGCTCGCTGCTCTTCCTCTGCGTCCTGGGCCACTCCGTCCTCGGAGTTCTCCTCTACCGGGCCCTGGGCTCCATAGTCTCGGCGGTTTTCACCAGCGGCTTTCTGATCTTCTTCCTGGCTGAGCTGATTCCTCACATCCTGTGCTCCGGCTACGGCTTTCAGCTGGCGCCCGGGCTGACCTGGCTGGCCCAGGTCAGCATGGTGCTCACCTGTCCCCTGTCCTGTCCGCTGGGGTTGATTCTGGACCTGGGCCTGGGGAGAGACATCAGCACCTGTGGGATACGGGAGAGAGCCATGGAGATGATCCGGGCCAGCGTCAATGACCCTTACAGGTACTATGAAAAAATCCCCTAAAATAATAATAATAATAATACATATATAGATGCTAAATTTAGCACATATTTGATATAAAAAAACTGATTTACATTTATTAAGAAATGTTATGATTAAGAAACCTTCTCAATCAGTTAACCACCATAAAATCACATCATTACATCCCTGCTGACGACTGACAGTAAATACAGATTTATCAAAATGTGGAGTCATGTTGAAATTCATCCTGGTTATTAACATTATTATAGTTTTGCAAAAATACGTTGGAAAAATGATCAACTTTTCAGACAAGAAAATTGGTATCAGCTAAAACTGGAATCGGTGCACCTCTCTCTCTCTCTCTCTCTCTCTCTCTCTCTCTCTCTCTATATATATATATATATATATATATATATATATATATATATATATATATATATATATATCACATATTGATATGTGATATATATCGATATGTGACCCTGTCATATATTGACATATATGTGAGTCCAGCGAGATATATATGTGATATACACTGCTCAAAAAAATAAAGGGAACACTCAAATAACACATCCTCAATCTGAATGAATGAAATATTCTCATTGAATACTTTGTCCTGTACAAAGTTGAATGTGCTGACAACAAAATCATTGTTGATTGTCAATCAGTGTTGCTTCCTAAGTGGACAGTTTGATTTCACAGAAGTTTGATGTACTTGGAGTTATATTGTGTTGTTTGAGTGTTCCCTTTATTTTTTTGAGCGGGAGAGAGAGGTGCACCGATTCCAGTTTTATATATATATCATATATTGATATCTATCCAAATTTTTATACCCTAACATTTTTTATAGCATATTGATTAAAAAATGTGCAAAGAATGGATTTTATTTATATTAGTTATGTTTTTCCTTGCTTATTTTCATTATCTGACAAACAAACACACAGACGTTAGTTCTATGTTACTTTATATTTTCAGAAGGTTTTTGTAAGAACGGTGAGATTGTTTAAAAAATGCAACTTTTCTAAACAATTACTGTTTTATTGTGAAGGTTTGAAGGAAGTTGCGTCTCAAGTTCCTCTGCTATGTTGACAGATCACACAAACATCTGGCTAAATGGTGTCAGACTAACAGTAGCTGCAGGCTGAGGTCTTCAGTCTCCTTGTTGTTCTTCTTTCTTGACAGAAAATCCTCCATGTTGGGTCGACCAGCACCAATAGGAGAGAAAACGGCCGCACTCAGCCAGATTACTGGTCACATGTTTGGCTTCACTCTGGAGAGGTCTTTGTGTTTTCTGCTTCCTTAAAGCAGATAAAAATGCTCTCACACCAAGTATGTGGGTCAGAAGCTGAAACGTTTGGATTAATCATATTGACATTTAGGCTCATTGCTCATCCTGGCCTTTATGTGTTCAGATCACAGCAAGATGGGAGATTTAGTAGAAGGAACAGCCAAGAAGCAGGAAGGAACCTTTAATTCTCAAATAAACATTGATCCATTCAGGGATGGTACCTTTACTTCAAACATATTAGAAACTTAATAGTTCAACTGTTGATTCACACTGTGTCTTAAAGGGACAGCGCATTTCAACGGTGGGATACCTGACCCAGATTGGAGAGAAAAAGATACGCAAGACGATACAAAGCAGACTTCAAGCGTGTTAAAGGTTAACAACAGAACCGAGGACATGTCTGCTGAAGACTTTAGCTAGGACGGCCTGCCGGGTCAGAAGGATTCGCAGCGCCGGGTAGAGAATGTTTGACTTGTTCCAGTAGAGCTGAGACATGTTTGAACTAGACACCCGCAGACTGAAGACGACGCGTCTTCCCCAGGCAGGAACATTTTCCAGGAATCGGTGTGGATTTCTTGGAGGCCATCTCCAAGAAATCCACACCTTCCTCCATTTCCAGAGCATCCATCACCATAGAAACAGATTGCCTGAGTCGATAAAATGGTGTGAAAAAGTGTTTCTCATACTTAAGTGTTTCAGAACCTCAGACCAGTTTTATTTAAATAAACACAAGTAAACACAAAGTGCAGCTTTTAAATGAAGACGTTTATTATTAACGGCGAAAAAAAGTCCAGACCTACATGGTGCTGTGTGAAAAGTTCAGATCCGATCCGATCTTATCTGCATCTGTCTTGATTATTGGCTATTGGGGACAAAGTGCCCAATTCATAAGGGCAGATCAATTCAGTCCAATTCTAAGCTTCGTTATTTATTTTACATTTCAATTAAAATTCCTAATTGCATTTTCTGACCCATTTGAAAAAAGGTTTATTGGAGTTAATCGCTGAGACTGAAATAAAGTTTTGTTTCCACGTTTGAACAGGCTTGTGAAGTTACTGGTGTATTTAAGTGTGTTATGCTGGTGCAGAAATATCAAATCAATTTGTAATTCAATACATTTATGCCTTTGTTTAAAAAAAAAAAAAAAAAAAAAAAAAAGAAATATTTTAAGTCAGTTCAGCCCTTTCTTGCTGTATCGGATCGGATACTAAACCTCAGATATTGGTATTGGTATTGGAAATGAAAAAGCGCATCGGTGCAGCTGTAGAAAATGGTAATCTGGGACGTGACATTAGAAAACGTCTTCACGTTTCAGCTGATGATCTTCCAGAAACCTGGCGTCAAAGACCAGTGAGAAGTTTGGACTTTGATGTTGAAGTCTAGAATGGTCGAGAACAGGTCTGATTGACTTCATTGAGAAGATCATATGTCTGCTGTTACTGACCCACGTGTGTGTGTGTGCGTGTGCATGTGTGTGTGTGTTTGCACAGCGAGTTTGTGAAAGAGGAGTTCAGCCGTGGGATGCTGCGCACCAAGACGGTGGAGGACATCCTGACTCCCCTGAAGGACTGCTTCATGCTGCCCAGCTCGGCCGTCCTGGACTTCTCCACCATGTCGGAGATCATGCAGAGCGGATACACCAGGGTGCCTATTTACGAGGAGGAGAGGTGTGTGTTTAATTTCAGATTTTATTTTTTGTTTTTTTAACGTACATTCCATCTTTCTTTTTTTTTTTTCTTTGTCCATCATCTTTATCCAAGGAGAAAAGATGTTATTTATTGCGTCATTGTCGCTTTCAGATGTTGAATCAAATAGTTTTGAGTTATTGCTTAGATTTTTTTTCCGTAGATCACCAGAATGTCATCCAGCAGAAGCGTTTAGATGTTTTTGTGCCAGTAGTTGTGGGACTTGCTGTCATTTTTATTCGCAAGAAGTTTCTTCCACACATAAACAACTTGCAGATGCTGCTTCAAACACCAGAGGGCGCCATAAACAACTAATGTACCCAACATAATTTCCAGCTTTCAGCTTGATCATTTTTTACCTGTTTGTTGTAAAAAAAAAAAACAAAAAAAAAACAGCTGTGTAATATTGATTGAAAGAACTATAAAGAAAATAACAGTTTTTTTTTTTTTTTTTTTATTGTTTTGGACACTTTTCTGTAAAACTGAATGAGGAAAAGTTAGAATTTTCTCATTCTCACTGAAGAAAATGATCTGGTAACTCTGTTCAGGTTTTTCCAGGAATCCAGATCTAGAGAATGATTTCTAGCAGTAATGAATAACTTCCGCTGGAAAATGTTTTTTTTAATGAGCGACTTCTCATGGAAACATTACAGGACCCTGGTGAGACGGGTCGCTGTTGGTCGCATCTGAACGCTCTGAAAGCATTTAAAGTCCGTCACTTTGTTGCACTAAAATTTAGTTTCATCTGCTGTTTTCCAGGTTATTTTGGGAAAACGAGCCAATTTATTCCATTTTGATAAGAATTGTCCTTCCCAAATCTCTCTTATATTTAGCTTAATTATGGCAAAATATGAAAATATACTCTGCAGGCCTCTATTTAAACGCAGCTATATGTTCAGGAAGTTTCAAATTACTAGACCAATTGGCAGCTGGCAAATTCTAAGCTGATTTTCTGTCATGTCACAATAAATGTGATTCTAGGAATCAGACCTTCATCTAGAAATAAAGTCGACGTTGATGTTTTTTTTTTTTTTCTTTTCTTTTCGCAGATCCAACATCGTGGAGATCCTTTACGTGAAGGATTTGGCGCTGGTGGACCCGGAAGACTGCACCCCCATGACGACCATCACCAAGTTCTACAACCACCCGCTGCACTTCGTCTTCAACGACACCAAGCTGGACGCCATGCTGGAGGAGTTCAAGAAAGGTGAGCGAACATCCGAATGGCCAATCAGAGACCTTCCTGTTCTCACTTCACCCTCTGCTCTCTGCTTTTGTTCTCCACCTGTTTATCATTGAGAATATCACATAGAGTAACTTCAGTTTTGTTTTTGTTGTTGTTGTTTTTTGTTTGTTTATAACTCTAAATGTTAAGCTACAAAATGTTATTAGTCATAAAAACTGAAATGTCCAGTATTTTGTTTCTAAACTAAAGTAAAGATTTTTTTTTCTTTCAGCGTTTGTAGAAGGATGTTGAAAATTCCCAGAAATGTGGATTCGGAGAACATTCAATATTTTATTCAAAATTGTTTGGAAATAAATTGCCCCACATCTGCTCTATGATAGGTTGCCAAAGTAATATTATGTATAAATCTGTTTTTCCAATTTCTTTTTATAAATGCAAAAAATCTCATTCCTTTTCATTTCATTTGCATTTATTTGGAAAACAAACACGAGACTGAATAAAAAATTAAGATTTAACTTAAACAAAAAAACAAACAAACCGTAATCCTTAACATAAGTTAAATAAGTGATGTTATCTATTTTTAACAGATAGAATAGCTATATTTAATAAATTAATTCAATTTTTTGTTATTTTTTCTTAGTAATAACAAAATAAATAAAAAAATATGCAAAGATGTGTTTTTGCATATTTTTGCGACTAAAATGGTCCACAGTATTAAAACACCAACAAAAGAGGTAATCTCCCATTGATCTGGTATATCAGATTGATCAGTATATCATAATGGAAAACAATAAAAACAGCCAAAGTTTGATTAGATTTCAACTTGAATCGGATGAAATAAATGAACCAAACAGAAATCAAATTGCAACAGCACAAAAAAAATGCCAAAGGGACACAGATCCCTCTGTGCAGTTAATGTGTATGAAAGACTTGAAGAAATTAAATGAATCACCAAAACACGTTGACATTTCAATTCCCATCACAGCTCACAGCGTCGGCATCAACAGCCGTAGTCAAAAAGGTAAAACTCAACTAAAGCGACCGAGAGAAAGCCCTGAGATCCAGCTGGGTCATTAGAAACGTTTCCTAGCTGCTCTCTAATGCAGCATGACGGCCGCACTGAGCATGTGCAGAAAGCTGGGCGCTGACTCAGCAGCTGCTGCAGCTGCAGCTGACTGAGCAGGCTGGAAACACTGAGAGCTTTCTGCTGCAGGAGAGAGAGAGAGAGAGAGAGAGAGAGAGAGAGAGAGAGAGAGAGAG
>VMRN01000096.1:1047439-1119917 GCA_010277015.1 Poeciliopsis turrubarensis
AGAGAGAGAGAGAGAGAGAGAGAGAGAGAGAGAGAGAGAGAGAGAGACTGGTCTTGGAAGCAGCTGAACTTATCCACAGACCTGCTTAGTTTGGGAAATTTGCTCAGCCCTCGTTTTTCTGATGATGTGTTTTTTCTAGCGGCGGAAAATCCAAACTGTTAACTTAGAGAGGAAAATATCCAGAACAGGGTTCAAATGTCCAGCATTTTGTTTCAGAATCAGGCTCTGAGTTTTAATCCTGGATCAGATCTCAAAAACCAAAAAGAGAAAACGGATGAAAAGAAATGAACTCAATGAATCATTTATTTTAGGCGATGTAAAAATATGAAGATGCAGGGCTTTATAAACTCAACTACTGAATTGGAAATTCTGATAACAGATTTTGCTGGAGGGTAAATTGTTCCAGAATTTATTGTGATAAACGATGTTGACGCTTTGAGACCTTTTTAAAGCGATATAATTGTAATGGAATGACACATTCTCAACCACCAATAAACTTTAACTTCTAGTAAACATTAAACACTGGAACTGGGAGACATTCTAAATATACAGAATAAATAAAAAAAAATAACATAATTGACAAATAAAATGAATTATGAAGACTTTGTAAACAAAATAATTCTTCAAAATAAGGTCCAGTTGAGACCAAAACACCAGACTGAAGACTTTTATCACCCAGTTTTTTGTTAGAAAAAGAGAAAGATGATAAATCATGCACTTAGAAATGATTGAATTTTCTAATTTATCGTGCGACTAGTTGATTTGTCACATTCATATTCCCATAACCATGTACAAAAGTCTCGCAGTTGTCATGGAGACAAGGGGGCTCCCAGTGTGTCACTCTGTGCTTCGGTTCTGTGAGCTTCGGTTGTTTAAGTTTAATATTAAAAAGATGCTTCAGTTACAAAGCAGGAATGGTTTGGGGTTCCAGTTAGTCTTTACCCAGTGAATTTCATTTTTTATATTTATTATTTTTGCTCCATTTCCGAGGCCTTTTACACACACTTTATTAGGGATGAAAGTAAACTGGCAGCCATCGTGTGTGTGTATTGGATCAGACTTTTGTTGAGATCCAGAACAAGCAGGAACCACATTGTCTAAGTGATGAAGGTCTGTCTCTGTGTCTGGTCTTCTTGTAGGCAACTCTCACATGGCCATCGTCCAGAAGGTGAACAACGAGGGCGAGGGCGACCCGTTCTACGAGGTTCTGGGTCTGGTCACCCTGGAGGACGTCATCGAGGAGGTCATCAAGTCCGAGATCCTGGACGAGTCCGACGGCTACCGTGAGTGCCTGGGAGAACTTTTCCCGCTGCTGTGGCCGCTTGTCTCTGTGTTAAAACGCCCTGCTGACCTCCGCAGTGGACAGGAAGGTGAAGCGTCCGCTGACTCCTCTGGAGATCCCTCTGGAGCCTCGCGGCTCCCACGAGGAGTTCTCCCTCTTCAAGCCTCCAGAGGGAGAGCCGAAGATCCGCACATCACCTCAGCTCCTGCTGGCCACGCACCGCTTCCTGTCCAGAGGTGTGTGCAAAACGACAAAAAGGTTATGCAAACTAAAGGAAAAGTCAGAAGTTGTATTGATGGGTTATAAACCTGGATTTCCAGCTCAAACTTGTAAAAGAGGGAATAAAGCAATCTGGTGGGGTTCCGCTTCAGTAGGTGTGAACACTCTTGACGATAATGTTGTGGTAACGATAAAGACGCTGAAGTTCTGTCACGGGCGTGTCCACCTGCAGAAGTGGAGCACTTCAGCCCAGCTCGCGTGTCTGAGAAGGTGCTGTTCCACCTGCTCCGCCACCCCAGCGTCAACCAGGAGATCCACTTCGACCACAACAACCGGCTGAGCCCGAGCCACTACCTGTACACCCGCAACCACCCAGTGGACTACTTCATCCTCCTGCTGCAGGTACGAAGCGCCAGATCAGCACGACTGCTGACTGCCGGGTCCCAAAGGCAAAAAGTCTGGACACCGACACCTCAGGGCTCCACATACTTCATCCGGATCCCAACAGTTGACATTAGGTCACATGGTTTTAGAGCTGTTCATTTTTGCAGACACCCCTACATGCCGGGGTCCCCCACTGCCCCCCTGCATCCTCTATTGTGCTTTTACTGAATGGTCACAGAGAGATGTGGTTAGCAGCCATGTTGGCCACAAACGTCTGACCGATCACACAACACCTCTCATTGATGTTTCACTTCAACGTGTCCGCTTCCTGTTTCCGGCCTTTGAATCCTCCGGAGACACAAATACTTTTAAAGATCGTTCATCGGACTCCGTGGGGGGTTTATGTATTTTCACTGCATAGCTACGCAAACTGTGGAATGGCTAAAAACTCTTGGATGGAAATCGTAACGTCGTTGTTGACGGAGGAGGCCGTTCGCAGAAAGGCGTGGCGCTCCGTCTGGCTGTCAAGCAAAAGCAAAACAGAGGATGCAGGAAGAGCGAGTGGGGAACGCCGGCGGGCAGCGAGGTGATGTGCACCGATGTGGGGCGGTTGCTCCCCAGGTGGTCTGGGCTGTCGTGTTGAACGCAAACGTCCAGAAACCACGCGACCGCGCGCCGACTGTTCGGCTTCGGTTGAAACAGGACAGAGGCGTCAGGGTCGTTTGTAAATGTCATATTTTCGTGTGAACATTTTCAGCTATTAGAATCGAACAAAACCAAATCAGATCCCTGCGTTATTGAGGCAATCACAGCAGAGGCGGTGCTGATTGATCCCTGTCTGGTCGTCAGGGTCGTGTGGAGGTGGAAATCGGCAAAGAGGGCCTGAAGTTTGAGAACGGAGCCTTCACCTACTACGGCGTGTCTGCTCTGACGCTGCCCTCTTCAGGTGAGATGAGAGACTGCGCTCTGTTTTCACTGGAACACCTTCAGGAGCCAGTGCTGCTCACTGCCCACACCGGCTGCAGCAGTGGCTCATATTTAGATGACTAAGTGTTCAATTTTAATTTATTAATAGGAGTTTTGTGCGATAATAATGTCTGCAGCAAAAAAGGCTTTGGTAAGTTTCCTGAAGTCATTTGATATCGTTCCTAAGAGGAAATCTACTTGAATACAAGCTGAAAGAATTTCTTCCTGTCTTTTTTGTGTCCTTGCTTTTGTCCATGTTTCTGTCTCTTCCTCTGATCTTCTGTCCATACTTCCACTTCCTTGCGCCTCCTGTAGAAACCGTCAAGTTCAGCATTTTGTATTTTAAGTTGAAGGCGTTAGACTGGGAACTGCGGAACGGTGACATAAGGAAGTTTGACATGGAAAACTACGTAGCAAGCCTCTGTAAATTCTAAGGTTTATGGCTTGTCACGCTGGTTGCCATGTGAATTAGCTGCTCCATCAAAATCTAAAGTCTTCCTTTATTGCTTTATTCATTTCCTCAGTGATAGTTTTGTTGCCCAGTAATGTGTGTGAATGAGGCTTCAGGGCTGATTCTGAATCAGCCCTGAATCTAGAATCCTGTGGTTTGGTGAAGGATCTCTGTGCAGTTTCAGACTGTGTGTGTGTGTGTGTGTGTGTGTGTGTGTGTGTGTGCGTGTGTGTGTGCGTGTGCAGTTCACCAGTCTCCGGTGTCGACCCAGCGCCACTCTCCCAGGGATCCCTTCGAGTCAGCAGACGCCACCAGCCCGTCCAGCTACTGTCCCGACTACACAGTGCGAGCCCTCACTGACCTGCAGCTCATACGGGTGAGTGGGCGTGTCCACTGGGACACCAGGGGGACACCTGGGGGACACCTGGGGGACACCTGCCCTCCTGTTATTGAACTGGACTGAAGTCATTTGCAAACATCTGTGAAGCTCAAAGTTTTCACCCTTTCACATTTTGATTGTTGACGACATTTGCCCTTCCAACCAGCATCTCTCCTTCGCCACATGAACACCCGTAAGGTAAGCATCGCGATCTAATGTCCGTGACGTTAAGCGCGCGGCCGTCTCGCTGTGCTGCAGGTGACCCGTCTGCAGTACCTGAACGCCCTCGTGGCGTCGCGGGCGGGCCAGAGTCCAGATCCTCCAGAGATCAAGATCCTGCCCAACAGTCAGACCAAGCTGCTCAACGACAGAAACGCCACACCAGGTAGCTTTGCTCAGAACGCTGTCTGACCTGCCGGGTCTGCTGCCTCGCCACACCTGCAAACACTCCCCTCCTCTTTCTGATGCCTTCGTAGTGTTTTTCTTTTTTGTTCTTTTTTTTTTTTTTTTAGGAATGTGCTTTCCTGTTTTTTTTTTCCCTCCAGCTGAACTGAATTAATTTTCTCTTTCTCTTTCTTTTCCCTCCTTGCGTGCCTCCTCTTGTCTCTGGCCCGCCCAGAGTTTCCTGTAAACTTTTCGTTCTTTGATACCATTGAGAACTTCTGTTAGAGGGCTTTGTATGCATGAGGTAAATCCAACCTGAGCCCCAGTCACTGACTTACTCACAGACCCCAATCCTGTCCTGCTGCAGGCTGACACTTTTACCTCCTCATAACGCCCGTAAGCCCCTCTGGGTTCTGTTTGTGCTCTAATCATGTCCGGACCTTTGTGGAGGCATGAAGGTAAACGTGTCTTTGCTTTTCTACTCCTTGTTCTTTGCTTTGTCTTTAAATCACTTCCCTCCTTTCCTGTCCTGCTGCAGCAGCAGCAGCAGCAGCTCTGCATTCTGTTCAGCCTCCGTTTCCACAAAACAAACGGACAGCAATGTGTGATTTGATTAGGCCGCGGACGGTGATGAACTGCGTCTCTCTGGCGGCCATATTGGAGGTTCAACGTGTTAAAAGGAAACTCCTTCAACATTATCGGGAGACGAGGAGAAATACTTTTAAATAAATATCATACTGGCTCTAAATGCTTACATTATGATCTGAGCAGAAAGAAACTCCTCCAGTGCTTTGAAAACTTTGACCTATTTAAAAAACCATCAGGAACGAGACGAAGCCGATGACCTCCAATATGTCCGCCCGGGGGGATCCGAGGCGTCGCCTTAGAAACGGGAGAAGCAAACAGAATAGACGGCTCCGTCTTTGTCGTCCCTCGCCTGTATGTGAGAGTGCTGCCTTGCCCTGTTCTGACCTCACGCCTCACCCCTGCTCTCCTCTGATTGGTCGGGTTCCACAGGTAGCAGCAGAGCCCAGGAGAGCTCCACAGAAGAGGAGGCTCATGGGTAACACAGGAAACATTTCTGGTTGGACCAGACTGGAGAGAGAGAGAGAGAGAGAGAGTGATTTTTTTTAATTTTTTTTTTTTATTTAACCAGACCCACTAACTCACACGCCGCTATTCCTTCATGTGATCTTTAGTGATTATTTTATACACGTATGTACATATGTCTGTATAAATATAAATATAGAGTGGAGGGAGAAGATATGTTGTCTGAATAGGATTATTTAGTTTTCTGCGTTGATTGGTCCTCGATGTGCTCTGAGCGTTTCCTGCTGCGTTCCGGAGACTGAACCCTTTGATTCCATGAAGTTCCGGAGAACGGCTTCAAGACGATTCCACGAACCTGCGCGTTCCCATGGAAACCTAGGCCAGGGAGTGCCATCACATTCAGAGCGAGAAGAAAAGAGACGCGAGAGGCAAACGGCGCATTTAAACGCGTTCGAATGAGAGGAAACCAAGTCAGAATGTCTGAGGTGGAGCCTTTGGGATTTTGGAAATAGTTGTTTCTGTCATTGTAAAATGTGGAAAAGTATCAGAATTATGTTTTTTTTTCTCAGATCAGACAATTAGCATCCAAAGATTCGTCATTCTCTTTGTTCCTTTTACTTCCACAGAGGGAACCACTAAACTCTGGTTTTTCAAAGTCATTGTGGGGTTTAATGAGGAATATTCCGAATATTCAGGTGGTTATGAATTCTGTCTTCCTGCTTACTGGATTCAAGCAGGTTCTGCTGCTGAACTGGGCAAAGTTTGCTGAACAGGAATTAGCTTAGCTCAGCGATTTGTGAGTTTTGCAGGTAGAAAATGCAAAGAGGAAATGGTAGAAGAGAAAATAAATCAATGTATAATTAACAAAAAAAAAAAAGACTATTAAAAAAAACATGAAATAAACATATTAAATAAACACACACTGTAAAATAAAGTAGTGCAATGAAAAACTTGACATGATTGGAAATAGAGAGGACAATTAAATAAGTTGTGTTCAATTATTCCTGTTGAAAATACTCATTTGAGTTATACTGTATCATCAGATAAATTGAGAAAGTTCTTATTGTTTTTATTTGCTAGATGTAATATATGGCATGTAAATTACTTCACCAAGCCAGTTATTTATTCTACGTTTTTGTGATTATGTCAGGTTCTGTCCTCCAGACGCCTCTGGACAATGTTGAGTCTTACCTCAGATTTCCAAGAGTTTGCCAGCATTTTCCCAACCCGGCCTATTTCACGGACAGGCGGAGCTGTAAAGCTCAGCAAGATGAAAACGGAGAGAAATGTTTTGCTGCACGTGCATTCAGCTCTTCCTGCTGAAAGTCTTGCTCTCTCTCGCTCTCTCGCAGCCTGAATGAGCAGCAGACACGTCTCGACATGCAGAGCCCGGGCTGCCCGAGAGACGCAGGATCAGACAATTTCTGCGTTTAGTAATTCCCAGTTCAGCAGCAGAGCCGCTTTGGTGGAAAAGTAACTCGTGATCGCTTGGTGCCATTTTATTTTATTTTATTTTATTTTATTTTATTTTTCTGATCTTGGCCGTGCCGATCGTTCTTTGTGAACTTTGAATCCTCTGAACTGGACACATTAAATAATGTCATTGCAAAGTATTGTTTGAATGATTTAGAATATTCCTTGAACGTTGTTTTTTTATTTCATGTGTTTTTGGTCAGTTGCAGCTCAGAGACACATTTCTATCACTGACTGCTCTTTAAAAAAAAAAAATCAACTCCAGCTGGTTTCTACTCATGTCTGGATGTCAAGGTTCATTTCCATCCTGATTTTTCAAAGACTGTGTGTGTGTGTGTGCGTGTGTGTGGAGTAAGTGTAAAATGTTCTTGGCTGTTTTTGGAAGTGCAGCTCATTTTAGAGAATCGTGTTTTATGTTTTGGAGGCGGTGCCTTTTTTTCTTTTTTTTTTCTTTGTCTTATTTCTTATTTCTTCCAGGTTTAGCTCATTGCACTAAACTGTTGCATTATCATTTCTTTCTTGTACATATCCGGGTGCCAAAGTTACATGTGTGTATGTATCCGTTCTGCCTCAGTGAAGATGTTAGTAATGATTTTAATCCAGTGTTCTGCATTTTATGACATGTGAGGAGAATCCTGATTTTTGGTTTTTTGTTTTTTTTTTCCATTTTTTTCCTATTTTTTTGGCTGATTGTGAAGTAAAACAGATCATGCACGTGGTCCACATTTCAGGGTCTGATCAGAACTGTAAGGCCTAAATAACAACATGAGTTCTCCATTCATGGAAAACTGTCTTCATTCAAAAATTGACATTTTTTGGGGGGCGTTGGGGGTTTGGATGTTTTTCAGAATTAATTTAAATAAAAGTTAGTTTCGAATGCAATGTGTTGATTCCGAACGAAAACTAAACTAAATCAGGTTTTTGCAGCCTGCGGTTCTGGAGCGGCTCCTCGGATCGTCCACCGTCACTCTTTCAGAAAAAGAGTTGAATGTTCCTAAAAATGGATCCAACAACAACAACAACATTCTGCTGCATTTGTAAAAGCAAGCAAACAAAAAAAGCTAATTTTCTTATGTTGAAAATGATGCTTTTCTTTTTTTTAAAAAAATAATTATTTAGGCATATCAACATCCTATAGAATTTTTTTTGCCAATTTTTATAAATGGGCTCTTTAAAAATCACTTCTGTTTTGTTTTTGTTGTTTTTTTTTTTTACAATAGATATTAATAATAAAATGAGAATCAGTCTTGTTTTAAAATGTCATGGAAATCGTGTGGCTCTGTGTTGCCGTTTCTACCTGCACTGAGACTGAAGGTTGCAGATCCCTGAAGTGAACATGTGGCTCAACCATCAGAACAATCACACCTGACTGAAGAAATGACTCTGTATTTTCACAGCGCATTGAGAAATCGGTGCAGATCAAACGACTTAAGCACAAAAACCATCCAGTTTTGTTATATTACGTTGGAGGAAACGAGGTAAAAGTGAAGCCAGGAAAGGTTAATGCTGGACAACTTGATTTTTACTTTTTTTTTTTCTTTAAAAATCAACATCGAAAAATGACAAATAACTTTAGGGTCCAACGCTAAACTCCACCAGGGGGCGCTCTGACCCGAACAGAGCACCCTGATGAACCAGAATCTTGAAGTTCTGCTGAAACGTTTATTTTTGTGCCCCGTTTGTCACGTCGTCCACATCCAGGTTCGTCCTTCAGTCGTCAACATTCCACCAAACGTTGAATGTTTATGTGCCAACAGGTTTCACTGGTTGTGTGTTGATGGTCTCAGTCATTGCTGCACCTGCATAAACGATACACATCAGAAAGAATCAGAAATAATCCCTAAATAAGGAGTTTAGTTATTTCAGTATATTAATGAAAAGGAGGATATTTTTGAATTGAGTGTTTCAAGCAGAAGCTTTGGATGTTTGTGAGTCTCTTATTATTTGAACGGCACAAACAAAAGCAGTGGGAAATTTATTATTATATAATATTAAGGGGGGGGGACCTTTTGGTGTTTTGTTCATTTTGGGGATTAGTTTGAAAGGTGTAGAAGTTTGAGAAAATATATGAAATATATGCAACCATGGCAACCGCTTCAGATGAGTTGGCAATTAAAAGGAGAGTTCAAATCTCCCAACAGTCATATTAGGGGGCAGGAGGGGAATCCAAACCTCTGAGTGTGTGTTGTTGTGTGTGTTGATGTGTGTTTTAGGAACCTCCATGTCCAGGATGTCGTCATTAGGTTCTCAGTCTCTGCGTTTAGTTTCAACACTGTTACCAGGAGAGAAGCTCCAGTTCTCCGGCTCTTGTTTGTCTTAAAGATTTGTTCGATTTGCTTCTTTTTGAGGATGCTGCTGGATTTGGTTTTTGTTGAACCCTTTCAATACTTTCTTAGGAAATAAACACAATTGTATTCTGAAAGTGTTGGTGTTTTTTTTTTCTCTTCTTCTTTTTCTCCTCTGCTCACACAGATGGAAAGTCGGCGCACATCAAAGGGTGTTTTTCACAAACTGAGTAATAATGTGAAAGTGTGCTTTATTCGTGCACAAACTTTTCTTTTTTTCACTTTTCGCTTCATGTCTGCTGGATGAATCAAATCGGAAACCTTGTTGTGGGTGTTTTTTGTACTGTTGAGGTTCCAGTGGCGCAAACATCTCTGTAGGACGATGATGATGATGATGATGATGTGACCTTCAATAGGTCACCTTGACATTCAGCCTCTAGTTAGAAGAGAATGTATTTGCTACAGTCACACACTAAGCTGAAGACCTTGATGGTCTCACAAACCGCGTCGTCTTCCTCCTGAGAAAGTTCAGAGAATCGAGTTTTTTACAGGCATTCAATTAGAAAGTCAAATTTCCTTTAAGACGTATTTGATATACACAGAGTTTTATAGCAATTAAAGTAAATATATTTACTTGATTATGCTATGAAATGGACTTAGAACGCTGCCCTGTGTTAGTTTTTAACACATGACCGGTTGATGTGGATGGCTGCTCTCTCTGAATAAAGAAAATCATTTGCTTTTTTTTTATTATTATTATTGCTGAGGTTTTCCTCATCTTGAGTTCTGCCGACATGTTGGGGACAGAAACAGTTTTCTGTCACTGCCCACAAAGCTTGTGTGTAAACGGGGGAGTTTAGGTCTATGCAGGCCTTTTGTGGGATTTCCCCTTATTGCCACTGGTTCCCACAGCATGCTGCTAAAATGATTTGTTTCTCCAGATTAAAGGTTGTAGTTCCTGCAGCAGGAGGGAACCTCAGCGAGGAACTTTCTGTCTGGGTTTTACCCAGGTTCTCTGGCGCACCGTGGAGACATGCAACAGCAAACCTGAGGAAAGCAAATGACGTATATTTATCTTTTCCTTTTTAAATTCTCTGCTGGAAATGATCCCTGCATATTAGACGGTGTCACGTTTCTTCTACAGAGCAGCAGCAGGAACTTGTGTGCCACAAGTGTTAACGTGAACCACAGTTTGAGAACTACTGGGTTGTTACCAAGCATTGCCACATTTTGTCTGCATTTACAGATGCTCGTCTTGTTGTGCATGTTTTCATGTCGGGGTAATCTTTACCACTTCCTGCCACAGGCAACCAGATCAGCTGTGTGTGTGTGTGTGTGTGCGTGTGTGTGTGTAGTCTTTTTTTAGCTATTAGTCAGGTGAGTGTGTTATAGTACTTTCCACCAGGCTGTTTTGCAAAGTTAAAAGCAACAGCTTTAATGTGCAGCACCACTTTTTTAGCGAAAATCCTTCTGTGCCTCTGGTTCTGTTCTTGGTCCGTTTCTCTTGATCTCACTTGGTGGGACGAACAGAAAACTTTCCCCTCGGGGTTCAGGGTTGTTAAATAAAGATGTGGATTTTCACACCTCTGATTTCCCAGGAAGTTGCGTTTTTTTTTTTTCAGACTTCAACTCTCTTCACTCCCCCTGGAATGGGTTGGGATATTTTTATGGGCTCAAATCAAATCAAATAAATAAATAAATTTAAAAAAAAGGAATTTGCCTCTCATTAGTTTCTTGTGGACCAATACACTGCAAAATCACAAAATCTTAGCAAGTATTTTTGGTCTAGTTTTCAGAGGATGAGTCTCAGTAGACTAGAAATAACACAAAACGAACTGAAAAGTAACTTTTAAGCAAGAAATAATATATATAAACTTTTTTTCCCATTCTGCTCTCCTTATACGTCAGCAGAAAACTGGAAATTTAATGATGCAGCATCAGAGGATGTGGCTTTGCGAGGTGGGGGATTTAATGTAGGTCATAAACCTTCATCACTCCGAACAGGAACCACATCAGAACATTCACTGTTCATTACCTGACTTCAGGTTGAGCTGTGAATCATTTCCAATCGATCCCGCTGGAAGCTTTAGCCTGAAAGAAGAGAACAAAAGTTCATTTGCGATCACTTCAGAGAAAACGATGTCTAATCTGTCAGAAACCATCACTTGGCTTATTTCCAGACTTCTTACAGTCCAGCATGTCAGACATGCTGGACTGTGCAATACGAGAGGAAATAAATTGAATTGATTTGGGAATAATCTAAAGAGAATTTCAAAAAATGTTCACGGCGTTTAACACTTTTCTGAACCGGCGTGTCATGCAGTTTCAGGATTTAGTCTGCTTCAGGTCACACCTGCCTGCAGTCGCAGTGAAGACGATCAGCTGCATCACTTTCCTGATTTCTGTTCATTTGCTTCTGTTGGATCCATGCAGGTTTTCTTCCTTCTGAATGGAAATGGCGAAACACAGAAATAACTTTATGTAACAAACAGACAAAGGGAAGCTGAGCTTTGCTACTAACTGTCCACACTAAGAAAGAATTCATTTAAATTCATTTTAGATCAAAATAAAATTAATTTAATTTAAAAATTTAGTTCATTTAATCTTTAAAAATTAAAAAAGTTTAATTTCAAAAGCAGCAAAGGAGAGAGAAGATGCTCAGTTATGCTAGCTTGACTTTGACAGTCTTCACATGTAGATGTGCTGTGGAATTCAATGAGCCAAAACCCCCCCAAAAACAAACAAACAAAAAACTTTATAATGTAACTTTCACCACATAAAATGAAGTTTTTAATTACAATTTTTAATACTCACTTTAATACCCACTTCTTTGTTTCAGCTAAAACTGCTGAAACAAAATGAACAACAATCTGGATTATTAGACTAGCAGGTTTTTCCTTTCAGTGTTCATAACACAAAAACAATTCAGCTCAAGATGGATAATGCCCATAATGAAACACGGTGGTGGCAGAACAATGCTAAGAGCTTAGCTCTCTTCAGATGGAATTTAATGCTGAACAGGTCAAAAGATAATCACCAACAGAAAGCACCTCATGAGGGGAAAATCAAAGTTTTGAAATGGCCTAACCAAAGCCCAAGCATGACAGGCAACAGAAAGGAGGGCTGCTCTCAATCAGCGATTTGGAGGTACTTAGCAGATAAATATTACCAGTGCATGCAGACGGGCTCCAAGCAAAGAAATCTGAATGTTGAAATTGAATCATAAGATGCTTGAACAAAAGCTGCCACATCTAATAACCAGGTTACTGGATCCTGTTCACTTTTGATAGATTTTCTCTAACAGGTGTCATTTGTTCAGGATTCATGACAAATTAAGGTTTGAAAATGATTATTCAGCTGATCTTGACATCACAACATGATGTTTTAAATTGATCTGACATTTTTCAGATTTTTTTTCTCACACTGAGTGACTCGTTTTTTCCACTGGACAAAGAGGCTGCAGTGGTTTCCACAGAGAGAGAGAGTGAGAGAGAGCGAGAGAGAGTGAGAGAGAACCACCAACTTCCTAAAAGGAAGTCAGTTGCATTTATAAATTCTCAGAAAGACACAGTGAGCCTGAACATCACCATCATCTGCAGGACTGAACTGAGGCACAATGTCGGACTTTAATTTGTCGGATGCACTGGACTGGTGAGAGGAAGAACATTTTCTACACAACTTGTAACTACAGAACGGAAGGATGTGATGTAAATTAATATGAAAATTTAATGTTGTGGTTGAAGATTGTATTTTATTTAAGGGTCTTGTAGGTCTGTCATGATAACAGATTTTGCTGGGCGATAAATTGTCTCAAAAATTATTGCGATAAACGATAATATTGTTTGAAGACCTTTTTACACTGATTTAATGGAAATTACGTAATAATACATGCGATTTCCTGCCAAAGATAGATACACTTTACTTTCAAAAGACACTTAACACTGGGACTGATACACGAAATAATAAATAAATCAACCAAAACCAAAAATAAAATAGATTCTTAGTCTCCATTAACAATAAATGTACTTGAATAAAAACTAAACAACATAAAGCCAAAGTGGAAATAAATACTGCATTCAACCAAAAGAGTGCAGATTATGAAGTCTGTATAGTATATTGCCCTTCAGTAATAATTAGATTTAAATAGAGAAGACATCCGACTGCCTGATGCAATAGTTCAAACTACAGGATCTTTTACCCCGAATGACTATCTTAGAACGTTATTCTTCTAAGATTGTCACTTGTGTGTTACGGTAGATCGTCGTGGCCGCTCCGATGTGTAGGGCGGATTCCCCTCCTGCTTTCTGAGGGGAAACACGGAGGGAATCCCGAACAGCTGACACGGTGCAACCCGAAGTCCAGCAGACATCGGAAACAACATGAATGTTCATTCAACATTTCGTGCAAAGAAAATATAAATAACTAGGGGAGGAGTTGGAGCGAAATTTCTACCAGAAAACCCGGTAACTTTTCAGTTGTTCTTCGTTAACGTGACATAAATAGTTCTAATGATTTTCATTCAGTCAGACTGACACTAGCCACATGCATTGCAGGTAGATTGTAGAGGGGAATTGATTAATGCCTGGTTTCAAAGTTAGTGAACTGGACTTATTATTTTGTGTCCATTATTGGACACAACACGGTTTCGATCGAACCATTATACCGAGGATTCTGTCGGCTAATGTGTCTCTCAGGTTTTGATAATGGGCCGACAATCTGCGACATAAGATCGTACAGCGCGCGCTGGGCATTACACTAAGGAAGTAAGGAAGGGAGGGTCAGTGGAGAGCACCGGAGTTGAGCCTTTTTTCCATTCAGTGTCATCAACAGTAAGAGAAAAAAGCAGGAAGAAACGATATAGCCGATAATTAAAATGAGATCGATAGTTTTAATTTATCGTGCGATTAATTGATTTATCGTTTATTGCGACAGGCCTCGGGTCTTGCTGCAGGATCCATTGATTCACTTTTTCTTTAGCATTTTTCTATTTTGATCGGTTGGTTACTGGGACCCCGCAGCTTTTTTATGCAGGTCGCATTGGCCCTGTGTTTGTGTCTGTGTGTAAGGGGCCAGGTGGGTCGTGTGTGTGTGTGTGCGTGTGTGTGTGTGTGTGCGTGTGTGCGTGCGTGTGTGTGTGTGTGTGTGTGGTTTTGAGAACTTGGGGTCTGACGTGACGACCTCCCACTTCCTCCACTAACTGCCCGTGACATGTGAGTGTTGCGCCGAGTCCGCGCGTGCAGGTCACGTTTCAGGGCGACGGGTCACAGTCGCGCCGGTTTTGTGATTATCTGGAGAAAACGGGAACATTCATTTCAAACCGGAGAGTCTGTTGGTTTTTGCAGTTCTCGTTCTCTGAGCTGAAAGCTGCAGGTAACAAGTGCAGTGAGAGCAAAATCATATGCGGTTACCACGGTAACCATGAAGTTCTTCAGACGATATTTGACATGCAGCAGTGGTCTGACCACTCTCCAAACGAGTGCGCTGTGATTCATTAGCTGCTCTGATATAACGCCGTGTTGATTATGTTGAAACAACATAATGATTAAAATGATTACAGATTTCCAAAAGTTTTCATTTTATTTTATTTTATTTTTTTATTATCGTATTATTAAAAACCGTTTTCTCATTTTGAGGTAGAATGCTTCACTAACATTTGTTTTATTTTCCCATTAGCCCACCTGACAGCAGGCGTCCCCCCAGTGACACAGAGGTAAGTTTATCATTCAGGATAACCATCATGCATTGCAGCAACGTTCCTGCTGGAGAGGATTTGCATATTGAAAACAGCCTCAGCTTAATTTCTTCATGCTAACGCTGCATGAAGCTGCTTGAAGCTTCATTGGTCTTTAACATACACGGCCTGATAAATGAATAATTAATCATTTATTTTCACCATTTTACTTCCTCTATTACATACCAAAGTCATTTAGTGATGTGCCTTTCAGGAAAGATGAAACATTATTCAGTCAGCTGCCAAGTTTTATGAAAAACATAGAACACCCAACACACATTCCAATTCAGTAAAACCCTCAAATTGGCACCAGGTGTACTTTATGTTCCTGCTCTCTCCGGCAGGATGTGGAGCATGAAGTGAAGCTCAGCGAAGACCTGGACCTGATGGTCACCCGCAACAGGACGACCATGAAGAGAGCAGCCAACCTGGTGCTGGCCGTCAACAGGCTGAGCAGGCCCCTGTCTCTGTGCGGCAGAGATCTCAGCGATGTGGAGCTCTGCGGCGCCATCCTGGAGTGCGTGGTGGAAGGTTGGTAGTGAAATGTTTTAGGGGAATAAAAACAAAGTTCCTGGTGCTTTTGACAAAAAAATTTGGCCTGTGTTTGGAAGGAAAAACACTAATCCTGAGTTTGCGTCCTTTTCCTGATATGTCTTGTAGGGATGCGGCGATTCACTTTTTTCACTTCCGATATCTAAGGTTTAGTATCGGACGAAGCCGATCTGATAAATGCTGAACTAACTTAAAACGTTTTTTGTTTTTATTTTGGAACACAGAAATGGGCAGAAATGAAAATGTATTTGACCACAATCTTGGTCAAACATGTAAACACAACAAATGTTTGCCTGTTCAGTCAGTTTCACTAGGAGAAGAAGAAACTGAAACTGAACAAATCAGTGGGTTGACTATTTTGGTCAATAATGTAAAAGTAAACCAGATGACTCAGAAGGTGCAATTATGAATTCTAAATGTAATGTAAAATAAGTAATGCAGGAAAACAGAATTAGACTGATTTGATCTGCCCTTATGAATCAGAAACATTGTCACAAATATTCTGTTGTTTTTTTTTCAATATCTGGACAGGTCACGATATTAATATTGGATCGGTATATCTCTAATATTTAACACTGCGTTTATCTATCATTTTATGGTCAATAGGACATTTACCATTGTGGCAAAAAAAAAAAAAAATCTGATCTGTGTCAACATTTAAAAATCTGTCCAGACGTTTTTTGTTGTTGTTGTTGTTTTTGAAAGGCACCAACATCGTGTCGTCTTTCTCTCCACAGAAACGATTTTCAAGGAAGAATGGAATTCCTTCCCCAGACAACTGAAGCCTCTCTTCCGGCGGCACAGCAGCAGCGTGTGTGAGGTCACGGTGTGCGACGAGTTCCACAAAGATTTGACCTTGACAACTCGAGAGATGAGGCTGCAGGCCATCACCCTGAGAGCCGGGAACGAGGATCGCGAAGGTAACAGAGGAATGGAGGCTGTAGCGTTTTGGTTTTTACAGACTGATAAACACAGTAAAAAAAAAAAAAAAAAAAAAAAAAAAAAACGTTTGAAAAAGTGCGATAAATGTGTTGCATTTACTCCTAGTACTTTGATTGTTACATATTTCCGTAAGTTGCTGTTTCCCACCAAAAATTCTACACCCATAATCCCAAAAAAATCAGAAATCATGAACCAAAAACGTTCTTCCAACATGAAAATATCTTTTTGATTCTATGTAATATAACCTCCAGCTTGTTTTCTGCACTCAGTGAACTTTGAGATGTGCCACTACCATCCGCCCCCCAGCATACATTGTTTGACGGTTCTGCTGTCCGTCTCCAAGAACCTGCACATTTCTTGCTCTATGGAAGATGGGAAAGTTTTGCTGAAATTGGAGGTAAACACAAAATCATACAGCAGTCATATTTTTATCCCTGAAAGGATTTTTACTGTTATAGCTTTGATTTTGCGTTATTGAAATTTGCACTTTATTAAATATGTTTTTAGAGACTGGTTCACTTTTATGCAATTACTTTTGGCCTAAAGTAACGTTTTAGGGTAAGTAGAATCGAGGTTCAACATGTGAACAGTGGCGCTCATAAAAGGGGGACAAGGCCGGGCCATGGCTCCAGCTTAAAATATGCTGATTATTGATTTGTCTTTTGAAAGATTCCTGTCTTGTTTTGTATCAGGAAAGAAAAGTTATCAGTTTAATACAAATAATTTAATATCTAAACCAGGCAGATGCGTGAAGAATTTTGGACTTAGCTGCGCACACACTAACCAATCAGAGCATTCCACTTGACCTTTGTTCTTGATGTTGACTCATCAGTGGTGAACAATATCAATGTGTACAATGACTTCATCCCGGCTTGTATGCCCTCTGTGTCTGTTAGCAATACAGCCAGGAGTCTCTGAAGGAGATCAACCAGGCTGACGGCTTGGACCGCTTTCTCTTCTACAAGAACATCCCCCCCGGTGGCTCCATGTACAGATTTGAGTCGGTGAAGTTCCGCGGCTGGTTCATCAGCACTTCCTCTGTGGAGGTCGACCACTCAGTGGAGATGTGCCAGGAGACCGCCTCCAGGGTCACCTGCTTCAGAGTCAAGGAGCAGGGGAAGAAATAGACATTTAAGCTGTTTGTATTTCGTTGCTTCACCAGTGGATGGAGCAACAACATATTAATTTCCTGGGGTTGCGGTAAAGCGCCGTTCTGAGTTTTAAGGTATAAAACGAAAATATCTGTTTTTCAGGCAACAAAAAATGACTTGTATCTCTGCTTTGCTTAGTGGGAAGTAATGTAAGAGGATATTCCTAAAAATAATTGATGTAATGCTTCTTTTTTTTAAGCATGTGATCTAACGTTATGAATGTGTTGCGTTATCTACTTATTGTATGACTATGTTTATGTATTTCATTAAATTTGTCAAGTTTATTTTGGAAATGTGTGTACGTTAATAACAATAATTATCTAAATCCAATTCTGAATATTAATTTTATGCTATCGTTTCAGATAAATTACATAGAGAAGCTTTATTTATGTACATAAATATGAATTTGACTTTTTTTTTCTTTTTGAATATTTGCATTTCAAATCTTTCTTCTGTCCTATTTCAAGTTTTGTTAAACCAATATTTCTATACTCATATTCAATAAATCAGAATATGCTTTCTGACTAGGCTCATTTGTCAAACTTTTAGCAAAAATGACAGATCCCATTTTAGGACAATGACAACATAAATTGTCACAATAAGCAGAAACAAGGCCATGAAAACAACAGTCTGAGTGTAACTGATCTATGTGATGTGTTTCATGGAGCAGTAATGATATCCTAATTTACTGAGTGGGTCTGCATTAGAGAGCACGATGGACTCAAACTGGAAGAAACAGGATATCTTTGGTGTTGCAGTGACCCCTGGTGGTGACACGTTATCCCGGAACACGGGGGTCAAACTCCAGTCGTGGAGGGCCACTGCCCTGAGACAGAGGCACCGCAGCAGTGGAGTCAGGTCTTGTCCCTCTGCTGCACCACCTGAATAGAATAATTAGGTCATTAAGGCTCTGTCCTAGAATCAGCTTTACATTTATTGAACGGTTGGATATTCAGAACCAAGAAGGCGGCGTTTTGTTGCCGGCGCCACGGATTCTCCGCTACAAACACAACCAAGAATTTTGATTCATTGCTGTCTTGATAAATTTCAATTAATGATGTCAAATAGAACAACAAAACTGATAATATTATCGTAAATGTTATTTTGGATTTTTTTTTCTCATCAATATCAGTAAATTAAAAAAACAATTGAATGTAGCTGCTGCCTCTTTTATCATTGTCATGATAGTGACACAATGATAACGTGTCACTATGTTGCAATACAATTCTTAAGACCTTATCACCCACCACCAAGCGCTGTTGAGTGACCTGGTGACCTCGCTTCAGGATTACTTTCATGAAAGTAGATAAACAATGACTGAATGATCCCTGAATTTTATTTTTACAAATGATTGTGGTTCCATCAATGCACTTTGTTGATTTCTTCCTTTGCCTCTTCCACAATGCGTTTAAAGGCCTCTCTCCAAATAAAGAGCATGCCTTCCTGTCGTCCTACTCGTCTCTTCGAGTTGCAATTTTATTCTGCCGGGAAAAAACCCCCCCCAAAAACAATTTAGTGACTTTGAAGCTTTTGCCGCATCCATCGTGCGTGGAAACGCGCTCGACAGCCAGTAATCTCCATTTCAGCGTTCTGCAAATTAAACGTCAACCTGTCCACGCGCTTTACAATGGCGGACTTAAAGGGCCCCGGCCAATCAGAGGCGGCCTGGAGGACGCTCGGGGTCTCCTTATTGGCGGAGCCTCGCTGGGTCTGCATGGGGACTCCTCAGGCTGCTTCTGAGAGAAACACTGCTGCTCCACATTCACATGGACGGCATGAAGCAGACGATACAGAGATTTACATTTCCTGTTAGAAATGCAAAAGAGTGGAGGAAAAAGAAACTCCATCAGATTGTGGAATCCTACATGTCATTTATTCCTGCAAGTGAATGTCATCTTTAATTCTGAAAGCCTCGTGTTTCACTTTGACTTCCTCAGGAAACAGTTGTTAACTTTGCCCCATTTCACCGAAACACACACACACAGATTCTCCTTCCTAATGATTGCACCAAGCCATTTTTTTCCCATCAAGCGACTGTAAAGACACAAAAAGCACAAAAACAAAACAAAACAAAACAAAAAAAAATCTATTAAACCTTAGAACCGGTTGTCCATTACAGCAAGTAAGGTTGTATGGAAGTTCGGGATAAGAGATCAAATCCCATCTCTGAATCTGACCACACATGTGGAGTCAGAAGAGGGAGACCAGCAGTGAACCTGCTGTCCAGGGTTACCACTCAGTGTGTGTGTGTGTGTGTGTGTGTGTGTGTGTCCCTCTGCCATGAACATTCCCAGCACATGGCAACAGGAGCTAAATATAGCCCCGGTAGCGTGGCTTCACAGCAGGATCATGCTTCCTCTCGCTATAACGGAGGATCTCTCTCCGCCGCTGTCTCTCCGCTGCCTACAAACATGATGCTCCTCCCTCTGCTCCCTCATCCACTTTACTCCATCTTTGAAGTTACTCCCATTCTGTCACCTTGGGTGTGTACGAAGTGTGACCCTGTGCATCGTAGCTACAACTCAGCTAACGTTTTCCAATGAGTTTCATTCATTTAAGCTACCGTTAGCTTTTCAGCTAATTTGGATTTAAAAGCCAAAACTAACACGCTGACTGGCTTAAAGGGCCGGCGTTCTGTAAAATCAACGTTTTTGAGCTTTACGTGATGTTATAATGTTATTCCCTCATCAAAACATAACTGGAGTGTTGCCGTGATTCTTTCATGCATGTGTGAGAAATGAGTCCTTCTCCATAGCAACCATTCAACTGTGTAAAACGCCTGGGTGGACCTAGCCCCGCCCTCGAGACGAAGCTCCTTCTCAGAGCTGCAGTTTCCAAGCTGCCGCCTCACAGAGCAGCCCTCCAATCAGCTCCTTCAGACTAACCAGCAGCAATTAGCAAACACCTGGTGGAGCGGTGCAGCTACTGAACTCAGTATACGAGCTACTTATCAGTGTAACGCTGGTAAACTCACCAGAACCACTGACAGATAAAATGTCAGACATTTATCACAGGAAGTGGCATTAAAAAAAAAAAACAGACAATTATGAGGGTGAGCACTGAACTTGGTTTCACCTAAGAAACTCTTTACTAATCTGTTGATGCGCAGCAGAGGATTAACGAGATGATCTTAGAATATGATCAATAATATATTAGTAGTAGAACGTGTGGAGTGACCTGACTCATGCGTGTGCACAGGCTTTAGAGCGGCTCACGACAGCGAGGGGAGCAAGTTCCTTTGGCCAGATTCCAGAAACTCAAGCTTTAATTAAATACTCGAACGCTTCCAGCAGATTTGCAGAGACGCAAAGAAAGAGCCCAAGCGCAGAACTGTAAAATCGGAGCGGTTAAATGTGACTGACTCTTGCGTGATGCCGCTGAACTGCTGGGAGCGTGTGGAATAATCCTGGCTTCATTTGGCACAGCGCCTGGCGAGGTGTTACGTTGCTCACGGCCTGCATAAGTCCCGCTGTTGACGTGTGCGAGCCTGCACACACGCAGCACCGAGGGGGCGGCGGGGAACATGAACGAGGCAGCAGGGGGTCCAGAACTCCCAGTTTGGTAAATGAAACGAGCCGGAGAAAGAATGGAGCGAAAATAAAAAACGGCATCCGTTGAGATGCTGCAGTGACTTCAGTAGAAAAACTTCCTGTTACGCCAGTGGCATCTCTGGATACTGGATGGATGTTTTCTAAGGTGTTATGAGTAGAAGCTGAAATGCCCTTGAGTACATGCAAAAATAGCTTTCATTTTTATTTTGTACAGTAGAAATTCACAAGCATCAGAAACGTCTTGGAAGAACGGAGATGGAAGTGAGGGCGGTTAACCATGGAGGAAAAAAAGAAATCATCACAAGCAGCGCATTCTACAAGCTTTAGAGGAATATTGGTATTTTTTATCAGTTATCAGCCGACTGAGTTTCAGCATATCGACATATCAGATATCAACCAAAAATCAAATACCGTGCATCAATATTCATTACTAACGTCGCCACTATGATTCCAAGCCTGCTTTACGATGTCTAAAGATGTTTTGTGTGAAAAGTCAAAACTCCCAATTACAAGTCAAGTACAATGAAATACAACTGTTCAATACAAACAGTGTCAATTATACAGCAATTAGACGTAACTAAACATCAGTTTGTTTGAATTCTGCCAACTACAGTGAAACTAGACTTAACAGCAGCTTCATTCAGACCGATTCCAGTGAATGTGTTTGATAACGAGGTCTCAGAAAACGATCCTGCATCTGGAAAATGCTTCAGCCGTGAAATCATCTGGGATTGTGTCTGTTTCATTTTGGAGGAATTACCAAAGACCAGCAGTAAAAACACGGCTGCTGTACAACTTTCTCTGGAAATATCCGAGAGCCTTAAAAAAAAAAAAAAAAAAAAAAAAAAATGGTCTTAAAAAAACAAAAAAAAAAGCACTCAGCATGCCTGTGCAGGTCAGAGTGAGTCACTGCACGGCTACGTAATTCACCTTAAAACTCAAACGGATCGATTCCATCGATACAGTGCAGCGAAAGCCGGAGTATTTTTAAATCCTGTGGATGTGTGATCTTAGTCACAGCAGCAAACAGAGCTGCAGCGCGTTGCCTCATTGTGGACCACAAGTTGTGTCTCTGCCATGTTGTTCTATTTACATTCTTCATTACATTTTTGAACAGCTCTGGAAAAATGAAGAGAACCTCATTGTAAACCTCCTGGTTATTCCACCAAATATTGATTTCTGAACTCATCCTGAGTTAAAACATTAGTTTTGTTGTTTCTGAATGTGACTGGGCAGTCTGACGTTTTAAAGACTGGCAGTAGACGATCGGCCAGAAAACTGCAATTGGTGCTCTCCTATTTATAGGCAGACTCATTAAAGTTCATATTGAAATTCTATAAGGAAATCAGATGCGTATTATTACACAACCCAAGGCTCTGTGAAGTTTAACTGAGCTTCTTTAAGGCACCGTCCACACAGGAATGTTTTTTTTTTTTTCCAACAGGAAAGTTTTAAACCATTTGTACTTCTCTACCCCCGACTAGTTAACCCTCTATAGTTTTGAAACGGGTGGTCCGTGTGTTTGAAACTGACATCCCATTAAAAATGAAAGACAGACAAAAAAAAAAATCCCATGTTGCCTTAGAAATGCAGTTTGAAATGCATCCTGGTTTATCAGATTCCTGCATCTCTGCATGTTTTTCGTCAGCCAGCCCCTATCTGGTGTCACTTTCAAAAGTCTTGGAAGTGATATGAACTATAACACAGCAGGGCGTGCTGTGGTGACCCTGGAGATAGCGTGACCCACATTTGGAGGCTTTGAGTCCTCGACGTAACCGTCGCAGGTTTGATTCCCAGACCTGACAATACTTGCCACATGTCTGACCCCCTTTCCTGTTAGCCCACCTTCATATAAGGGACACTAGAGCCCACAAAAAACCAGAAAACAAAATCAAAACTACAGCACAGTAAAACTACTTTAGTTGTTTTATTTTAATATTTTTAGCTTAGTTTTGATAAGACAGACATTATATTTAGTAAAAAATGACCATCCATCCATCCATTTTCTAACACCCTTGTCCCTAGCGGGGTCGGGAGGTGCTGGTACCTCTAAAGCTAACGTTTTGGGCGAAAGGTAGGGTCACCCTGAACAGGTCGCCCGTCTGTTGCAGGGCAACACAGAAACACAGGACAAGCAACCATACACACACACTCACACCTCGGGAGAATTTAGAGAGACCAATTAACCTGACAGTCATGTTTTTGGACTGTGGGAGGAAGCCGGAGGACCCAGAGAGAACCCAGAATGCACAGGGAGAACATGCAAACTCCCCGGGCCGGGATTCGAACCCAGGACCTTCTTGGTGCAAGGCAACAGTGCTACCAAATGACTAAGTATGTGTAATTTATCTGATTGAAGAAATCCATCTTATTTTTGATGAAGTTTTTCATTTTATTTTATTTTTTACGTTCTTTATAGTTGTAATGTAAGTTAATCCAGGTACAGGTCAATACCTGTACGGGTGGCTGTGGCCTCCGATGCGGTCCGGGGTTCGATTCCCGACCTTGAGAGACTTGCTGCATGTCTCTCCCCCTTCCTTCTCGCTCTGTGTCCGTTTCCTGTCAATGAAGCCAGTAAAACCTCTGGGACCAAAATAATTAAAAACAAAATGAAGTCTTCCTGCAGAACAAAGTTTAGATGTTGGCAGACTGTGACACTGATTCTTTATTCAACACATTAGAATACGCGTTCTGAGACTCATTTATCAGATCAAAAGTATTTTTTGAAAATAAACTTTTATCAGCTATTAAACATAGTTTTTATTAAGACACATTTCTACTGAAAATGTTTTTTTTGTCTGACATAATAGTCTAATCCTATAAATTTTGCGTTTTCATTAGCTGGAAGCAAAAAATAAATAAAACATGTTTAAAAATCACCAAAAATAAAAGAAATAAAATCTTGAAAACATCAGCCATCAGTGTATTTATTGGAAAGAAATACACTTTCCAGTGTCGTTCAAAAAGCTCTGGAACAACTCTGGATGAAAAACGTGGCCAAAATGCAAGACTGGTTTTGTGGCTTTGAGCTCTAAAGGTTTTGTCTTCCACACCAGTCTGTGTTTTGTGAACCTTGTTGCGGTGAAGCCATGGCTGCTTGTGAAGCTGAAACACAATGTTTCCTGGAACAGCCTCTCTCTACCTGTCTGCACAGAGCTGAGTGTGTTTCAGCTGGAGCAGAGCTCAGCACAATCAGACTCTTGTACGACTCTGTTCCCCCTCCTCCCCCCCATCCCTCCAGGCGGTGTGGATTCTTATGGCACAGCTGACTCTAGGAATCAGGAATGTTAAGTCAGTGGAGGCTCTCTCACACATTTAAACTCCCAGCATGCCCTGTCAGCACACGTACACATGGGTTCCTGGCAGCTGCCAAAACTCACCCGCAGAACAACCGGCAAACCGGCTCTGACAACAGGATCACCAGGAGAGGAGGGAGTCGAATTACCCCTAACTACCCCCCCACTGCCCCTCTCACACACACACACACACACGCACACGCACACACACACACCCTTCTTCCCCCTCACATGTTGAGCTGTACACTTTTTCGGCTGTGCGCACAGAGAGATGAGGCACTGGGGAGTCATGGACGGCAGAACAAGCTCTTGTTGTGCGGAGCTTCAACAGTCCTGATTCACTCTGGCGGCAGCAGAGTTCACGTTCTCCTCGCAGGTCACAAGTTCTACGTTAAAGGGACCCGGAATTAGTCACAAGTACCAACTGGATCCAAATTTAACATGCAAACTTTGTTCTTAAAAAAAACAACAAAAAATTTGAAAAAAAACCTTAAAAAACAAAAAGGGATTGCATCAGTCTATGCCAGAGCTGTCCAAAGTGTGGTCCAGGGGCCATTTGTTGCACATGAAATTATTTTGTTCGGCCCCACACGACCACAAGTCAAGAATGGTAAAAGTTTGGCCAACAAACTAGAAAACAATTGATGACCCCTAAAATTTGGAAATTGTCTATTTTTTCCTCTAATACAGCAACAGCCTGAAGGACATTTTATGATTTGGATCTTTAATGATATACAGATTTCCATAAATATTTATGTTTTATTGTTGAGCAGATTAACCAAAAAGAAAAAGTTTCAATTTAAAAAAAAAAAATCACAATAAACTTTTTTTTTCTTGTTCATTTTTATTTGAATTAATTTATGGGCCACTAGCAGCTTAAATTTTCCAGCTTTGGCCCTTGGGGCAAAAAAAAAAAAAAAAATGTGTGCAAAGTGGAGCAAAGACTGCAGCGCAAGTTCTGCTTTTATCTCCTCGTTCTGCAGCCTGTCTGACGGGCGTTGGTCTGCTCGGTCAGTTTGTGTTTTGTGCAACACAAAAGACTTTCGTCAGTTTTGTGTGTTGTGGTTATGTAAGCGTGCAGCCGTGTGAACGTGAGGGGAAACTGAGTTTGGACGCCCCGGACTCAGTTCAGACCAGGATTGTCCAAACTGTCGTCTCTGTTTCTCTGCTGTTTGCGTCGTCTCATTTTTTAATAATTACACATGAGGCTCTGGCCTTGCTCATGTGTAACACCTCTGCTGCGTTCGTGTCCAGGAACTTAAGGAAAAGCTTAAAAACTCATCATTTACCGTACTGTACTCTCCATCGATGTTATTGCTGTTATTATAAAATATGCAGCTGTTTGTTGAGGTTTCTTGTTTTTCTCTCTTTCTGCAGGTCTAGAAGCAGACTTCTAACTTCCCTCTCTCTCCTCTACTCCTGTCTCCTCTCTGCAAGCCTTTTCTCCCTTTCGCTTCTTTTTCTTTCATGGTGAAAGCCGTAATGCTCCACTTGTGAAAGTAAACCTGTTGGTCCTCACTGTGACACTCAAATGGGTGACCCTGATCCTCGATTGAGCTGGCGTGACGGGGTTATGAAGCGGCCATTTAGTTTCATTTTATGTGTGTTGCAGGCACAATCATAAGCTGCATCCTGAATTCTCTTATTGATATTCCACAAATTTCCACAGTGCAAAAAACGAATCTTTTAAAGTCGCAGAAGAAAAAAAAATGTCCAGCCATTCCAGCAAATAGTCGGGCTGTTTCACAAAGTTTTCACCCTGTGAGGAGGTTGGAATAGCTGCAGCAAAAAAAGTGACAAAATTGTTTACAGAAAAACAGTTTATGAAAATTTGAAGCAGATAATTAAGAAAAAAAAAAAAAAAAAAGAAACCTTTCGTGAAGAGATCCAACTGAATCAAATACTAATATTTACTTATTTAAGCTACAAATCATAAATTCTCCGCAATGTAGGAGCAGAAAAATAGATCTGTTCTCATTCACTGGGGCAAAAAACATCTGAAAAAATACCCTAAAAATCCTGTATTTATTTGGGTCGTGTTGGTCTGATATTAAATGTTATTTGATGAACGTAAAACTTTAAGTTTGACATATAAAAATCTATTACAGTAAGAAGTATTTCCCCATATATTTTGGCAAAATATTCTGGAAATCAAACGGTTTATATTTTCACTGTAATCTATGCATTTAATAATGAACGCAATCAGTATATTTTACGAGCAGTAAACATAATTAGATCTATAAGTGGGCGGATTGATCCAAAATATCGATACCAAGTTTGTATCAGTATCGGGTTGGCGTTAAGGTAAGCCTTCCATTTCACATTCCTTCTTGAGATTGTTTTTTGTGTTGTTTCTCAACTCTACTTAGAAAGGTGTTTTTCTCTAAAACAATTTTTTTGTATTTGAATGAATTAGGGGGGAAATACACTCAGGTTTTGGCCTTTCTATTGTTTCTGTTAAAACCATTTTCAAAGCATTTTGTATTATGCTTATCAACTTTGTCCAAATTCTGTCCAAGGCTTTAACGGAATGAAGCAAAGAAAAAAAAAATCCAGAAAAACAGTTAAAGGTCAGAAGTTTGATGATACAAGTATTAGTATCAGTATCGATATCGACCCTGTGTTTACTTGGTATGAGATTGATACCAAAATAGGTGGAACTGCACATTAATCTATTTTGGAAAAAGTTAAATAAAATCACACAGGTCCTTAATAACATAAAAATCACAACACCGAACAGTAAATTTAAACTCGTTTTAATCAAGGAAATCCTTATACTTTCACTCTGGGAAAAAAAAAAAAAATTCTGGAACTTTAAAATCACATCTTTGCTTTATGAAAATTAACTTTTTATTATTATTTTTTCTTTAGTCATGAAATTCCTTTAGATAATACATTTTCTTTTATACGTATTTGAAAATATCTTTTGCTGGTTTTGCTTTAGAATATATGTAAGCACAAAATTATTATTTTTTTTTTATGTCAATATACTTCTCATTTGGGGAAAAAACAAAATCCATCAATGCATATCAGCCCAAACGTCAGATACAGCAGCTGTACCAGACATCCATCATCGTTCCGGCCCCCCGAACCACCACAGAGAGCCTGGTGGTGGTGGGAGAAAAACTCTGCGCCGTCGCTGATGTAGCGCTAGAAGGTTGGACCCTAGTGACCGTGTTGTTGCTGTGTGTTGTCCATCGTGAGGCCCGCTCCCCGCGTGTTTAAAGCAGCGACCACCAGGGATGCTCTGGTGCTCGCCCCACTGAAAACACTGTGAATTTTGCTTCGCTAAAACAATTATATGTATAACATAAAACCCAGCTGATCTGCACTGCAACTGACTGCTGGAGTCAAAGCTTTAATTTATTCCATGAACAACCCCCCCCCCCCCCCCCCCCCGCAGACCCCCCTGTGCTGTGCGGATAATCCTCCCCCTGACATTTTGGGTAATCTTTTCAACGAAGAGCCTCCAGATCTCAAACTGTACGTCCCTCTGTGGTTCTCTCTGGACCAGAACAGGATGAATGTTCACCTTCTCCGTTCTCCATAAATTCAAGCACAGAGGGGGGGAGAAAAAAAAATCATCCTAAGCAGGTCCTCACGCTTTAAATAAGAACTATATGTTCCAAACTGGATGGTGGTCATTGGTTTCAGTCCTAGTTATTAAAAACCAATCAGCTGGTTTTAGTAGCACCTCTCTCTCTCTCTCCTATTTTTTTTTCTTTAAACATAAAAGCATAATTCTTCCTTTTTTTTTTGTTTTTAAATCAATGAGACATATCTCATTTGCACATTTTTTTCCACTTTCGGAGAATCACACAACCACTCCAACCCTTAACCCTACTAACTTTTTTTTTTGAGATAATACACCAATAAGTCCCTGCACATGTACTTTTTACGCCACAATACTTTTTAGTAGGCTATTACAGCACGATTTGTCATGCACTTTTATCTGTCGCTTCTGCTTTTTTTTTTTCTTCTTCTTCTTTAATGAAAAATACCCCCTAATGTCGCACATCTGTCGTGTTGCTTGGACTAACAGCTGCTGTAATTCTCCTGCTCAGTCGTCATCCACGTCGTCCCCCTCGGACTCCTCTCTCCTCTCGTACATCTTGTCCCTCTGCCGCTCCTGGATCTCCTTCATCTCCTCGGCGTACCTGCAGAAGGCTCCTCCGAACTTGCCCCAGGCTTTGAACGGGATGGTGATAGAGTTCCTGTAGCTGGGCTTCACCTCGCTCACGCGCAGGAACACTCCGTATTTGTTGGAGCCGACGTCGAAAAAGAACCGCTTAGAGTCCACCATGATGGAGGTGCCCTCCGGGAGCTCGCTGTAGCCCCCCGCGGCCGAGCCCCCCGTCAGCTCCTCGTCGTCTCCCCCGTAATCATCTATGAGCTTAGCCAGGGCGTCTCTGAACTCTATTAGCCCTTGCGCCGGAAGGGCAATGGTCTGGCCGGCCAGCATGCCACCCACGGGCCCCCCGACCCCAAAGCCAGGTCCGCGGTTTACGGTCTGCCGGATCCGCAGGAACCGACCCCGCTGGTTCTCCTTCAAGTCCAGGTAGTACTTGCGGTTTTCCCGGACAAGAAACTCGCTCTTGAGAGCTCGCCTCGGCCCACCATCTTCACCCGCGGTGGCCTGGGCTATTTGCTCCGGAGTGCTAGGCCCCAGCTGGGCGTAGTGCTCGATGAAATCCCCGAGGTAGTCACGGAACTCCGCCGCAACTGACAGCGAGAGGGTCAAGCGACTTTTGGAGCCCCCGGCCCCTACCTCGGCGATTTTAATGAACCTGCCTTTACTGTTCTGTTTGACATCCAAATAGAAGCGCTTGTTCTGAATGTCGAGGCGCTTAGACGCCAGCTCCTGGGTCTCCTGGTCCCGCTGAAAGTGCTGGAAGCCGCCTCCTCCTCCTCCGCTACTTCCACCGCGCTCACTCCCACTGTCGCCATCCGCCATCTTCAGCTCCACCATTCGGCTTCTGCCCCCCTCTTTCTGAGCAGCAGCTCGCTGCGTGCAGTCGTCAGCCAGTGTCGCGCGCCCTCCCCTCACGTTCTCCACCGAAGCGCTGTGATTGGCCAAAACGCTTGCCTCTTCGACAACTTCGCGAGTTTATGGCGTTTTTTTATTGGTCAATAAATTTGCCTGCTCTCGTTCATCTTTAACATGGCTGGTCAGCCATTGGTCCACAAAACAGTCGAAGTTATGTCAGTAAATACGTACTTTTTTTTTCAAAACTTTTTATTTTATTTTATTTTATTTTAGTTGTAAAATCACAACAGTTGTGTAACATAATTTTTATAATTTTTAAAATACGTTTTTAAATAATAGGATAGTTTCTTCTTCAATAATGGCTACAAGGTGACGTGACTTTAACTAATGCTTGTAATATTAGCTATTGCAAATAAAAGTAACCATCAAATGTGAAGATTTTTTTACACTTGTTTTCTAAGCCATGGTGTTGCTACATTGTTGTTGCATTACCCGATTCTGACAGTGGATGTCGCTATTGTATACTCTTTATCCACCAGACCCTCCACTTCTTCCCAGTCAAGTGTGACAGCATCCTCTGTAAGACTAAATGACAACTAAAATGTGGTTTGGTAAAATGCAGAAAGTCAAATTGACAAGAGCTCTCACAGTAGAAACACTGAATTTAAATCTAGCTCAAGTCACGTTTATTTGTATAGCAGATTTCAGCTACAAGGCAGTTCAAAGTGCTTTACATAATGAAAACATTATAGTGATGAATTATGAAACAAGCAATAAACATCACATTTTGTCAGATATCAACAAAATGATCAGACAAATATGCATCAAATATATTGGTCAATGTTTCACTTTCTACTAATCAAAGGTAACTCTAATGGAACAGGTGGGTGTTTTAAGCCTTGTTTTTAAATAACTGTGTTTTGGTGGTTTTACAGTTTTAGATTATTAAGTTGTTTTTTGTTCAGTTATAAAAAAAAAATAGAAGATTTGAAGTTTAATCTACTATATTATTTCATCAGGCTTTCCTCCCTTTAAGTCGGAGTCCAGTACAAACCTGTAAACCAAACTCTTCCCTGCACAGCCAAGCATTGTGAAGGGCTTTGTTTCCATGGGAACCTTCGTAAAGCCAACAATGTAGAAGCTGTCAGCTGGAACCCCAGTTTCAATTTCCATAATGGTGCATCAGTTAAATAATTTCACAGCACAATTTCAAAATTGTGAGGGTGCTGACCAAAAAGTACACCTTCAAGCTTGACTGAATACCAATCAAAATGTCTTCTACAGAAAAGGTTTATGGTAAAATGGGTTAAAGTTTGAGTTGAAGTGATGAAAAGTATGAAAAAAATTCAAGGCTTTCAAACATAATTATTACTTGCAAGTAGTTAAAACAAGATGGCACTTAAATACCACTGCGCATTTCAAAATCCTTTTTTTTTTTTGTATGCTACTAAATTAAAATCAATAGCCGTAACAACACCAGTATGATTTAAGCTAATTATAAACAACACCAATGATAGCAGCTATGTCACACACATAGACTCATAACTTTTGTAATGATGAAGCATTTGCTGTTGGCATGTTGATATGGTGGGCAACGTAAAAATCTATTAGGGCCCCAAAAAGGCTACTAACTGATGCTTTGTGTTCTCAGTGCAAACAAAGAGAAAACAAGCAAACAGCACAATTTGAAATGTTCAAATGACTTTATTTCTTCTGGACAAATGTGATCATATGTAAAAAAAAAAAAAAAAAAATCTGTCCTGGTTGTGCCTCTTTTACGGCTCAGTTTTCAGAGACATTTTTGGCCATGAAACTCATAAGAAAGGAATTTTATTTTTCCCCCCCACGCAACACATACCATACCACGTTGTTACGACAAAGCGATAGTTTTAACAACTGTGTAAAGAATACGTCTTTTTTTAAAATAAAAGTTACGTACCGTAGCTTTAACATAAATCACAGCATTATAAAGAAACACACCTGCACAATCGAGCCTTGCTGCACTCTGCTGAGGAACTCGTTTACTCCATCAGGAGCTGCTCACACAGGACACTTGCGATCATTTTTCTTTCTTTAAATGTATTTTCACAGTCAGAATAACACTCCACTCTAAACAAACAGCTTCGTCGGTCCAGTTTTAAATAGATCCAAACTGTACAGAGACACACACACACACACACACTGTTCACATTATTGCACGCCACCCAGTTCAGGTTGGAGCTTTAGGTTATTAAAAGTCTATGATTAACTAGAGATGCACTGACCTAATATTAATATCTATATTGGTCGTAAAATAGAAACCATTTGAAAGAAGGTTTATTTCAGTTAATTTTTTACATGTTTGACCGAGATGGTCTACCTAGTGTCCAGTTTCTTTATTATTTACGTTAAATTGGCTGCACTGACTGAACAGATTAAAAGTTGTTTTTACGTGTTTGACCAAACTTGTGACGCTGTTGGTGTGTATTTGTGTGCTGTACTGGTGCGGAGTTATCAAGTAAGTTTATAATTCACTACAATTATGTCTGAGTTAAAAAAAATAAAAAAAAAGTTTTAAAGTCGATTCAGCTGCACTGGATCGGTATCGGCCCATACGTAACTTCAGATATCGGTATCGGAAGTGGAAAAAAGTGGATTGGTGCATCCATATGATTAACAGGATGACTGCAGTAGTTTTGTTAAAAAACAACAAAATCTGATGGTTCTAAATTTGGTTCCAGCGTCACTGATCAGTAGTACTGGGGGTACGTCGGGTAGGTTCCTCTGAGGTGAGAGGGCAGCATGACTCCTGGGAGGCTGCTGTACTCGTAGAAGGAGTCCAGGGGCAGAGCGGAGGTGCTGGACAGAGGCGAGCCGTACTGAAGGCTGTGAGGGTGAACGTAGGTCGCGGGGGCGTCGGGGTCCGGCACCACCATGGCGGCGGCGGCGGCGACGGCGGCCGGGTGGTGCCTGGGGTACGGGCCGGGCCTGTAGGCCTGCAGCTCGGGGTAATGCAGGAAGTGAGACGCGACGTTGGCCTGGCAGGCGTGGGCCAGGGCGTCCTGCACCGTCCTCTTCAGCTTCATCCGCCGGTTCTGGAACCAGTTCCTGATCTGAGACAAATGTCACAGAGGGAACGTATGAGGCTGGAGCAAACGTGATAGATGATGAATAACGTTTCATAGAAGAGTCTGTGTGAAGATGAAACATTTTACAAAACAAAAAAAATAATAAAAAGTTAAATGAAACTGACGTTTTTAAAATCAATTTGTACATTCAGATTTGTTTGTTACCAATAATTAATAAATCCCTTTCCGTCCCAGATACAAGAGGGACAGAAGAGGATGTTGATCTTAGTTGAAAGTAAGTAGTACTTTCAGCAACTTACAAGATATTTTCACTCTGATTTATTATGAAGTTACTTGTAACCTGGTTAATATCTTGTTTTTTTTTTTCAGTTTTGCCACCCTACAATTTTTACTGGCCAGCCTGGCCGGAACTGGTGGTGAAAGTTTTCTGGAAACATCAATGCCAAAGATAACCTGCAATATATGAAGTGCAAGTTTAAAGTGAGGAAATTAAAATGAAATTTAAGCTTTGGAAGGGCTTAAAAAGTAACATATGAGTTTCCAGACAGTGACTGCTTTACTAACAACAACCCAAATATCTACTAAGTACAAAGTAATTCAAAGAAAGTCATTTTCTAGGGTTCTGAAAGTGACAGGAAAACATTAAAGTTCTTTGCTGTTTTGTTAAATGTTAAAATGAAGAACAAACAAAATGCAAAACACCAAGAATGAATCATGTTGCATTAAACACATTTTCCAAACGGTCATTAAAACAAAACAAAAAAATTATGAATTGAACTTAAAGTATTAATCACTTCTAATTACAGTGCATAGATAGTGAAGGCCTTTAGAATTGATGTGTGCTAAAGGTTAAAGGTCAGAACAAGAAAATGATCTGAGTTTTTTTCCTCCAGCGGTCTGCAGTGGCAGCCAATGGCGGACAGTCACCTGCTTGTCAGAGAGGTTGAGCTTCTTGCAGAGCTCCGCCTTGTCCTGCGTTCCCAGGTACGCGTTCCTCTTGAACGCCCCCTCCAGGCTGCTGATCTGCTCCGCTGTGAAGGCCGTGCGGGGCCTCCTGCCCACCGGGGGCGACGGTGGAGACTTGCAGGAGGCGCTGTCGGCGTGGGCAGAGGGGGAATGAGGCTGACCGCCTTCGCTCTCGTAGCCAGAGGTCTCCTCCTCGGTGCTGCTGCTGAAACCGGCCTCACTTCCTGCTCACGGCCAGAGACAAGCAGGACAGGACTTTAAGGGAACCTTAACAATGAGCGGACACAGAGCTGAGCGCCACTGAAGGGAAACGCATGGGCCACTGTTTCTGGTGAAGGTTCACAGGAATGCTCAGTGGCGACCACAAGGGGGGGCCAGAGGGTGGCCATTGCCCCCTACGGAGCCATGTTCAGTTCATACAAAGACAGTCATCCTCCTCAATCAAAACATAAATGTGAAATCCAATAAATACCTTCTGAATATTTTTTTTATTTTCACCTATGCCACCTGCCACGTTTTTACCTGGACTTGGACTTGCAACCCCAAAGAAAAATGTAGAAATTATGAAGCAAATGAAGAAAGAAGAAAGACATATAAATATTCTCCATTTTTATTGCTTTGCAGATAAATATGGAGAATAGTGTTATCTTATAAAACTAAATATCAGTGAAAACCAACATGTTTTAATTCTAATTTGTAATATTCCAGCTGATACCAAAAAACATATTATACTAGTTCACCAAAGACACACTAAACTAAGTTAAAAGTTGTTGAATATTTTTGCAAAAGTGAAAAGTAAAAGTAAATGTATTACTATTAGAGTAGTAGAAACATAAATAAGTATTATTAGCATAAAAATGAATAAATAATAAATGAAAAATTGTAAATTCAGTTAGTAGTAAGAAGCATTTTAACTGTGCTATTATTTATTAAAGTTAAGTGAAAAAAATATGACATTTTAAGTTGTAAAACAGAAATTTGATTAATAAAATAAAGCACAGAGTTTAACTATCCTGACGTTGACATTTCAAATTTGAAATCCAATATTTGTTAGAACTTTTAGGACAAGAGTCATTGGAATATTTAGGGTTATTTCCCCCCCATAAAGTGCATTAAAAAGCAGCAGATAGCAGTTCTGGACCTGCCGCCTTTAACTGCTTACAGAGTGAAACTCTCACCCTGATTCCTGGGAGACTTTCGGAGCTGAGGAGCTTCTTGACTGATGGTGTCGATGTGCTGCTGCTGCTCCGGTTCTGGAATCTTCTCAGGTTTTGGTTTGCAGTAAAAACCCGGCAGACTCTCCGAATGCGTCCCCCAAGCTTGTGGCCCGGATGCCGGCCCCGCCGGCTTGCTGCTCTGGGCCAGCCACTCGATGGAGAAATGACCCTTCATGCTTAATGAAGGTTAAAGTTTCTCAGCGAAAAAGAGCAAAAACCTTTTTGATTCATGAAAAGGAAAATAAAAAATAAAAAATAGAATGAAAAGTGAAGCTCAGCTCAAGAGTCCAGGTCAGAGGAAAGTTCTCCTCAGGATGGTCCTTTGTAAAGGTCAGAGAGTTATGATTGCGTCTCAAAGCGGGGGCCGCATTTATAGCAGCCGTCCCCAACCTGAAGATCAAAGCGTGCTGCATCCCCTCCTTCAGTTTTCACAACTGGAGTAATTAAGACGTCCCATTCAGTCTCAATGAGGCTGTTAGAGCCAGGCTCCAGTGAGTCTGGGAAGGACCCCCGCCTGTCCTCCAGCACCCTCCTCCTTCCTGCCTGCAACAGATAATAGACTCACCTCACCCCAGACCGTCTGCAGCTCCTCCACAGCCGCAGTCGCGCGGCCGTAAAAACAACGCAGAGCGGCGATTCTCTGCAGGGGAGACGTTTCCGCTCAGGACCGGTGTGGAAGCGCGTAAAGGTACAGCACCGAATTCGTCTGAGTCAGTCTGGAGTCAGTCTGGAGTCAGGATTCAGCACTCTGGTTTTAATGCAAACCAACCTGAAATGGAATTAATGTTGCATCTGTTTTGAGAATATGTGCTTTTTGTTGCAGATTTGGCTCTTTAAGTATATATATAACATACTTTTAAAATACCACACAAGGAGAAAAGCAGTTTAAAATCAAGTCAAAGACTTCCATAATCTAATAATAATTGATCATAAAACAAAACCGGGAGAGGATTAGACGGTGTGACAGCTAATATTTCCACTTTCTTTGTCTTCATAGGACAGTAGAATTATCCACTGTTTATTTGAACCGTTAAGAGCTTGTTAGTCAGTTTAAAAAAAAAAAAAAAAGAACAATCTCATTTTAATTGGCGCCCGTCAGAATTTCCTGCTGATTAATCCGAGGGAAAATAATGACCGTTAGATGATCCGTGGGTGTCAAGCGGCTCGACGTCACGGCCAGTAAATCAGGTTCAGCTGCTTTAGAATGACGCTTCCTGCATCTCCAAGTGAGAAGGAGTCATCGGGTTAATAAGCAACATAATGAGCAGTGAGTGGTTTAACATACAGACAACAGTTAATCCTGAGATCATCCTGAGATTAAAGGCAGACTTTGTAAAGACTGATATTACTCATGCAAACACACCACCCACACCCCTTCACACACACACACACACACGCACACAAACACACACTTATATAAGATGCTGGTTGTGTGATCGAATTTAGCTGCTTCCATATTGTACTCATACTTAAAATATAACTAATCCCCAAACCAACTTTTCATTTTCTTTTCTGCTGTTAAACTAGTTAACTAGACAAAAACTGCGAATGTCCAAAACAACAATGGGGTGAAATGAACAATCTCACCCCGGGCCCATCGTAGATACAAAGAAGAAAGAAAAAGCGCATTTCCACCAAGAAGCTCAGAAAATTTTAGATTAATGCCAGAAATTTCCTAGAAAAATCTCAAAGTGTCAAAGGTCGAAGGATTTTTCTAGCAAATTTCCAGAAACCGGCAAAACAAAAAAAAGAATGAAAACAGTGAGCTCTGTCACCGCTTGCTAGTTTAACATGACACATTTTCCTGTGTTCTGTGTTCATATGACTCGTTTTTATTCGAAATGCAACAGAAAAGGAGAAGATTGTAAACTTAAGCTCCGTTACTGCCTCTCATAGTGCAACCTGGTAGAGATAATATACTCTCTTTGAAAAGACAGTAGAATTTAGACATAGATATCTTAAAATATGGTCAATTGACTCTGTTTAGTTTTTTAGTATTCCAATTGATGCAATTACTGATGCTGAGTCCAGCTGTGGATTAACTCTTACCTCACCGCAATTGACGGACCAGAGTTCATTGCGGGGGAGGAGGAGGAGGGGGTGGAAGCTCGCTGGCCTGGCGACGCTCTGTTGTTCGCAAACGCTGAGTGGATTCAACATGTTCGATTTTAGAGGCATATTAAAGTCAAACAACAGGCTCCGCCGCCATTGATAAGATACCGAGCGAGCTCGGGCCCTGCGCACGGTAAGAAGTCACGTATTTTTTTTGGGCTCTCGATATATTTTCTCGCGGTATCTGTGCGCGAGGAGGAAACGAGAACCGACCGGTGTTAAAACAGTTATTACCGGGACACTTCAAAGGCAGCGGCGCTTTGATATCGACAGGCGGTGTGTGGGGGCGGGGGTTGGGGCGGTACGGCTCGCCTCGCGGCCTGGTCGAGAAAATCAGGCCGAGGGCTGGACCAATCACGTTCAGTTATTTCATATTTCCCGCTACAGGAAATAAAACCGTGAAATAATCAAGCAAATAACGCAAGAACTAAAATAAATAATGTTAATGACACGATTGTGCATATGTTTCTTTATTTGCAGTTTTACTTACTTTCATTATAATTGTTTTATGAATGCATGTTTTGTTTATTCTTTTGGGACAAAACAGTAAGACTCGTGCATCATTTATTTTGTAAAATGAATTAAATGTAATTAGGTTAAAAAAATCTGATGGTGTAATCTGTAGGGTCTTTTAGGATTTAAGTAACTGAAAATGCTGTTTTTTGTTGTTGTTTTTTTTACATTGTTTCCAGATTGATTCAAATAAAGTATATTGGTTCATTTTTGCTTTGCTGTTATTAACGATTAAAAATAAGGTTAAAAAAAATCAAATCAAATAACCAGAAATAATGATGTTTCTGGCTGAATGTCATGATGTAAAATTGCTTGATTGTTGTGAGGAATCTGACCACAGATTATTTAGAGATTTATTCGCCACTTTTTTCTCCCTATACACTAAAAGAGCCGAATTTATGGGCTTCCACCTGATAACAAACAAGAAGACCCCGTTGGTCATTAAAAGAAGAAAAAAGATAGTACTAATAATATACGTTCCAAATTTTTGTTACACTTTTGAATGTAAATCTAAAATTGTGGAGCTTGACCAAGTGTCCCTAAGTAATGTGTGTTTCTGTCGGTGCTTACCTTCACCGTCAACCAGACATTACAAAACAGAGGAAACTGCAGATTGTTGATTGGTTCAGTTCAGAGTTCAAAGGACTGCTGGTGATTGGTTTTAACTGTCACCTTCACCGCTGCCTGCCTCTGTCTGTCTGTCTGTCTGTCTGGATGATGATGATGATGATGTAGTATGGTAGGGTGGATGTCTGATAATCAGCCTCCTCCTCCTTTCCCTCCTCCTCTCCCCGCTCTTTAATCTGAGGACTGCAGAGACAGACGACAGGACAGGAGACGGTCTGGATTTTCTGCTGTTTCTAAACTCAACAAAGAATCTGTGAAAACCAGACGGAAGTTTCAAATAAAAAAAAAAAACAACAAACAAAGAAATATCTCCTTGTCATCATCACAACCATCTGGGGTTTGATTCCTGACCTTTTCTGTATATTTTCTGCTCTTTTCCTGACCGATTTCCATAAATAATGTTCACTAGTGCCCAAAATCTGAAATCGGCAGTATTATGTATTTTCCATGCACACTGTGCCATTGTTGAAGCTCAATCAAGTAACTGTTCTTCCTTCAGTAATTATTAAAATGGTACATATATCAAATATGACTTGAAAGAAATTTGACTTTGTTATTCAGTGCCTTAAAATTGGGCCTCTGCCTCTTTAAAAACACTTGCTCTTCCTGAAACGCCACCTTTTGTTTTTACCAGTGTTGCACTGAGAAGCAGCTTGTATAATGAGCTCAGGGGAGGAGCTTCAACCCTGAAGGCGGAGCTTGATCCATCCAGGCGTTCTGTACAGTTGAATGGTTGCCACGGGAGATTAAAGGAACTCTCCAGGTATGTTTGTAGTGAGGGAATTACATTATAACATGATGTTATGCTCAAAAAGTCAGTTTTGCATAATGCTACCTATGAAATAATAATGATAATACCAGATTTTGTCTAGTCAATGCCAAAACTATTATTTTATGTTTTTGGACCATTCAGAACCGTTTGGGTGGATTCATATATAATATCAATAATGTCAATACCAAGTCGGCATCAGTATTGGATCGATTCTGGCGTGCTTAATTTGATACTTTCAGTTTCAGATTACCTATTATTTGGTATTGTAGCTATACCTCTAAACAAATTTTGTTTTGAGTTGATCTCTAATGATAACATTTTTCAACTTTGTCAAGCAAAAATGCACACAAATCACATGGATATATTAGAAAAGTATCTTGTTGACACCTATAGTCTTTGTCCAAATTATGTCCTGTTAGTTTGAAGAATATAATTCAAAGGAAAAACAACAAAAACACCCAAACGTCAGAAGTCTGACAATATATCAAACTTAAATAAATTAAAAAAGTATCGGTATCAGTATCAGTATTGACGATACGGGCCGTGTATTTAAACGGTATCAGATACATTTCGAAATACGGACTAAAAACTGGAACGTCTTGCAGAAGGTGGCTACTTCTCCCTGAAAAATTTGCTCACAAAATAACAACTAGAAATTTCCCAAACGGCCAGCAGTCGTCTGGTTGCAGCTGTCTTTGTTTATGTGTCGCCTTGTCCTCAAACGTGGAACATGGAGTCTGGTGAGTGGCAAACATTCTTCTCTGAATGGTAACAGATTGGGAGTGAGATTGTGAGTGGTGTGTTTGTGTGTGAACACGTCTTATCCGTGACATCGGTGGGGGAAGGACATTGATCCTCCTTCGGCCCCGGTCGCAGGCCACCACTGTCGGCGGGGCGACGGACCCCCTTGCTGGGCCCCTGTTTGATTGGCTCCATTCTGAGCCTTTCATCTCTAATGGGCCTGTTTGCTGCTCTGTTATGGACACAAACGCACCTCGGCCGCCCCTCCCTCTCTCAGCCTGGGAGGGGGAGGCGTGTCCCGACAGATCGCAGTCTCTGACTCCTTCATATCACTTCATGTGATTCCCCAAACTGAGCCAGAATAATCTCACATGGACTCCTCCTCTCCATGAGCCGATTTACAAATGCTTTAAAGTCAGCAGCTTTCAACTCCGAGTTTATTTGACCCCACTCAGAAACTCCTTTAAGATATTATTTGTGTAAAAAAAAAAAAAAATAGTTTGCAAGGATTTTTTGCACGTCTTTTCAAGCTGTAGGGTTATTCAAAGGTATGGCATCTTCATTTGTTCTCGCCAAATGGGACCAAATACATAAAACTTCAGATGCAGAAAAATGTGTGAAAACGGCACAAACTCATTCAATGGCTCAAGAGGTACGTTGGCTGATTATTGACCAGAAGGACTATTACGTGAGTCTGATCCTCAGGCCATCATCTATGACATTGCGCCAGGGCCATTGTAGAAAAAAAAAAAATCAATTTCTGTCCCCCAAAAGTTGTTGAGATTAATCTCAGATATTTTCCAGAAAAAAAGGGAAATATCTGAGCTCCAAAAACAAAACAAAAAATGTTAGAAAAAAACTCAAAAGATTTGAGCTTAATCTCAGAAATGTTCAACAACTGGGAAAGTTGTGAGTTTGAAAAGTCAAAAAAAAAATACTAGAAAAAAAATCCTACAAGACTTTTAGACTTTTGAAACTTGGAAGTTTAATATCAAACCTTCTATAATTTTTGTTTTTCTGCCTGCAATCGCCCTAAAACGCCCTGGTAGTTTTCACTTCCTCTGTTCCAGCTAATCCGTGTGTTCCTCGGGTTGCCTGGACTAAACCCAGCCCCGTTTCTACGGTTACTCTCCCGTTTGGTAGAATTTGCTCAGCGGCTTTTTATCCCAGACGATTATTGAACTTCTCCTCTCTGCTTGTGGGGAAACGGCGCTCTTCGGGTTCACTCCCAGAAACCAGTACAGTGTCGCCCTTCTTTGCATCAACCGTTTAGAATAAACAGAACAAATGGGGAGGAGAAAAAAACAGGCCAAGATGTGGCCTTTGACACAGAAAGCTGGGATCTGCCAAACACCTCAGAAGATGGCCCTTTGATGCTGAATGGATTCCTCTATGCAGATCAAGGCGCTGATGGCGCCTAATAATCATTGATCTCCATTGCCGGCAGTCTCCAGCAGTTGCCCGCCCCGTCTGTAACACAGTCAGTTAAGGCCTCTTCCCTTGTCCCATTGATCCCTATCAACCTCATCAAAGGCTCCCCGGGCTTTGATGGGGGCCAGCGAGACCGGTCCCAGTGGATGAGCAGGCACTGCGACTCCCTTCATCAGATGGGGCTGGATGGAGCGGGGCATTTAAATATGAGCCAGTGATTGCAGGGCTGGAGGACCGGCTGGCTGGGGAACACCTCCAATTACCCCAGCTGATAGCGGGCAGACCTGGCAGAGTCACTTTGGTTCAATGGTCCTTCACTATGGAAGCTGGCTGTTGTAGTCTGATGACAAGCTGATCTATCCGTAGCTGGAATATTCAGTTTTTGTTCAGAATTTGATGGATTATTTCTGTAGTGAGTTTGTTCCTCAAAAATTGGAAAAACCTGGTCAAATGTATTGAGTCCCATTTATTTATTCAATGTCTTGCAGTCTTCTAATCTTACAACTGAGTCAGTGAAGTAATTTTTTGAAACAAAGCTATAGCAGTCTCAGATTATGCCTCCCTTAAAGGGGCAGTGTTACGCCAAACTGAAAGGCAAAATTAACGTATATTTACACTAACTTCATCTGCTCGGCATCAGAGAGACGGGGGGAGGGGGGGGCTGATCTTTGACACCTTTTGTTCACACATTCAGAGTCAAAGACAGGCACATGGAACGTCTGGTCCAGGAACGTGGAAGGAAACCGTTTTTCCCTCCCCGGTCTGGTTTCGCCTGCCACCTCCCGGGTCGCCGTTCCTCCAGCCGCAGAGGGACGTCGGACCTGCTTGCGCAGACCGGTCCATGCACAAGGAAGAGTGTGGACCCAGAAGAGATGGAGGTGTGAGGAGTGTCGCCGCCTTTGATGTCAAACCGGTATTTAGAGGATAATGAGGCTGTTAGGAAGAGCAGAAGGAAACGCCTGCTAGTTCACACTCACGCCAAAAAACGCGCTCTCAGGAAACCGAGGAACTGACAGAAGTCTGCAGGAAGAAACCCGGTGAAAGGTGGCAGCAAGACATGAAGACAGCGCTGTCCAACACGCGGCCCGGGAGCCGCTTGAGGCCGCTCCACAATGAAATAAAAAAATGGAGACGAATTTGACTCATCCAGAAGAGGTGGCTGATGCAGATAAAGACTTTTTTAGAATCTTTACTCAGCTGATTTGGGTGCAACAAAAATGTTACAGTCATGTCAAATTGCCCACTAGCAGTGATATAACGGAGCCTGTGTTGCCACCTGTTGAGCTCATCACATTGACTGTTTGTCCCACTGTAAACCAGATGACGGCTGAGAGCTTCTACGCATTTGCTGGACAGTTCAGGGGCTGCAGAAGCAGCTGTTAGCTCTTAGAGATGTTCTGAAAAACGCTGCGTTAGGCTGTGAAGGTTGCATCACTAAAAGAATCTCCACAGAGACATCGATAGCGACTTCAGTGTGAGTCGCAACATTTAATGTTCCTTTGAGGTCAATAAAGTAGTTTTGAATTTGCTAAATTTTCCCACATGTTTTCCAGGGATACCTGTGCATGTTACATCTGCTTGTCTTACATGTTGGAGATGTTTTAATGAAACGACAGATATTTAATGGAAGTTTGTCAAATTTGCTGTGAATGGGTCATTCAGAGATTACATCCAAATTATGTAGCTTATTTGTCAAATATAGCAGACTAGCAAACAATATTTCACTCTAATCTGGTGCATGATGGCTCTGAAGAACCAATCATTTTACTGTTAAAATGAACTGTCATGTGGGTTCTGTGCAGATACACTGATGTGTGACACAGGTGTGTTTGTGGGGAGAGTGACTTAACGGAACCCTCTTTACACTAAAACTGAGCAACATGTTAACATTTACATGCGTAGGAAGGAAGTGCACCAAAAAACGCCACCCCAAAAACACACGAAACCACAAAAAAAACCCTCCTTTAACAGAACTGCGAATGCTTGTTTCTCTGCCAAATTTTAGTTTTCAGTTTATTTCTGCGCAAGTAAAGCTGTGAAAAAAATGGAACATGCTACGATTTTCTGAAATTTCTTTGCTTCCCAGATTCAAAGCCATTTACATGTCAGACAGTTGTGACCGCTTTGTTTTATTCTGAGGGATGTTTTAGTAAAACCGTCGTTGGATTTAGAATTGTTCTGTTTGAATGCTTCAGGGAGAGAAAACGGAAAATGAGCCACAGGAATGCTGGAGACTGAAGAAGAGTTTGGGAATGTTTACTGCAATGAAATACAATTAAACTTTGTTTAAATCTTAACTACAAAAAAGACAAAAGAAACACAATGTAATTGCAAAAACATTTGATTAATTTTAACTGAAATAAGTCACTCCACAATTTTAAAAGCTAACGCTGCCCACGTTTCTGATCGTTGATAAAGCTAACAGTCGAGGCAAGAAGCATTAGAATTTATATCCTGAAAGGATTTAATATATTATGTCGGATATTTTCACTTTATTGTATTTCATCTTGGGGGAATTTCTATTGAAAAAAGATTTTTAAAATACACCAGTCACTCATTAAGGTGAGCTGCAAGCCATGCCATCCTCATTCTTTTGAGGATGACATGTTTCTCTCAGTGTCGTGCATCCGGCAGCAGGATCACAGGGCATGGAGTATCAGCTGGAGTTTTTTCCGTCGTCAGCAGAGCGTTCCTTCAGGCGTTTCTTTCCGTTGGAGGAATGAACTCCAGACCAAGGTGAGCAAATATCTCCTCCTCAGAAGAAGCTCTTAAATATCGACCCTGTGAACACGATACCTGATTAATCGAGATCGTTTCTCTTTCGTGGCAGAAGCAGAGCCTTTTGATCCGTTCACCTGTTTGTTGTCGTACAGGGCGTGGCTGCTCAGAGACATGCCCTTCTCGTGCCCCGCCCACCGCCGCAGCTCCCTCTCAAACAGCTGCGGAGGAAGGGATGTCGGTCAGAAGGCAAGTAAAGAGGCCCCCCTGAGGGCGAGTGACGATGCCCACCTTAGAGCCGGTCCAACCCAGGAGAGCAAAAGCAAACTGGCTGATCGGTGAGACCACCAGGTCCACTCTGACCGCTCTCCACCGTCTCTCTGCGGCCGATGTAGACGCCGCGCTTTCCTCTGACTGGAAACATCTTCCCGTTTGTCCTGCCGACAGCTTGAAGATGGACAAGCATCTCTCGAAGCGATCGATGTTGGAGGGGGGCCGGCCTGGACCCTCGTTACACTCCAAGTAGGAGTTCCTGGTGGTCTTCTGGTACAACAGCAGACCCTGAACGTGGAGAGAGGCAGAGAGCGTCAGGCTCACGTCTGCAAATCTAAGCTGTCGTAGATTTATTCATTTCAAACAAGAAGCAGGAAATGGTTTTATTTAGATAAGAGGAAACCTAAAATGTTTGATGCTTTTCAAGGACTTGCTGATTATCCTGAGTCAGGAGATCCATAATGCATAAAGTTCAGGGGTGGCTCTAACAGGAATGCAGCCCTGGGCAAGCACCCCCCCCCCTTAACCAATGATTAATTGATTACTAGTGATTGTTGTAATAACTGACTGACCACAATTAATCGTTTCAGTATAAATTATTTTGTAGTTCTTGGTCGACCTTTCTAATACCGCCCTGGATTACTGCCCGAATCAAAAAATACCACTGACCACACTTAACAGAATTTGACTGAAAGTCACCATGGATTTAAACATAATGACAATCATTTTATGCTGTTTTCTTATCAATAAAGCAGAATAAACTAAAGCTACAAAACAAACAAACCAGCAGTTTTATTTTACACCTCTTCACTCGCTCCAGCTATTTTCTTTTTTAATGGAAAAATGAGATCACAGGTTAAAAGCACAACTTGCAGATGAAATGATACCCGTGCCTCCAGCCAGGACACCAGTTTGGGCATCAGTCCCACCTCACTGCCCTCCTCAGGGTGAGTAATCAGGAAGTCAACATCGTGACCCGTTAGCTTCCCCCTGGAAAAACAGCAAAACACACTGTGTTTTCATCTCATTTATATGTCATATTAGCAGAATAAAGACAAAAATATCAGAAGAAAGTTGTAAAATTACCCAAGAATTGTTTTAATGAGAGCAAAGACTTTTTTGTTGGTATTACTGCAGCTTTTTTCTGGTTTTATTATGACATTTTTGTAATATTGTAACTTCATTCTCATGTTATGACTTTTTCTCACATTACTCGTTTCTCATTTTTTAAAAATGTTTATTCTCATATTAGGACAAATTTATTTTCATCTTGAAACCAGCCCTCATACTCCATTGTCCATTTATCAGCAAAATGTTTGGACAAAAAACCCTGACACGGGTTGAAACACTCCGTCACTCTGACAATGAAATGGCAGAGTTCATTTTTGGTTTCTAGGTTGCATAAGATATGTAATTCTCCTGAAGGTGTCATCAGGTGAAGCTGCTGATTTCAGACCTTCTGAATCCTCCTGTGAGAACCATCCGAGCCTCTGGTGAGACGGAGGCGATGGCTCTTCCCACAATCTCCCTGATGGCTTCAGCCTCCGCCAGGCTGACCGGCTGCTTGATGTCGTCATAGTGCTCCAGACCTGCAGACCACAGCACGGGGCGGTGGGAAAACATATATGCCCCCCTAACACGTTTCCTCTGTTTTTGCTTAACAAATTTCATAAAACTAATTTATATATATATCACTGTTCCTGAAATCAAACATGTCCTTGGTTCTGTTTTTCTGTGAATCTTTGTTTTGTTTTTTTTTCTTTCCCACTATTTCTGTTTTGTTGCACTTTGAAACGTTTTTGTTCTATGCTATTAGCATTGCCTCCTTCACACCTAGTTGCTGATTGCCATCAACTGTTGATTATCCTCTTCCTCAGTGGGCCTACCATTTGCTTTACTTTGCTAGCCTTCAATCACTTTTGCTCGTTTTTGCCACAGTCTTGTTTTCTCTTGCACTAGTGTCACACTGTCTCCTAGTTTCTATCTATGGTGGCATATCAAACAATGACTTAATTGGATCTCAGTGAGAAAAATAATTAAGCTAATTTAGTTCAACATAAACCCTGTCATATGTTTGAAGCATGTGAGAAGCACAGGGTTCGGCCTGCCCCCAGATAAATATTAGCCAAATTAATCAAAAAGTAAATCCAGTTGCAGATCTCAGCAGGTGAGTGAATCTTCTTCAGTGCAGACTGACAGTCTGCATAGGACAGCATGATGTCCTGTTGCAATTGTTGCTTTAACATTTGAGTTGCAATTGTGTGACTTTTTATAGCACAATCAAGTAACTATTCAGTTGCTGTCAAATTACTGGATAAACAGCTGTGAAAAAATGAAGGTGCCTTTGCACTGAACCTCATCGTAAACCTCCTGGTTACTTCACCAAAAATAAATACTTCATTTTTGCTTGGTGTGGGAGTGATGTGCGTACTATTAGTTTATTAAATACGATCTAAGGAATAACAGAACACATGGAAAACACAAGGAGCTCATCTGCTATGAGAACCTGGTCAAGTCAACAAAGTCAGATATCAGCTGCATTGGATAAAATATAAAACAGCATAAAAACAATTAGGTGATTTTTAAAACCTGCTTGTTGAGCACGGTTGAGCGTTTGCCCTGAATCTCTCAGTTGCTGCAGGTTGTGGATCCCCTCGCGGATCCATCGGTCCGCTGTCTTTGACCCAACTCCGAAAATACCCGTCAACACCTGAAGCCCAGCAAAAGCTGCATTTACACACCATAAAATGCATCTGCAACAGATTCTTAACTTTTTTTAATTGGACCTTCAGATTTTTCTTGAGGGTCAAAATATGAACCATAATATTTACAGCTTCACAGACAGAGAGACAAGAAAAGCATAAAAATCACAATTGCAGGCTTTTCAGACATAAGCGTGACATTTTTTTGAAAACAGTTCTTCAGCAGACTTAAGTTATCCATCAAAAAGTGCCATTTTCATTTCCATACGCTGACACACCTTTAATGCTTTAAACCGCTCGGACTCCTTAGTGGATTCAACTTCACTGGATGCTCCGTTCTCCAAAATGTCCTGAGAAACAGCAGGAATAAAAGAGGGTCAAATCAGTTCTATTCATTTAGAGAGAAATAAAAAGAAGCACATCCACTGACTTTGAGGACTCTGAGTGAATGTTCTCCCAGGCAGGGCAGGCCTGTGAGTTGGGACATGTTGGTGACAGCTGAGGGAAGAGCCTTCAACACGGCGGCCGCCCTGCGGAACGCCACGCCTCGGCCGTCCTCGTCGCTCAGCTCTGCGTTTTCAGCCAGGAGCGACAGAGCGTCCTGAGACAACAGCAACAAAAAAACACAACTCAGCTCTGATGTGACATGGAGGTTTCAGGAAACAGTCACATGACCCGAGTTAGCCGCGGGCAGGAGCCTACGGTCAGGACAGCGTTGTGGTTTTCCAGGGTGGTTTTCCTCTGACAGGCGTAGCTGGGAACGGAGAAGGGAGTAACCTCAGAGTCGTTCACTGCAAACTCCTGAAAAACACGCAACCAACATATTAAAGAGGCAATATTTTGTGTTTTCAGGCAAAAGGTCCCGTTTCTTAGCACAAAGAACTGTTGCCTTTAAATTGCAGTACATAAGAGATATGATTTAAAAGAAATTCGACTTTGCAATTTAACACCTTGAAAGTAGACCTCTGTCTCTTTAAGAAACTCCTGCTCTTTTTGAAGCTCCGCCTTCAGGAAGTCATCACAACATGACTCATTTATTTACCCTTTAACAATTATTATTATTTTTTTTTTACCAGCGTTGCTCTGAGAAGTATCTCCTATAATGAGCTCAGGTGTTTGTTAACCGCCGCTGACTCGTCTGAAGGAGCTGAGCGGGGGAGGAGCTGCACCTCGAAGGCGGAGCTAGATCCACCCACGGGTTTTTCACAGCTGAATGGTTGTCATGGACACTAAAGGACTGAATGAAAGAATCAAAGCCACATTGCAGGTTGGTTTTTGATGAGGGAATAATTTTATAACATGATGTAAACCTAAAACAAAGTCGATTTTAAATAGTACTGCATCTTTAATGTCTATAACAGGAGCTTCAAGTGAAGACAATTTATTTCTCTTCATTGACTGGATTGATTGTTGCTTTTAGCCTATATGTGGATTTAAGCCTAATATAGATAATTTTAATGTCATAGGTAACTGTATGTTTGAAATATTTATTTGTAAAATGTATCGGTTTCCACCAACCTATTGTAGTCATTTCTTCCTCTCTGTTACAAGATGACCTAAATAATACTTTCATCCCAACACTGAGCATGCATGAAAGTGACTGTTGCACCTGTAGTTTATGTCTGTCCAGTATCTCCACTGGGTGTCCGTCACGCATGCTCTCTGTGTACCAGCTGACGTCCAGCAGGTGGCGCCCTGCCTGCCCTGCTCCCTGCGCCTCCAGCCACACCCGGGCCTCCTGAGCAGTGTTGCTCTCACAGACAACGTGCGTCACGTTTTCACTGTGGGGAACAACCCGGTTTTCATCTCACAACCACAGCGACACAAATTAATGCTTCATTTCAATGCAGAATGATATTTGTGCATGGTTTTCTGTTATATTTGCCAGTAAAAATATGACAGGGTTTGCATTTGTTTTACTATTTTGTGTTAATGCCACTAATTAAGCCTCCCTGAAGAACAATTTCTATCCACTCTTCTTTGCTAAATAATAATAAAGTCAGATTGAATTGAGACCTGCTGTGAAGGTCAACTTACAGGTCTCACCACAGACTGTCAATTAGACTTTGACCGTCTAACTCTTGAAAAATGCTGTGATGAAAACTGTTCTGATGGAAAGCAAAAACCATTTTAGCACCAAATTGCTTTCGTCTGACTAGGCCCGTCTCAGTAACCACATTTTGCCGGACGATATAATTTGTTCCAGAAATTATTGCGATAAATAATACTATTGTTATCGTTCTGAGTCAATTTTCAATTAAAGACATCGTCACGCTTCCATTAAAGCCAGTAAATATCGTCGCGCTGACAAGTTGCAGCTGAAAATATGTTATTCATATAGTTTTATATCAATGTTCTACTTTGCGTTGGCCTATTGAAGTTTGACTATTTCAAATGCAAACAGTAACCAGAAGAGATATGAGCAGCTTTTCAATGCACTAAATGAGTTTATTTCTTGCCAAAGTCAGCGCGTGCTCCCTCACCTGAACAGATCCTCCACCTGAAATCCTTTCCTCCGCCCGAGTTGAGAGAGAAAAGCTCTGCGACTGGCTCCCATTTTCCTTTCCAACAAGAATAAAACAACCTGAGGGAACTTAGTCGGTTGCGTTGCTGCGCTGTTGTTCAGACAGCCCGAGTTGGCGACTTTCCTCCGCTTTAAAGGCACCATTTTCTTTCACCTGACCTACAAACCTAAGTTTACTAACTTCTTATTTGATAAAGGCGGACATTACGAGCTGTCTTCAAATGAACATTTGTAAAAAGACGATAACTGCAACACGACACTGTAGTTTTAGTCATTGGGTCTCTAAACAGCGACTGTTGCCCCACAGCATCCCCCCAGCAGGCAGAAGGACCACAGAGTTTCAGCGCAGAGGGGGATGACAGACGCAGCTGTACTTGGAGAGCCGCACCACCGGCGGAGCGTTACCAAAATAGTTCCGACTGGAAACAACACGCGAAGCCAAACTGTGCCTCTCAAATGTTTTTTCTTTATTTGAGAAAACAAAACAAAACAAAAAACCTACTTTTGCGTTAATAATATATTAACAGCATATATATACACTGTAATACGTACAGTACATATGAAATATATGGCATCAATATCAGACACGAACTTGAGGAAAACTAGAATAAGCTGCTGCTTAAAGGACACATAAGTGAAAAAAATAAAATAAAATTAAGGAACAAAGGAGATTAAACACTCTGGAAACTGGAAATAAAATACAATTAAAAGTAGTCTTATAACCACAATAAATAGACAATAAAATTAAATAAATAAATAATAATAATAATAAACAGGGAGTTTCCAGTAGCTTCAGTTTGTTTATCATATGATACAGTTCCACTTCTTGTTCAGACATTAGAAGAAGTGATAGAGTTCCTTGTGAAAAGTGGGGGAAGATAATGTAAGTTTAGTAGGAAAAGGTTCACAAACAACAGGAATCATTTCAACCTTGAGAGGATCATTAGGCAAAACGCATTCAGGCCAAAGTTGGAGTGAATTCACCAAGAAGAGTCACTACGTACAGATGAACACAGTCAGGGGTGTCAAACTCCAGTCCTCGAGGGCCACTGTCCTACAGTTTTTCGATGTGCCACAGGTACAAAACACAGGAATGAAATGGCTTAATTACCACCTCCTTGTGTAGATCAGTTCTCCAGAGTCTTGCTAATGACCTAATTATTCTATTCAGGTGTGGTGCAGCAGAGGCACATCTAAAGGTTGCAGGACACCGGCCCTCGAGGACTGGATGTTGACACCCTTGGAACTGTCACCTGCTGAAGAGGAAAGCAACCGGCCTGTTGCTTGGTGGTTCAAAGAAGACAGTAAACCTCACATTTACTTTAATCAAGAACCCAGATATATAGGATCAAGAATATCTGAGAGGGTTAAAACATATTAAATATCTGTTAATATGATCATTTCTTTATCGATCTTGTGTAAAATTCTATGTTTGTTCTTTTTTATTTACTGTAAGTCATAATAAAACTACAAGAAGGTTTGAAATATTTCATTCTAAGTCTATATAATATGTGAGATTAACCTGGGATTTTTGTCCATCCACCTTCTCGTCGCCTGCTTGGACCAGCTTCCTTGTTAGCGGTATAAAAAACAAACAAACAAAATAAAAAACATCTCCACAGCATGATGCTGCCACCATTGGGATAGTGTGGACAGGATTGCGTTTAATCTGGGATTAAATTAAACAAAAGTCATCAATATTTCATAGCATTTGAAGACAATTGGTTGGCAGGAAGAAGGGGACTGAATGCAAACGTCGGCCACAATTTTTAACCACAAAAATGTTTGCAGCAGTGTTGCAGCTTTGTAAAACCTCACAGTCATGGAGTGCTTCGCTCTAACATACTGGAGTTATAATGTTTAAAACGCCGACTCATGGTGACCCACTGTGCATTTAACACTGGGACTGAATCCACAATTTCAACACTTCAACGATCAGATGGCTGAGGCACGCCGTTCTCACTTTTGCCTTGTGATAGAATTTCATCTTCCTGAAATAATCCCAGACCGCCTGAGTGGTAGAGCTGCCTGTGACTGTCGATTATTTATTCATCAATAAATCAGCTGAATGGCACATTCGAAAGAGTTTTCATTGAACCACTTAAATTTTTTCTGAACAATATTAGAAATACATTTCAAAGAGGCAGCGCCCCACCCCTAAATAATTCAGTTTCTTTTTTTAAATGAGAAAATAATCATTTCATTACCAAAAATATAATAATATGACATTCTTTTAGTCTACGCTTGATTTGTGGCAAAGGATGCAAGCGATAAAAACTATTTCTACCTTCAACATGTGAAAAGTTCAGCCCTTTCTGCTTGGCTGTACATGTGCAGTGTTGGGTTCACCTTTTTATTAACCAGTCAACAACTGGATAGTGAAAAAAAAATGTTATGTATGTATAAATCTCTCAGCAAACACATTTGTTGTGGGGTGAAGGTGTGCTGCGAACTGCAAACACCTTTTAATGAGTTGATTATTTGAACTCATTAAATGATTGTCGATTATTTCAACGATCAATTCGTCACGATTAAGTTGATTAATCGTTTCAGACCCGACTATTACAGGACAAAGCTGGAAGGTTACGAGCTGGAAAAGAGCGATATGTTGTTTAGAGACAATCCCCCCCAAAATTAAAAAAAATTAATTCCACTCAAGTGTAATTCTGTTACATAAAACACACTGTTTATGGTTGTATAACATGGCAAAATGTGACGGAAAAAGACCAGTCAAAATGTGTTGGGGAGAGCATGAAGACATTACATTTATGAGGCAGACATGTTTTAAATAGGCCACATGCAACAGAAACTGCAGCTGACTATTTCAGTGTGACTGAATTCGGTGAGGTGTGAAGTTGGTCAGCAGTTGTTCTCCGTCTCCTCCCCCTCGGTCTCAGTCATATGACAACTGACTCTCGACTCCACTTCCTCAAACTTTAAAGCCAGACTCCTGGATCCCAGGCACCGCGTGCGGCTCCTTCTCTCTCTCTCTGTCTCACTCTCTCTGGCCTGAACGGGGCCTTCATCTGAACGGCAGCGCCGGGGCGAGAGCAGCAAGGCCCGGAGCTGCACCGCGGAGGCTCCCGTAACGGCTCGACGGTTCCCCCGGCAGGCATGAGCGGAGGCAGGGGCGGCGGCGGCGGGGCTGCGGTCCGCCGGCGGCGGAGCGGAGGACGCGCCGCAGCCGCGGCTCTGACGCTGCTGACGGCGTTGCTCACCTGCTGCGTCAGGTGCGCGGAGGGCGTCAAACCGAGCAACATCATCCTCGTGCTGGTGGACGACCAGGACACTGTGCTGGGGGGGATGGTGAGTCGGTGCACCCGGAACCACATGCTTGATCGATTGCATTGATCCTGATGGAGCTCGTGACAGCGGCGTGACATCATCATAAAAAATAAAAAAAAACTTTGCACGAACGCTTTGAGCTTCAGGCATATAAACTTCATAAAGTGCAATGTCATTATAGCTACTTTGTTATGATCTCTGCCTGGTTATCAGTAAGAATGATCCACTTTGTTTCAGCGATTAATAATTAATCACTTTAACAGAGATACAGATGGCGTTATTATTCTACTCGGTGAGAGCAGATGTTTCTGCAGGTAGATCATAAATGTCACACCTTGAACTGATCACCAGTAAAATGGAGATGATGACGGATTAGCCTGACAACACTCTGACAGGAGTGCCTTTAGGGAATGTTCCGATCCAACTTATCTCCGGCGATATACCGATCTGAGGGTTTCTATTCGGTCTGACCTGTTGATTACGATGTTCCCCCCAAAAGATAAAACGTAAAGAAAAATAAGTGCTGCCACTTTTTGTTGATGGCTTTTCCATCTTCTAGAATATTAAGATTATAGTCAAAGCCCATATTTCTAATGTTTGCAGGATTTGTACAAAAAAACAGCCTCGGAGTATATACTGCATGTTAGGCGTCTCCTGGTAGGAAATTCGCATTGTATGGTAACCATAAATAAAAATAATTTATCATTTTCATTAAAGTATTGTGGTATTCACACAAAATCTAAGAATAACCCAGAACATACACCAAAGACACAAAATCTCACCAAGTATTTTTCTCTAGTTTAAATATCTTGGTACACTTGAAATACTACCACTACTACTATTAATAATAATAATAATAATAATAAATAATTAAGACAAAACTAACAAGTAACTTTTCAGCAAGGTATAGGAGCTTGATTCAAGTCAATAGTTCTTGAATATTATATTAGACTAATAATTCATTTTCCCCATTTTAAATGGAAAAAAAAAGACTTACAGCAAACTCATATCATGCAGAAAGGTTACTTATAAGTCAGTTTTATCTTCATATTTTAAGTGTACTAAGATATTAACACTAGAAACTAGACAAAAACACGATTAGATTTTATTTTTTCTTTTAGTTTTCAGGCAAAACAGAAAAGTTGGCCAACATGGGTGTTGAAACTACATTAAAGATGGTGGAAGTCATTACTTTAGTTTCCTCACCAAGACTCCGTTTTTTGGGGTGGACAATAATAACGCACCTTATTACTGGTTGGTGGCAGTGATGCGTCATATCGTTGTTTGCCAACCGCCATTAAAGTCAAGAAGAAGAAAGATCTTAATACATGTACAGTATGACGTTCCATCCATTTGTCCAGTGTTGTTGACTTAAATTTCTAAATTTAGACTTGTGGACATTTTTCAAATTGACATTATCCTCACTCCGTACACCACCTGTTTAAAAATCTATAGTTTTAGTTCATTTGATGGAGGAAAAAAAAAAAGTTCAGGCTTATTTATCTTTGACCTGCTGATCACCAATTATACCAACGTCTGGTCGATTGATCGCTGCATCTCTTTAACTTCTTTTGTCAGCGTTCTGCTGTGTTTTCATGCCGGGACATGAGCAGCTTTGCGTGTCTCACACTTCTTGTTTCATTTCGGCAGACGCCTATGAAGAAAACAAAAGCACTGATAGGAGAAGCAGGAGCAACATTTGTGAACGCTGTGAGTATTTCAGTCTTCTTACTGTTTGTTGTTTTCATAGGAAAACCACCTACTGTTTTTTTTTTTTAGCTACAAAGTCTCGCAGATGTTGTCCACGTTGGTTTTTGTAAGTCAACAAGCTTACAGAAGATGGCTCTGTTTGTTTGTTAGGAATCCAGCAGGGACAGTGTGTGATTAGTTCAACCAAAACCACAAAAATCTCAGTATTTGCCATTTTTTTCTGTGTCATTGTCCATTTTCGTGACGCGTCCTTTTTTCTGCTGTCACACTTGCTTTTCTCCCTCCTTTGTTTCTTTATGACAGAATCAGCGTCACTTTTAATGAACTGATTGAGAAATGTGAAACTGCATTGAACAAATGATCCATTTTTATGATTTTTGAGATAACTGTGAAATATATTTTCTTAAATTTAAATGCCAGATGCATTGATAACTCAGAAATAAAATGTTTGAATGATATCGTTTCTCTGGGTTATGCTGAGTCGCTCTCTTCTTCGTTGCTCCTCTCCTCTGTAGTTCACGGTCACGCCGCTGTGCTGCCCCAGCAGGAGCAGCATCCTGTCGGGTCGGTACCCCCACAACCACGAGGTGCGGAACAACTCCCTGTCCGGGAACTGCTCCAGCGCTCAGTGGCAGAAAGGACCTGAAGCCGAGGCGTTCCCCGTCTACCTCAGCAAGCAGAAATACCAGACGTTCTTCGGCGGGAAATACCTGAATCAGGTCCGAGTTCCCGTCCTGATTTATCCGAACAAAACAAAAGGCTTTCGACAAGCTCACCGACGGCTATTCTGTGTGCCAAAGTTTGTAATGTTCACATTAGGGGTGGGCATTCGTCATATTGTTAATCGCGATGCATTTTTTTATCGCAATAAAAATGTTGATTTATTGTCACAATAAATTTGGTCAATGACGATTAAAAAAAAACAAAAACCCAAAGCCATCCATCGCGTTTCAGTAAATTTTCTAGAAAAAAAAATCTCTGAAATTTGAGATTAATAAGAAAAAAAAAATTACTTTTGGAAATTTCCTGAGCTTCAAAAGCAGAACATTTTTGACTTTTGAAATTCAAAAATTTCAACGTTTTTTTTTTTTTTCTAGAAAATTTGTCAGATTGATCTCAAAAAGCTTTTTTTTTTTGACAGAAATGTACCTTTCGTTGCTATTTTTCCCTCCCCTATCAATGCTGGCCCCAACATGCCGCTGTATTAACCTCCAACTCGCGCTGTGCTCCATCTCTACCAGTACGGCACCAAAGCCGCCGGAGACGTCGGCCATGTCCCCCCTGGCTGGGACCAGTGGAACGCCTTGGTGAGTGCTGCGTTAAAACGTCTGTTTGTCCTGCGGTCCGCCGCGGCTCTCGCCTGACCGGCGCTGTGTGACGCTGCAGGTGGGGAACTCCCAGTACTACAACTACACTCTGTCTGTCAACGGCAAAGCGGAGCAGCACGGGGACAGCTATGAGAAGGACTACCTGACCGACCTCATCGTGAGTCACACCCTCACACCTGTGACTCCTGCTCACACTCAGCCTTGTGATCGGCACCGTTTTGTGAAATCAGTGGTTGTTTACGGGAGAATTTACAGTAGAGCTGCACACATGAGTTGCGACAGCGCAGAAATTTAAAAAGCTCAGCGATGTGTGAAGTTAATCATCTGCCAGAGAAACAAGTTGCAGCAGTCGCTTGCTGAGCTTACTCAACATGTCGGGCGTCTTGATGCAGCGATGAGGTTTCCTGCAGACACACGGTTTCCTCATTGGGTGATGGTTGATAATCTTTTAGTTTAACCAGAATAACCAGCTGTCTATGTGGAATTTGTGATTGGCAGTTTATATAAGAAAGAAAAACAAAGTTCCTGTAAAAGTATGAAAAAAAAAAAAAAAAAAAAAAAGAAGAACAGTGTGAGGAAAGGCCTTTTTGTGCAGAATCAATCTATTTTTTGCTTTATTTCACTTCCTGGGTTTCTGCATCGGGACTCGTCTTGATTGCCTCTAAAACCATCTAAGTTAAACCCCATGTGTTTAAGTTCATCCAGTTGTTTCCATTTCATTCAGCCTGACTTTGACTGGAACATCTTGACGCTTGACTTTTCCAGACATTCTGTAGATTTGCTAATGGATGTGCTATGGCTTTGCATTCTTAAATTTCTGTCGACTTAATTCCTTATATTAATATTAAAAAGCATCCAGGAGTATTAAAACACCTTGAGCTTGCGTGTACAATATGCATTTATAAGAAATGAACTAAAAAAAATAAATCTTTGTTGCCCCCAAACAGTTGGTGCCCTGGGCTGCTGCCCCGGGCCCAACTCAATTCCAAGAATCTTCAAAGAGTCATTGAAATGTTGGAGTAGGGGATATGATGGTTTCAACTCCCGAGGGGCTTGGGGTCATAGTGCAGCTATTATTTGAGCTTTTGAGATGCTAATACAGTTGCGAAAACAAAACCTTTTTTGCCACGGTTACACATTATTACAACTCTACAAGAACACAAAAAGTAAAAGCGAAAGTTCTTCCATAGTATAGCATCCAAAACTGCCGGGAATAATCGTCCAAACATGCAACGCCTCAACCAAGGACACTGAAAGTTAAAAAAAACAAAAAACAATCAGAGTTAAAGTGACAGAGACACACCAACATGCTGTTACCATGAGCAACAGAAATAAAAGGTTTTCATATCCCTTTAACCTTTTGGTGTTCTGTCAAGCTACAACCACCGACTTCAATGTATTTTATTGTAGTGATCTGACTGAGTGTATAACTGAAGTTGATGGGTATCACATGGTTTCCAAACATGTTTTCTGGATCTGAAAGGCCGTCGTTTTCAACCCCCTGATCCAGAACTTTGTGGAATCGTCCTTTTCTGCTGCAGTTTCAGAGGCTTTTAGGGAACGTCTCACCAATCAGCCTCACACACCGACAGGCTGACATTCGGCCAATTGATCTGTGCAAAATAACTCAATCTCACACCTAGTTCACACCTTATTTACCGCCGTTTAGCTTTCCCCACAAATTAACATCCTGGCACCATGTTTAATTTGCAACAGGAATTTGTGGTTGTTTTGAAGCAATCTGATTGGCTGGGACAAGTTTGGCTTTGTGCTCCGCTGCCCCCTATGGGTTTGGCATGTTTAAGACATGTGTGCGGGTTCATGTGGACGAAAACATTTCTGGAACCGATCCAGTGTGTACGATGTTATTTTTTTAAAACGATGTAGTGGAGATATTAACTTTTAATAAAGACCTGGTTATGAGTCAGATTGGAAAAAAAAAAATTTTAAACGGGAATTCTCTTACCTAATTTGATTCCGACCTGGACTTTGACTGGGCCTCCCTGTTGATTCTTGGGTTCTCTCTGGGTATCCCTGGCTTCCTTCCTGGCGTTCAGAAATAAGGATGTTGGTTTAATCAGGCTCTCTGAACTTCCCTTGCGTATTTTGCGTGTGTCTCTCTTCGAGTCACTGTAACGCGCACACTGAGATCAGTACAAATGTGAACGATATTTCACTCTTGTTTCCAGCAGAAACCGTTTCCATTCTTTACCAAGCGAGCGGCGACTGTTCTGGCGAATCATGTCGGCACGTGCTGCTGATGAAAATGTTGCAGATATGAAAGCATCGCATATCTAGAGCTGGTCCAAATCATCAGAGCACTCGACGATTAAACCAGACCCATAATCGTCTTGTCAGCTCAGAAGCCACACAGATGCATATCTTGTTATCACAGGAAGTAGCGCTCCCTTATCTCCCGATGACGAGATGATGTTCTCGTTATCTCCAGGAAAAACGGACTCTTAAAGGGCAAGGCAGATCTCTGCTTCCACACAGTCCCGCTCTGCAAGTGAAGACGCAGCGATTTTTAGCGGCCAAACGAACCGTTTCAGTGGGCGAGTTCAATTTTAGCATTTTAGAGAAATGCTAAAACGGATCAGCATGGTTCGTGACGGTGAGTCGGAGGTTTGGGCTCTGAGAAGGAGGAAGTGCTGTGAGGCGCAAACTAAATCAGTAATATCATGAACCGAAACGCAGCATGCTAAAATAAAAAGTGTTCACTCCCTTGGATGTTTTTATCCTTTTTGTTGCTTTTACAAATCAGTCATAATCAATAATATCTTTTTTTTTTTTTGCCAAATAAACATCCGTTAGTGTGTTCAAATGTGTTCAAACTAATACATTTCCTCCATGTTTGACTTTATATCAGAGAAGATGTCATTTTTATTGCTTTGGTTTTAACTGACCGACATGAAGAATGAGGGAACACAGACGAGTTTTATTTCTCAGCTAAAGATGTTCAGAAAAATCAATAAAAAATCTGAATCTACTCCAGTCTGTCCATCTGAATATCGTCCTAAGGACATTGAACAGAAATATGTCGGTGTTTTAAAGCAATGAGGGAATAAGCGCTGTTCTCTGATTGGCTGGGTTTAAATCCAGTTTTATGGCAGAAAGCCCAGACTGAGCTGTGAGGGGAGATGAGAATCGAGTGGAACTTCGTAGGAAGACGATGGAGGGAAGAAGGTTGCTGTGCTGAACCGTGCGTCAGAAATGTACTTTCTTGGCAACAGAGAAACGCCTGAAACCCTGTAGATTGATTCAGAGCTCGACTTTCTTTTATAACGACAGATATGGAGTATATTTGAATTTTGTCATCTTACTTTATTTGATTGATCTGCACAGTCCTTGGGTAAACATCTGGCGTTGTCATGTGCTATATTGAGATAATAATCTGTTTTGTCCTCGTTTCAGCTGAACCGTTCGCTCAGCTTCCTGGACGACAGAAGCCCCCAGCATCCCTTTTTCATCATGCTGGCGCCGCCGGCGCCTCACTCCCCGTGGACGGCGGCGCCGCAGTACCAGAAGGAGTTCAACAACGTGCAAGCCCCCCGAGACGGCAGCTTCGACAAACCGGGGAAGGTGAGGACATGGACGGTGTGTCAAATCTGACTTGAAACCTGCTTTTAGTCCGGATCTCTGAGGAACGCCTGTCGGCGTCCTTGTCTTCTTCTTCTTCTTTTTTTCTGTTTCCAGGACAAACACTGGCTGCTGCGTCAGCCTGTCAACCCCATGCCGAACAGCTCCCTCACGTTCTTGGATAATGCCTACAGGAGGAGGTAGGAAGAGATGGAGTGGGATGGAGTTGTGTTTTAAAAATAACAAAAATCTCCAAACGCAAAATGAACAAAAATGCAGATGTACAACGTTCACTGTGGGGAAACAAAAAACAACAAAAAAAACCTCGGTACTGGTGCAACACGTAGCATTTTGCAGCTCTTCCTGCACCAGAATGCTTCTGCAACCATTTATAATCAATGTGTAAATTATAAGTCAATTTGTTTAATTTCCTTGCTATGAAATATTCAGCTTTGTTATCTCTCTATGGTGAGATAAAGTGGGATCGATTGTGGCTGATGGTGACGCATAAAACCAGAGCAGAGCGTAAGCACAGAAAGCTTTATCGATCCTGTATGTCCCAGTTTCACAATTGCGACGTTTTCATGAAACAAGGAACACAATTAAAATCAAACATGAGTTAGTTTGTTCACAAGATAAGCCACTAGAAACCATGCAGCGCCACAATCCAGCTACTTCCTGTCGTCTTCTTCTTCATGGTCTGCGCCAGCGGCAACATCGTGTGACTCATGTGATGTGGGGAAAAACAGTGTTTCTGTTGCATTTTTCCGAGATGAACAAAAACAAACGCCAGAACGTTTTCTCGACAAACAAGTTTTTTTTGTTGTTGTTTTTTTTTAATTCGCCGTGTTTCCATTGAGCAAAGTCATTCTCAAAATGTCAACAAAGGAAACGCGGCTAGCGATGAGCTGAATGTGGGTTGTCTGGTCCAGGTCCGATCAGAATCGCCTCACTCAGACTGTGGCAACTGACGATCCTGCAGACCCCACACATCCTGGACACAAACTGTTCAGCGTTTTGCCTTCAGAGCGGAGCTGCAGCAGTGACACTTTCTGCCCCATTCTGTCACCCTGACTGAGACTCCAGAGTGAAATTGATCAGACATGATGCTCCGTTGTGTTGAGCGTCATGTCTGAAGGAAAACGTTTCCCCCTTATAGGTGGCAGGCGCTGCTGTCTGTGGACGACATGGTGGAGAAGCTGGTGAAGAAACTGGACAGTATAAACGAGCTGAACAACACCTACATCTTCTACACCTCGGATAACGGCTACCACACAGGTCTGCTCCGGCGAACCCCTGAGGGCGTCCTCAGGTTCCATTCAGCATCTTTTAAAAAAGAAGATTTTGAACTGCAGTTCAAAGCTGCAACCGACGCTTATCTTTTCAACTTTAAATAAAAATAATAAGTAAGCAGCTTCATGTTGTGTTTCTACTTGTATTTAACTCCTCTGTCCGATCTGCGCAGGTCAGTTCTCTCTGCCCATCGATAAGAGGCAGCTGTATGAGTTTGACATCAGGACGCCGCTGCTGGTCCGTGGCCCTGGCATCAAACCAAACCAGATGATAAAGGTCAGCCATCCTCCACCAACGCTGATTTTCACATGAATTATTGTGACGTTCCAATTTAAAAATTCTCCCTTTCAGGCTCCAGTGCTGAACATCGACCTCGCCCCCACCTTCCTGGACATTTCTGGCGTCAACCTGTCCGCCGTCAACGTGGACGGACAGTCGTTCCTCGCTCAGATGGTTCGGCTGCTCGGTTTCGCTCACAGACATGATTCCCTTTTATGATTCCGAGTCCACCTTGAATCCTGACCGAGGTTTCTGTTCAGGCCCCGTCGCTGCGGAACGGCACGGCGCGGCCCTTCTTCCTCATTGAATACACCGGAGAGGGAAATCCGACCAAGGACCCGACCTGCCCGAAGCTTGGCCCCGGAGTGTCTGTAAGCAAATGCTGTCGTCTTCAGAAGGGAAACGTTAGAGAGATTCGCTCTTCGATACAACATCACCCCTCTAAAAACCAGGACCCGCACGCACAGAGGGCCTGATGGTCTCAAATCTAATTCTCACTTTTTCAGACTTATAGGTTGAACTTTCTCTCAGCCTGGAAAGTCTGATCGGTTTGAGGAAGTGTGAATGTAACGTAATGTGATCTGGTTGATGTTGACGTCGACTCTCAGCTGTCAGCAGTTCACTGTGATTTCCTGCCTGTGTAAACTTGTTTGGCAAAGCGACCAACATGAAATGGGGAAGTAAAGGAAACCAAAGCGGGAGCAGCACCTGCTGTTGCCACGGCGCTGTCCGTCTCTTCTCCGTCGGTTTTCCCCGCTTACGACTCTGAAAGATCCTCCTAAAGGCGCTGAGAGTTTAGTCTCAGGTGTTTTGTGAACACGTCTCGTCGTGCAGAGGGGAAATTCAGTGCAGCCCGTCTGGTGGGAGGAAAAAAAACCAAAACAAAACAAATTTTGCTCATAACTTAATAACTCAAACCCACGACTCGTTCAATTCGTCACCATGACTTGTTCGATGAAGTTGTTCCCGTGACATACTGAGTCAAATTAAACGAGTTGTTCCCATGTGTTAAATCTGGAGCACAAACTTTCTTTCGTTTTCTTTTTTGTTTCTTGTCACCAGACGAGCTCCGTAAAATTCTAAGAACTTTAGAATGAAAAAAAAAAATCCTACGCTTTCTACTAGAGCTGTTTCCAGTCTTGGGATTCTTTGTATATTTATATTTCTTCGTTTTAAATTGTCCATTCTGGACGCTGGAGCTTGCAGGGAATAAGTTCCGGGTGAAATGATGAGTGAAATCTTTGTAAATGATCATTTCCCGCAGTGAGAATGTATTGGAAACACTCGCTGAACTTGTGAGCTTTTACTAAACGCGTTTGAAGCCTCACAGGAATCCCAGGACAACAGATTAGAGTTACCACAAGACGTGCGCCGTGCATTTTAATGGGATTTTCTGTGCACGTCCAACACGATTTATCGCGTTATTAGGAAATGGAAGAGACGTTCACTTCAGATGGAAATCTGTTGTCACTTCACATTCCAAATGTGTGCATATCAAGGGAACCTGAACTTGTTTTCCAGCAATGTTTCCCGGACTGCGTGTGTGAGGACGCCTTCAACAACACGTATGCCTGTGTGCGGACGCTCGACGGCAAGCAGGACCTGCAGTACTGCGAGTTCGCGGACAGCGAGGTAACGGCGACTCGGCACCTGAACCCCGGAGCGGGGTGTGTGTGTGTGTGTGCGCGTGTGTGTGTGTGTGTGTGTGTGTGTGTGCGAGCAGAGGCGGCGTTTAAACCGGTCTGGTGTCTGCAGTCTTTTGTAGAAATGTACAACATGACTTCAGACCCGCACCAGCTGGAGAACATCGTGAAGAAGGTGGATCCGTCAGTCCTGCAGGACATGAACCAGCGGCTCATAAAGCTGCAGTCCTGCATGGGGGACAGCTGCCGTAACATCAAGTAGAGGGGAAGACGACGAGCGTCCTGATGCTTCCGGACAGGTAGACAGACATTTTGATTGGTTTATAGAGGAGAAACAAACAAACAAAAAAAGTCCATTCAGGTTTCAGGCTCCCGCTGTTGTTCACGTTTGATATTTCTGGATGCCACCGTTCAGAGGAGAGAACTGGTTTTCCTTTAGGTCTGCACTCAGAGCTGATGGGGGATGGTTCACTCCAATGGTCCTTAAAGTTTTTTGCGTAGTCAAACACCTGTCGTCTGTATTCCATCTCAGAAAGCTGGGGGTCATCCAATATGGCCGCCATTCACATGAAACACAAACAAGTTGCAGTATTCGCTGCTTTATTAATCAGATGTTGTCGCGATAAACCAGTGACACATTTTGTCTTGTTGCTCTTTGTCAGCTTGTCTCTGAAGTGTCTGAATGCACAAAATGCTAATGAGTACATTGCTGCTGGTGTTTCTGGCTAATAGCGGTTAGCTAGCTCAGTTAGCAAAACAACTGGCTAGTTCTGCTGGATTTTCTGACCTTTAAGGCCGTTAGCTTAGCAACAGCTAGCCTAGCCTCGAAAGGACAAAATTAAAAAAATATCCTGCTGCTCAAAAGCAACAACCTACGTGATACAGGAATGAATAAACCGTTGGGTTTTACATTCAGCCACATTAAAAAAGCTTTAACTAGCGCTCGACGAATCAAAATGTCTGCCGCCTTTCTCAGCGGTTGCCTGTTCATCTAGTCCTTTTAAAAGCGTTCTGTTTGTCTTTTAAAGCGCATTTCTTCGTTTTTTTTTTTTTTTTTTTTTTTTTTAATCCACGCTGTGACGTCATATAAAACACACTATAAATGTTCAACTTTCTAAATGTTTAACACAGAAACATAAGAAGCCGTCAGACGTAACGATTTGTTTCTGATGGTGACGTCCAGCCAAAGCCTCGTCCGTTCTGCCGTAAACCGTCTTTCTGTTGGACGAAATGAGACTTTAGGGGTTTTTGTTTTTGTTGTTGTTTTTTGTTGTTGTTGTCTTTTTGGGTCTGATGTCTCCCGCTCCACGCAGCAGACCAGTTGATGCATGTTTGTCAGCCAGCTGCAGCGTCACTCTCCATATTTAACTCTGTCACAGTGAACTGTGGAACTCGTCTCTTGTTTTCATGCAGATCTTTTTATATCGTTTATTCTCTGCAGCACTTTGAGGAAAAGAAATGAAAACAGAGTTTGGAGTCGGACGCTCAGTCCCGTCTTGTGCCTTGAGATGTGAAAAATTGACATTTTATACTAAAGTTTGATATGAATTTGTTTTTTTTTTTTTGGATTATCCATGTTGTGTTTTGGAGGTGAAGGATGTTCAGTGTTCTTGAATGTCTTCTCTGATTTCTGAATAACCGGAAAGGGATTTTTTTTTTTTTTTAATTATCTTTAATCTTGTGTGCCTTTTTGATTTTGCACAAAATCTGTGTAAATTGCCTTAAATGTGAATGGATTTGCACTGTGATGATTGATTATTGAAATAAAGTTAATTTTACTATGATCATGGAAGTATTTCCTTTACTGTCGCTGTCAATTCAGGTCCTGTTGGCTCTTCAGTTTCACTCATTTTTGTTGAGTTAGCCCAACACTGGGTTTTATTCCCATATGAAATACTTTGAATTTGGTGAAAAAAGAAATCTCTATGCGTTATTACATGTGTGCATAGTATTTATTAATATACAGAAAGACCTGTTGGCCTTGTGGTCTTTAAATCAACACAAGGAGAGACATTTCAAGTTTGTAGAGTCAGTCATGTGCCGCATGTCACATATATTTTAACTGAACGGTTCAAACTATTTGATTAATCCTGGCTCTGCCCACTGAGTTTAATGGCTGAAGGTTACAGTTGAAATTAATTCATGATGTGCTTCATTTAAAAAAAACAACAAAAAAAAAACATGACATTTAATGTCTACTTGTAAAATGAAATCAATACATTTAGCTTAGCTCAAATTAATTCTACATTAATTTATTGCTATTATTCATTGCAATGTGGCACTTTTTACTCTCCATAATGTTCAAGGTAAATACTTGTATTTGTTCTGGTGGTTACATTTTTCTTTTATTTTCTTTTCAGAAAATTCCTTTCACTTGACGCAAAAATAAAAATATTTAATGTTGCCAAAATCAGAGGAATCCAAATGTACTCTACATAAACATGTTTACTTGGACAGTTATTTGTGCTACCGATGATAAATTCAGTTGGAATGAAAAGTACAAAAATCTAAAATACTGAATTTTATTTGAAGGAGTTATTTAGCTAAAGCTTTCCTGCAGTGAATTAATATGAATCTGCTGGCATTCTGCAATAATCCTAAACAGTTGTCAGCAACATAAACTACAGAGCAATGAGTTTCTGCCGACTTTGAGCATAAAAGGTCACATTGTGCAAATAAAAGATGACTTCAAAACCTGGATTTTATCGTTACTTTAATCTGTTCATATTCTACGTCTTCATTATAACAGCAGCTCACGTGTTTACATTCACTTCTAACAAATCTATACAGCATTTAAATGCACAAATTTGCACACAATGTACAAAATGCAATCTGATATCATCTCAGTCTGGACATTTTTGATCGAATGCAGATGCCATAAAAACAGGTCCGATGCTCCAGTTACAAATTAAAAGTTACAAAAGACATATCAATACATCATTGGACAGTTCTGTCCAACGCTCCTTTCTTAAAGGTTTTGATTTTAAGATGACTCAAAGACAGACATGCTCGTTCTGTCAGATGTACTTGTACACGGCTTTTTCCTGCAGCGTCTGGATCTCTAACTTCACCGGACATTTGTAGAAGTAGGACAGCAGCTCCTCCGAATAGCCGATGAAAAAGTAAAACCTCTGAGGCGCCATCTTCTGCAGCATCAGCGCGCACACGACGAGCACGTTTCCACGGCGCTTGATCACCACCTCGTTGGCCAGGCAACCGTGGAAGGTCCCGAACATGAACTTCCGGATGAAGACGTCCTCCACGGTCCGCTCCGCCGCACCCTGCTCTCCCTTCAGGTTACCTGCCAGAGCCAAGTATATGAACATTTTTTTAATCTGTCATATTTCATATAAGTCCACCATCTTGACTGGACCAGGAACAAAATAAATGATATCAAAGTTTTCATAGGATAAAACAACATTAAATCAAATCATATATGAGATATTTTCTCATTTTATGGCCATTTATCTCCATAAAAGCTGAAAGGAAATGGCTATCAAGGCCATAAACTGATGAAATATAATTTTATAGTCTGGAAACTAAATGGAAGGAGGAAGAGACCAAATGGTATCGTGAGATTTGAAAATGGGCTTAGAATTGGCCCAAAGACACCATATCAGGAACATAATGTGGCAGCACTGATGTTATTATGCATCTCAGTTGTTCAGCTGGTGGATTTGTGCTGTGAAGCAAAGTTTGGCCTTTCTTTGGTCGTGCTTACTGGCGTGCTGAGACAGCCATCCTTTGCGGTGAGCGATGTGATGAGGATGCAGCGCTTGCTCGTACGTCAGCGGCTTGTCTCCTTTGCCAATTCGGATCCGAGCCGCCCGGTTCTACGAAACGACAGGAGAGGGAGACGAGACGGAAAGCAGCAAACGCTTAAAGAGTTACGTCAGCACAACCTTGCAGATTGCATTCCCCAGTTGGGTTTTTACAAAAGCATTTCACTGTGACTGCAGAAAATTGTGCCCATTCTTTTTTTCAAAACAAACACATCAAAAGAGTTCTAATATCGCTCAACAGCTTACAAGGAACCAAAAGCAACAGGACGCATGTTTACCTTGCAGCACACTGCTGTTGCATGGAAGCTTCTGCTTTCGAAGGAACTGTACAGGAAACTAGATCGACCCAAAGCAGTCTGAGAAAAATGGAAAAACATCATGAAGACCAAAACAAAGTCCAAGATGAGTCGAGACTGATTCAATGATGTTTGCAGGAAGTTTCAGGAAACAAAATCACATTCAGAGTAGGCAACAAATAAGTCCCACTCTTTATATTTATTATTCTTTTAATTGCGTCATTCAGACGACCTCAACACTTGTCAATATAATATAATATAATATAATATAATATAATATAATATAATATAATGGTCTTAGTTTAAAACAAACGGTAAGGGATTTTTTTAACCACAAAAAAAAAAAATTTACTTGGATAAATTGGATAACTGACATCAATATCCATTTTACAGTGATTATTATTATTAGGATTTATGTAATTTTTTGTTCATTCATTCGCTATTTTATTTTTATTTCAATGGTTAGGGACAAAAAAAAAGAGATGTACTCAAAAGCTAAATACATTTTCAACAATAAAGTTATAAAGCTCAGAGGTCAGGTGAGCACACATTAAACAGACTAAAAGATAATTATCATCAGAAATAATGTTTAAATATTCAAATCATTTCACTTTCAGTCATTTTCTTACCAGCAGCCTCGCGCTCCCCGTGAAACTCAAGGACGCCGCCATGTTTCCCTCTCGTTGAAACGTGAACAAAACGTCAACTAAAGGGAAATTAATTATTCCCTCACTCCGGAACAGTTACTAAGATGTGATGGAATCTGTTTCTGGACGCTGCGATTATTAAAGCTTGCGAAAGATTCCCTTAATATTCATTCTTGCCTAAAGCTGCAGCGCCAATCTGGAGCTGGAACTGGAACTCACGCGGCGGTTATAGGTTTCCGCCGGACCCATGAGAGCGTGTGCCAACCGGAAATGCAAAAATAAATCAGATTTAAAAACTGGTACCAAAGTAGAAATTTTTAGTAATAGTAAAAATAAAACATAAAGAAATATAATTTACGAGGTTTAAAAGTTTTTTTCCCTCAAAAATATCAATTTAATAATCAATTTAATTGCTTTTAAATACATGTTTGTCCAATTGTACTTTTAACTTTATTTGAAATTCACCCAATCCACAGTCATTTGGGAAAGTATCCAAATTAGTGCCTGAAGTGGACCTACATAGGAGACAACTACACAAAATATGACCTATTTATAAATATTATTAATTTAAGTAAGTGAGCAAAAATAAATACAAAAATGGATTTTAAAAAAATATATGTTTAGTGATCATAGAAATATTTTTGCATCAATTCGCGCACCATATCAGCTTTAGCTATATGTGACTCTCTTCAGTCTAACATACAGTCTAGGAAAAACAAAGAAAAATCTCCATAGAGAATAGTGGACTTTTATTTTGAAACCCAATAACCGGAACCAGGTGTATTGTTCTGGAAAGAGGAAAACATTGGTGAAGAAAGCTCAACTCGTCCCGCTTATTCTCAAACTTTTGCGTCCTGACGGTGTTCGGCTGTCGGACTGAACAATCCTCGGGTTTGTTGACAGACGGAACCATTGGACGGTCGGATGGCGTCGCCGCCGGAGATGACAGAGATGTACGACAACGCTCTGCTGGGGATCCTCCAGCACGTTGGGAACATTCAGGACTTTCTGCAGATCTACTTTGGCTTTTTGTACCGAAAGACGGACTTTTACCGGCTGCTGTCTGGTCCTGACGACAGGATGGGCTTCCCCCCCGGGGTGGCGGAGAAGATGGTGCTCAAGGTGAGATTTTAAGTGCACAGGCGTCATAGCAACGGCCACCCGGAAAACTGTCATTTAATCTGAATTTCACGCCTTTGAACCCAAATTACATCATGTAATTAAAAAAAATAATAAGAATAATTGCATTGATTGTGAAAATGCGCCAACAATTTACATTTTAGACAAGTTGATAAGGAAGGAACATGACATCAACATTAATGAATAATATTTGCAGGTAAATGTTAATTTAGTTAAACTGTACTTGCAGGCCAAGTCAGTCCTTGAACTTGGATTTATTTTTTTACACTTTGTGATTTTGCATCTTTCTTCTGTTGGAATTCCGCTCAATTTCATGCTGGAATTTCTCCCATTCACCTGGATTCCTCCGGTAGAATTTCTGCCTGACCAATCAGTGAACAGGAGGAGGAGCAGTGAATGACCACTAAGATTTTCTGTGCTGTTTTAGAATTGTAATTTGACCAATGGCAGCAGAGGGAGTGGAGGAAGCCATTCAATCCATATTGGAATGAATGGCATATTTTAATTTCTAAATATGGAATTGACATGAAGTGAAAGGATATCTCTCTCTCATTTCCAAACACTTTCTCCTGACAGTGTATCGCTGACTCTGCGTTTTGCAGAAGCTTCATCTCTACTCCTACTTTTAATCAGGCCACATGCTCTGATCTTTCATCCTCTCCAGACATTCGGGTTGTTCGAGAAGCTGGCTGAACACGACAGAGAGCGAGCGCTGAGCGAGCAGCGGAAGAGGGAGGCCAGCTCGCGTGCTCCCCCTGCTGCCCAGGAGGTGGAGGTGTCCCCTGAGCCCTGCCAGGCCACTGAGGGGAACAGCGGCGCGGAGCCGGCGCGGACTGAGAGAGCTTCTTCTGGCGCGGGCCAAGTTTCCGCTCCTGCAGCCTCTGGAGATTCTGGGAGATCGCAAGCTGCTAGCAGCGGACCGGGAGGTGAGGAAGGACAGGCAGCGGCTAACCGTACAGCAGCAGCAGAAGAAGACAGGTGAGTGCCCCCCGCCATGTTCCAGCTCTCAGGTTCCCAAACTTTTCCATGCCCCATAAAGAACTTTCAAGCCGTATGAAAAACCCAGAGACAATGCAACAAAATATGTAAAGAATGACACAAATGGTAAAATATTTATTTTTCTATAAATATTAAAAAGATGATCATTTACTTATGTGACTGGTGAATATGTTTTGTAATCCCTCATTCTACAACACTGCCAAATAAAATCTAAATCTATGTTAAAGCTAAATCTCCTAACAGAGCTTGACTTTTTGAAATTGTCTTACGCTGCCCTCCAGTGGCAGCAACATGCTATAACAGATAAAAATCCCTTTTGAGGAAGGCGGAGAAAATGTGTTCAAAGGTTCGAAGGTAACGCTTGAAATAAAGGGGAGCAAAGTGATTTCGGGTGAATCACTTGGAAATGATTTCTGCCTATGTTTGCATTTTAAATAAGTAAATAAAATGTTAAAAAATCCTTTTGTTCTGCATGATCTTGTTTCAGACCTCAGAATGAGTTCCAGTCCAACGCGGACAGTTACAACGGAGCCGTGCGGGAAAACTACAGCTGGTCCCAGGACTACACCGACGTGGAGGTCCGCGTGTTCGTCCCCAAGACGGTGGTGAAGGGCAGACAGGTGAGCTGAGTTCATTCCACCTCCTGACATGTCCGGACTCTTCCGTCGTCATGGCGCTAACCGCTGCCCACTACCGTCCCTCAGGTCACCGTTAGCCTGCAGAGCGGCGGCCTGCGAGTGAGCGTGAGGGACGGAACGGAGGAGAGAACGCTGATGGAGGGAGAGTTCACACACAAGATCAACACCGAAGACTCTCTGTGGAGTCTGGAGCCTGGGAAGTGCGTGCTGGTGAGTGCGGCGCTCTCAAGAGTCTGACGCCGCTGCGCGTTTAGTACCCAGGCTAACCCGGCAGGTGTACCCCGCCGCAGCTTTCTCTCAACAAGACGTCCGAGGTCTGGTGGAACGCGGTGCTGAAAGGCGAGAAGGAGATCGACATCAACCAGATCAACCGCGAGCGCTCCATGGCAACGGTCGACGAGGAAGAGCACGCCGTTCTGGACAGGCTGACGTTCGACTATCACCAGAAGCAGCAGGGGAAACCGCAGAGTCACGAAATGGTGAGGAGCATCAACATATGTTGTAATAGCCGCTCAGCCGTTAACCATCGCCCATGTGAGTTACATGATCAACAGCTGATTTTACTACTGATGAAAATGACAAAGACGACGACAGGAAGTCGCAGGAGGACGATGGCTTGCTTTTTTTTGTGTGGGACAATGTGCTGCTGCCTCCACCAGAGCTCTCAGCGTCACAGTTCATAAAAACCTTGTGTGTCGTTGTAACATGTTGACTCCATAACTCCTTTGTAAAAACATCGTCTACAATTTTCCCAAAACGCTACACGCTCCCAACTGGGCGGGGTTTGTCGCTTCGAAGCCTGAATAAGACGCCGACGTCTCCTCTGATTGGCTGATAGAAGGCGAATACTAGCATCCTGGCTGAGTCGCAAATAAATCTGATTTATCTATTGCTGCCTGGATTTTTAATTACTTAAATATTAGGAAAAAGTGTTTCTGTCGCAGCTTTGCAAAATGCACCAATTTCGATCAAACCTCTTCTTAGTGGAAATACTTTGAATCAAACTTTTTCTTTCCTCGATTCATGCAATTGTAACAGATGAAGCGGACCTCGACCTCAAATCTGACTAAAACCAAATTGCAAAGTGATTTTTAACCCGTCGGGTGTTCAGGGTAACATCTGCTTGTGCTTTGGCTCCTAGAAAGTGCATGAGATGCTGAAGAAGGGCTGGGACGCAGAGGGCTCACCTTTCAAGGGCCAGGAGTTTGACCCGTCCATGTTTGACATCCCGCCCAGCGCCGTGCAGTTCTGATCGGGCCAAAGACGAAACAACTCACTTTTATCTACAGGACGGCATCGTTGGACGGTCAGACGGCGCACAGGATCATCAAACAAGACGAGCGGAAGGAGAACAGTGACAGAGACGCGTCCTGATGGCAAACACCAGGCTGATGTCTGTGAACGGCTTTCTTTGTTCGGTTATTATTTATTGAGATCCGTTGTGCCTGTTTCTCTGTTTTCTGGTTTGATTTTGTGGAACCAGCTCCCCCTGTTGGTAAACATCTGTACAGCAGGTTTCCTGCTAAAGTCTCAACCAAAGTTTCTGGAGATTCAACCCAGTCCTGCTGCAAATATCTTGCTTTTATCTGTGGAACCAATGCTGGAAAATGTCATAAAGATAAAAGTTTTTTTTTTCTCCACCAACTCATCAATTTCTGTCTAATTTTAAAAGACAAAGAGCTGCCAACAACATTAGCAAAGCGATGACCTGATGGGCTGATTGTTCGGGTCAGTGCTTTTCAAATGACTTGTTGAATAAAACATGTTAAATATATATGACAAAATGAAAAGCCTTAAATCTTGACATTTTATCTTTTTAGTTTTCAATTTAAAAAATCGAGAAGATTTGAATGAAGTTTCCAGAGGTCACCAAAGATCATCCCTCTGCTAATGAATAAAATCAAATGAAATGAAATGTTTGTGCATCATGAGATCTTTGTGGCTCCAGATTCATTGGTTTTGGGTCCATGTGTGGCCGGAGCTTTGTGGACATTTCCAAGACCTCTGGAAACTTTCACTGACAAGATTTGAATTCAGTGGGAACTTCACCCAGGAGCTTCTTAAAGAGACAGACACCAATTCGCGGTTTTTGATCGAGCATTGTTATAACACCCGAATGAAACGTCCGACCAGCTCAGCTCCCAGCAGCCCCTCCCCTCCCCTTTCCGTGGTTTCCACGCTTTCCCCTCGTGTTTTCCCACTTTCCTTCCTTCCTTCCTTCCTCCCTCTCCGGAGGATCACGTCATGCAGTGAGCGTCTCCTCCCGGTATTTAAAGCGTCCGCGCCGCCGCTCGCCTGCCTCTGCGGAGCGGAGAGAGCCGGGGACCGTGAGAGCGCACCGGGCCGCAGCGCAACCACTCAGCCGTCCGGAGCGCCGCGGTGGGCGGAGACTGAAGCCCCCCTCCACCACCCAGCCACCAAAACAGAGGAAGGAGAAAAAAAAAAAAAAAAAAAAAAAAAGGTCCGCAGCCACAGCATTTCGGGACTCCCCTCCCTCACACACACACACACACACGCATACACACACCTTCACACACACACACGCAAACACACACACAAGCACTCCGGCCCGTCCGAGCAGCAAGGCGTCATGGCCACCACCACTTGTACGCGCTTTACAGACGAGTACCAGCTCTACGAGGAGCTCGGCAAGTAAGTCCGCGTTCGGGTCGTTGTGTGTGTCCTGCATGCCCGCCTGCATGACCCGGTCCTGGACGCGGACGCGGCGTTAGGGATGGAGGTCTGGAGATCCCCCCCTCTCTCTCCTCCACCTCCCTCTAATCTGCAAGGATGCTCCAAAAATTTTTAAAAAAAAAAAAAAAAAAAAAAGAAAAAAAAAGAAGCTTTTTTTACATTTTATTTTTTCATTTATTTATTTATTTATTTATTTTTGCCTTTGGACTTCTTTAAAACGCAGAAGAAATTCGAGGAGAGTCATCAAATGAGCCCGAGGAAGCAAGAATCACTCCTGGGTATCCCCTCTTCCTCCTCCTCCTCTTCCTCTTCAGCTCCTCATGCCCAGAGGCTAATTAGGGACAAACAGGCCTGACATCGAGGAGAGGTTGTGTGTGTGTGTGTGTGTGTGTGTGTGTGTGTGTGTGTGTGTGTGTGT
>VMRN01000096.1:1129917-1149816 GCA_010277015.1 Poeciliopsis turrubarensis
CACACACACACACACACACACACGCACACACACACTTCCTCTGCATCCTTCCCCTCCATGTGTTGCTCCTCCAGGCTCTGCAGTCCTCCAGCAGCCCAGAGAGTTTGCTCTCCTCTCGTTTAGGCAGAAAATGTTTGACACGTTGCGCGCAGACGTCTGTTTTTGGGCATTGCGCATTGTGGTCTCTGATGGATCCCACCTCTGCACTGTTTTTTTTGTTTGTTTTTTGTTTCTTTCTGCGAGCCAAATGGAGGTCGAAGGGAGCTTCCAACCCCCAGAGTCAGAATTTACAGAGAGAACAACACACACACACACACACACGCACACACACACACACACACGCACACACGCACACGCACACACACGCACACACACGCACACACACACACACACACACACACACACACACACACACACGCACACACACACCCACACACACACACACACACACACCTTAAAAAAAAAAAAAACCCAAAAAACAAAAAGTGCTCACACGCCCACGCTGCAGCCCCTCAGGAGGTAGACCGAAATCAATTTGAGCAAGGAGGCGGTTTGTGGAGGCGAGAAAGAAGAATAGAAGGGGACAGTGGCGTTGAAAGGAAGAGAGACGCAGGGATAATGAGAGATTTTAGCGGCTTTATTCTCAAAACGCCATAAATATGTCATCTTGTCACTCCTTGCACCTGCTGCCAAATTTTCTGGCTCGTTTTTTTTGTTCATTCTAATGGAAAAGCACATTCGTTGAAAGATAATGTCATTTTTTTTAGAGTGGATTTGCTGGTTTTAAATTTACAGATTATACTTTACTTTGAGCCAAATATTCTTTTTAAACATTTTTTTAAACTTGATCTTTTTATCATTTTAATAGTTTTCCAAGTACACATACATACATTGAACAGTTCGACCCCCCTCTAGCAAAAATGTGAGTCAAATATTCTGCCCATCTACCTCACAGTCCATCCGCTACTCACTTCTCTCGTTGAACAAGAGTCCAAATCCTGCTAACTTTCTCTTAAAGGGCATCATTTCTGCATATCATGATCTTCCCATGTGCTGCCCGTGTCGTTCCCTTGATCCTATGTTAGCTGTGTAAGTGTGAGCTTATGCAAGTCTGGATGTTTGTGTGTGGGAGTGTGAAGAATGGTGAAGAACTGGCCTGTACATACATACGTAATATTTTGTATGTATATTTTATGTTTATTTATTTAGCCTTGATGAGATGCAAGGTCACAGTAAATTCTGTCAAAACATCACATCTCAACACATCTAATGCATGTTGCTAACATGCATTAAATACATCTTGATCAAAGTTTATTAATTTTTTTTTAAAGTGTCTTATCCAGTAATTGATCGGCGTGAGCATGCTAGTCGTTAGCAGGTGGAATGATAATCCATGCTAATGGACAGCAGAGAGAGCAGGTTATCCAGCGGCTGAGGTTATGCTAATCTACTATGCTGGTCATTAGCCTCTCCAATGCTAACATCATGAGTAGATTGCTTCTTAGCGGAGTGCAATACACATGCAACACATATTGGCATCACAAACTGTAACAATAGAAAAACAAAACAAGTTTGAGTGCATGTTAAAGTCCTAGTTAAAGTGCAAAACCCCCCCCCAAAACTGTTGAAAGTAGATTAAAGCAAAATCTTTCTGAGGAACTACAATATGAAGATAAACTAAACTGGTCTGGTGGAAATGTGCTTTACTTGTGGCCCTAAACTAGCCAGCCATTAGCTTTAGCTTTTCCATGTCTGAACAACAGACATGCCAGAAGACAGTTCACATCTGAACTATTCCTTTAGCACAAACCGCAGTCCTCCATGAATCTATGACGGCTTCCAGCCTGTTGAGATGGCAAATATGCATAATAAATATAATTCATTCAATGTGCTCCTCCACCTTGGTTAACTCTTTCCAGGAAACTGTAATGTCTTTCCACCACGTCGCCTCACACACTCCTAGCTTCACCATGTTTCTAATGAGACGTCTGGCTGACCACACAACTGCAGTCTTCAGTAAACTGACTTCTTGCTGAAGATCTTTTCACCTTGAGCCCTTTTTTTTTTTTTTTGAAGTGCTAAGCTAACATTAGCCATTTTGCTCTCTGCTTTGATATGGCTTGTTGATAATTCATTTCATAACTCGTTTCCGTTACAGCTCAAGTTACCTGCACCCTAAGTATAAACTTTAAGTATTAACTTAGGGTGCATTTACACCAGCCCTGTTTGGTTCACTTCAATGAAACTCTAGCTTGTTTACCTAGAAAGTCCAGTTCATTTATGGAGGTGTGAATGTGCGATCAAAGTCCGATGTGGGCCAAAAAAGTAAACTCTGGTCCACCCGCAAGCTAAGACCTCTGCTTGGTTGAAGTGAACTCTAACACGGTTTGAATGCATGTGTGAATCAAAAAGCATTCATGTAAACACAAATGAAATGTCTGTCCAGTCAGAGAGCAGCCTGTACATATTTTTGCTGAAAACTGTGCAAGAGCCGAGAGCTGGAGGCTTACATCCCTGTGGAGTGTAATGTGTGTGTTGATGTGTCAGGTTTTCTTTCTTGAAGACCCCTTGTCCCTTCCCGTCCCCCGTCCCCACCCTGTCCTTCTCCTTGTCGTCTCTTTTACCTGCTCTTCACCTTGTCGTTTTGTCTCCGCAGTCACTGTATCCATCAGATTCTAGACAGTGTGTCTTACACCCACCAACATGACATAGTGCACAGGGACCTCAAGGTGTGTGTGTCTCATTGTGTCGTATCGTGTCCCTGCATTTACACGCTTGTGTCTCCGAAACATGCCTGTGATTTTAAAACAATCTGCCTGTGCCTGCTGTCTGTCTGTCTGTCTGTCTGTCTCTCTGTCTCCGTGTGCGTCTGCCTGTCTGCAGGTTTTGTTTTTTTTTTTTTTTTTTTGCTTTTTGCTTTTGGGATTCTTGTTGCACTACTTTAAACCCAAATGATCAGTTCTTGTCGGTCCTGGCAACATGACCCACTGAGCCTCAGAGCAAAAGGGAGTGAGTATGTGCGAGACTGTGTGTGTGCGTGTGCGTTTGCGTGTGTGTGTGTGTGTGAGAAAGAGAGAGAGGGTGTATAGGTAGGCATTTTCAAAAAGCAGAGGCTTGAAACTTGGAAGTCCAATGCGGCGTTGCGGCTGTTTGTGAATAAATCACTGTGAAAAACGCAGGTTAGACTGAGGGTCTCCCACGCAGAGCGACGTCTCGCTGTGTGTCGCCTGTCTGGGTTTTTTCACAGGCAGGTTGTGTGTGTGTGCGTGTGGGCGTGTGCGTGTGTGTGTGTGTGTGCGTGTGTGTGTGTGTGTTGTTGGGGGATCGTGGTGGCTGACTGGAGCCTCTGCATGAATGTGAACGAGATGAGATGGCCTGAGTGTGTTTGGACTAACCTGCTCCCCCTGCTGTTTGCATGCAGTCATTGCATCCAGCAGATCCTGGAGGCCGTGCTCCACTGCCATCAGATGGGGGTGGTACACAGAGACCTCAAGGTGAGTCACCTGCAGGGGCGTGTAGGTGTGTGTGTGTGTGTGTGTCAGTGTGTGTGTCAGCGTGTGTGTCTCTTTTTGCTGTTCAGTTTTGAAATCAGGAAAAAAGAAAAGGAGACGCGAACTGTGAACCGCCGTTGTCGGTTCAGGCGAAGCGAGTCGGTTGTTGAACGAAGGAAGAGCATCTGTGCATTTTCTCACTTCATTCAGCTGAAGAAAAGATATTTATTCTGGTGACCAGGCCTGTGGCGACAGCAAAGTTTGCCGGACGATGAATTGCTACTGGAAATGATAAACGATAATATTCTCGTTTTGGTGCAGTTTTCAACTAATGAATTGAAAATGCCACAATAGGGCAAAACATTTGAACTTAAATTTTGTACAGAATAACACTCCATGCTGGAACTGGAACAGATTTCAAATATCCAAAATAAAATACAACAAATAAAACCAGTACAGAAAAAGGGAAATAAACCCCACAAAAACCTGAAACCATGAATAAAAATAGATTATGAAAATAGATTATGAAAATAGATTATGTTCCGTGCACAATGTCTATGGTTGTGACAACTTCAGGGTCAAAGGTTTGCACTCGGACATTTGTGATTGGTGCTAGTGATTTTGCCTCTGATTTCACACCCGTGCGTACATTTGATGTTGACACTGACTTCACTCCATTAAACTACCAGCGGAAAATGAAATAAAACCATAAAGTGACGGCGAAATACAAAGCAGCCTCTCACTGAACCAGAAATCCTCACCAGTCGGTGATGGATGCTCGTGTTTCAGAAAGCTCTCACCTGCTGACCGGCTGAAACTTTGCAGATTCTCTTCCTTCTTCCTTCCTTTGTCCACCTTGTCTGACTGGTGCTGGATGTTGAGACGTGGTAAGTGTAGTGGACGTGTCCAACAGTCAGCATGTCCGCGCACGTCTCTGGGCCCGAATGCATGACGATACAGATGTTGCCAACAATCTGAGTTCCTGTGGATGCTCTTCACTGTGCTGCATGTTTCCGACCAAATAGATTGTTTCCGAGACATCCTTGATTTTTAATAATAACCTGGGTTTTTGTTTGTTTGTTTTTTTTTCCCAGCAGAGGACAAGCGAATGAAAATGTCATGTTACCGTAGCAACACAGAGCCGTAATTAAGGGCGTGTCAGTAAACTATAGGAGAAAATTTGTCAACAGGTTTTTTTTTTTAACAAGTTAGTCTTAAAGTTTACTGATAATAAAAAGTGTTGAGTTAATAATCAAATTGGCAGTGGGTTGTATTTGCTGATGTCACATTTATTTTTAACACGGAGGGCGAACCGTGTCTTACATGGGAATATAAACGTTAAAGACAGGGAAGGAACGCTGTGTTTTACAAACTCTGCTCGATGAGCTCCGTCATGTCGCCATAGTAACCTCGTAACAACTTATTATCAGTTATCAGAAGGACTGGACTCTCTTTATCGGCCAGCTCTTTACACTGCTGAAAGTTATACATCACAAAAATAGATCTATTTTGATTATTACAATGGAAACTGAGTTATTATTGGTGACGTCTGGATCCTGAGTCAACCTGATCGACCAAAGACGCAACCAAAGTGTGTGGAACAGTGGTGGCAAATAAACAGAACAGAAGAACCAGTGAGAGAAAAGCACCAGTTTTCTGCTATTACAGGATAAACAAACCAAAAGACATGGCTGTTAATTTTTTATTGTGTAACTTTTTCAATCCCAAACAGGTGCGTCTGATTCCCGTCGGCGAATTGTCACATGCAGTCAGATTCCAGAGATCCAAACGTTTTCCAATAAACTCAAATGAAATGAAAATTCAGCTTCAACGCTACATAGGAAGCACAGGGTGAGAGTAGAAAGGAACAACTTCCTTCAAACAGGGAGCTCCTCCACCGAGCCGCAGACTGGCTGGCGGCTGACTGATGAGGAAAGAATGAGTGTTTTTATCTGAAGTGTTTGGATCAGCCGGCGGCAGACGGCGCGGCGTCCGTTCTCCAGCTAAACACGCAGCTAACAGATCACTGTTCGATTCCTCGGATCGGTCAGTGCGTCTTTCCTCGGCCTCATCATTAACTCGGCGTCAAACAGACAAGCTGTCTTCAGTCGTCCTGCATGAAAAGAAAACAGCAAAAAGGATTTAAGCTCCATCTGTCAGCCCGCGACATCCACAGCTAATATTAGTCCTCACAGCTTCCTTTAATGCCATGGAAACGATAAGGGGGCAGGAGTTTTGGGTTAGTTTTGATCAATGTTAATGTGTTGTCTTTAATTATATGAGTGAAACTACTTACAAGTTTTGAATCAGGTTTTACACACTGGGAGAAATAAAGAGAACAGACCTGCAGAACAAACATGGAGGCGTTTTATAGAGACGAAGGACATAAATAGCTCATGTTTTGGTGTAAAAGCAGAGACCAAAGAGAGAGAAAGTCACAAAGAAAGACCAAAATACACAGAAGCAAAACAAAAGACAGTGAACACAATGACGTACCGCCGCGTTATGTAACAATGTGATGAAGTAGGGTTTTAAAATGTAACCCAACATCATTGTGTCACGCAATAATCGACGCAAAATGTAATAAAAGCCCTGGATTTGCTTTGAATCGTTTTACCTCGTAGCCCAGGGTCCAGGCTGTGAGTCTGAAAAGGCGACTAAACCATCAAAGGTTTGGTGTTTATTCACCAAAATTTCAATTTCAATTCATGTATGAGATCTACACCATGTCTGTTATTAGAAGTACAACGATTAGGACGAACACAATATCACTGTACATAATGCGCTATTTATTAAATTACCATTTCTAAACATAGAAATGTGCTGACATGTTGAAAGTCACACTCAACATCGTGGCTATGGTGACGGAACGTGGAAAAGTCGGTTCTCCGCCGAGTCAGGCTGAACTCTTCAGGTTGTTGATTTCTTCAGACGTTGTGGAGTTTCTCCTTCCTGACCCGGTCGCCGGTCCAAGCGAACTGCTTGGCTCAGATCCCAGCCAGGCTCTGTTAACAAAGCCGGCGTCCTGCAGAACCGATGTGACTGTTTGTCTGTGGCGTTTGTTCCGCCTGCAGCCGGAGAACCTGCTGCTGGCCAGCAAGTGTAAGAACGCAGCTGTGAAGCTGGCTGACTTTGGACTGGCTATAGAGGTTCAAGGAGAACAGCAGGCTTGGTTTGGTAAGTTATGCACACACACACACAAACACACGCACACACACGCACACACATGCACACACACACACACACACACACACACACACACACACACACACGCACACACACACACACACACACGCACACACGCGCACACGCACACACACAAATATACAAATCATCCAAAAGGGTGATGTCATACAAACACAAGTTTATATTTCATAAACAGTTCCGTTACAAATATGTGTGCAATTCTTTGTCCATATTCTACTAATATCAATAAAACACAATTTCACAATTGCTGTGTTTCCATTAAGTACAAGGTTAATTTAAAATCATGTGAATAAACTCGTTCATGCGGAAAGTCACTAATGACCAGTTAGCTGTTAATCATTGCAGCTTTCGGAAATATTTAGAGAAACTGCATTTGAACATAAACGTCTTTTGCCTTGGAAGATTTTGCTGAAATCCACCACATGGTCAGATTCATGTAGAAAATTGCTCTGTAAATTGTTGTAAATGCAACACATAGAAAATGACAAGTCAGACCCGCAGTTTCGAAAGTTTTGTCGTTAATCGGTTACTTTTTAGCAAGAGTGAAAATGGCTCAATGTTTATGACTCCATTCACTCCAGAACTAAGACCAGAGAAAAGCATTTTTCTTTTTCATTTATTATTATTTTAAAGGCTCAGCATGATGTAAAATCAACTTTTTTCAGCTTCACATCATGTCATGGTGTTATTCCTATTCCCTCATCAAAAACATACGTGGAGTGTTGCCTTGATTCTTTCATGCATGTTTAATCTCCATGGCAACCATTCAGCCGTGCCGGGTGAGCGTAGCTCCGCCTTCTAGGTCCAAGCTCCTCCTCTGAGCACTCTTTCTTCCTCTCCTCTGAACAAATGATCCAGTTGGAGGCCTTACATCTTCTATTTTTCCCAGGATTTTCCCCACATGTCACCTAAAGAATAATAATTGAGAATTTCAAAACAAAGTTGGTGGTTTTCCGTCCAGGAAGCAAACATTAATGGGTTACAGAGATGAAAAGTGCTTGCACAAACTGAAACAAGTGCTCAACATTTCGTCCTGTCGGTCCAGAGCCACGGCACAGATGCATAAAGAGGCTGCGCCAAAGTAAAAGCTTTGCCTGGACGTCATCTATTTTTGAGCAGCACTCACTGCTGCGATTATCTGAAGCATTTCTCAGCTGCAGTGGAAAACATCTCAACTCGCTTTCTTTGCGATTTCTTTCATATTTATTCTTATTTTTTTTTTTGAGCCTTTTTTACTTTATTTTTTATTTTCTAGCCAATTCATCAGCGGTTCGCTCCACGCAAAAACACTGAAAGCCAGTCTCTCCTGTAAGAACGGGTGGAGAGTCTCACTTTTCTGACCGCTCCTGCGTCAAATACAGCTGCCAGCCGACTGATTAAGATGTCTTCGTCCACCATCTCCAAATCCGCTCAGCGCCGAGGCAAGCCAGACAAAATCCAGACGTGTCAATATTTGAGGTTCAAGTGAAACAGTTTCCGCTGATTGATCCAGCGGAGGCAGGAAGCTGCAGTCGCAACGCTGCCGGTGGGTGGAGGAAACTCATTAAGACTCGCCAGGAACAGTTTGCCTCTGAGAGCGAAGGCAGCCAAGATCGTTTAATCTTTAAAGACGAGACGGCGGCAGAAAGGTTCCAGCTCTGGAGGAATTCAGCACAATCCCAGTCAAACACCAGAAAGACGGAGAGCGCTAAATACCATTTATTAAATAGTCCCGAGGTGAAACTGTTGTGCAAGTCAAAGGGATAACGATGTGGTTCAGGTGTGATTGTGCCATTTTATCAACTTAACATATTATTGAAGAAATTCATTTAGAAATTTATGTAAATGCAGAAACAATGGAGGCAGAATCAGAAACCAATCTTTACCGTTTCATCTCCAGTACTTGTTTTTAGTTCAGACTACAATTAGCTACAGGTGAAGGTTTTGCACACTCATACCTGTCTCACTTAAAGTTATATGTTTCATGCGTGTAAGTCACAAACATCTCCGCCCACTCCGCTCCTTCAAACTAGCCTGCAGGATTTAGCAAACAGCTGGTGGAATGTCCCAGAGTCTGGAGGAAGAGTGGACAGGACCAGAATCCACCTTGGTTGAAGTCCAGACTGACGTGTCCACAGTCAGTGACGGTTTGGGTCACCATGTCACCTGCCGGTTCTGGTCCACTGGCTTTTCTGAAGTCATCGCAGCTGTTTACCAGGACATTCTGGAGCACGTCATGATTCCTCTGCTGATGAGCTGAATGGAGATGATTTGATTTTCCAGCTGGACCCGGCTCTACTCAACAATGCCAAAGGTCCCAAAAGCTGCTTCAGTGGCCATGTTCCTGTTCCTGATTGGCCAGCAAACTCCCCCCACCTTTAGAGAATATATGGACTGTAGCCAAGAGGAAGATGAGAAACACCAAACCCAACAAGAGAGATGACCTTGAGGCAGCTGTCAACAGCTGGGTGTCCATCACACCGACCCAGAACCACAGGCTCATCGCCTCCATGCCACGTGGAACCAGTTTTTTTCTTTAGCTTCAGAAACTCATGAAGCTAAAGATGCTTTCATCTCTACATGTCTCTAATGTTGTTCTGACTCATTTTGACAAGGACTCATCTGCCTGCAAATGTTTTTATTGAGGAATCTTTCAGCTGGTTGATGTGTGACGGCGTTAACTCTCTGTTCTGTGAATCTCGATTAAAAATAAACCATTTCAACTTTACCGAGATGACTGACATTTTCCACTTTTATGCAATGTCCTAATCATTTGAGACGAACCTGTGAAAAGTATCTCCAGTATAAAAAAAAAAAACAACAAAAAAGCTCTTTGTATGAAAAGAAACCCAGATGCTAAGAATGTGCGTCCTCCTTTCCCCTCGTTTCTGTTTTTTCAGGCTTTGCAGGAACTCCTGGCTACTTGTCTCCAGAAGTACTGAGGAAGGAGGCGTACGGTAAACCTGTAGATATCTGGGCATGTGGTAAGCTCTTTGTTGACGTTGTCATGCTTGCCGCCTCCTTGTTCTCTCGCCCGTCACTCTAGACAGATGTATTCCTGTGTGTAGGCGTCATCCTTTACATTCTTTTGGTTGGGTACCCTCCGTTCTGGGACGAAGACCAGCACAAGCTCTACCAGCAGATCAAAGCCGGAGCGTACGATGTGAGCCTGTTTGCTCCTTCGCTTTTCTTTCACTTGAGATGGAAAAAATATCGCTGCTTACATATTTGTTGAATGTGCGCGTGCGTGTGCGTGTGTGTGTGTGGGTGTGTGTGTGTGTGTGTGTGTGTGTGTGTGTGTGTATGGGTTTGATTAGTTTCCCTCTCCAGAGTGGGACACGGTAACTCCTGAAGCTAAAAATCTGATCAACCAGATGCTGACTATCAACCCTGCCAAGAGAATCACTGCCCAAGAGGCTCTGAAGCACCCGTGGGTCTGCGTAAGTGGCGTTCGCACATCCAGAGCCCCGCTGCTGCTGACAGAAAACAACATTTTGTCAACTCCGCTTTGACTAATTTGTAAAGGCCTAATTGGGAGTCTCAGAACATCTGATGGAAGCTGCCAAGCCTTCCCACCATCTGTTCCCAAACACGCAATCCATCCCTGACTGGAGCGGATGCCAGGCCCGGCTTTCTCTGGACAATCAGTGTCAAAGAAACACAAAAGTGTGACTTCTCTCTGAGAAGGTATTGCAAGGTATTACATTCAGAGAAGACATTCTAACAATGGATCAGACTAAACTTTTCCTGATTCAGGTCAGTCAAGATTACCCAAATAATTTCTGTTTGCCAGATGTCAGAGTAATGAGTGAAAGACGTCTTAGATATTTTTGATATTCAGAAATTAGCCTTTGAGCAATTTTTGGAAACCCAGATGACAGTTTTGTAAGCAAACCTGCCTCAGTTTGGTTGGAGTGAACTCTGGTGCAGTTTGAAGTGATATGTGATTGCCAACTGGGCCTCAGACCGTCCAAAAGCAGGTAGAGGACTTCAGCGCAGGGCATTCTGGGTAAATACAACCAAAACAAATGAGCTAGTCCAGAAATGACTCGTGGCCTTCTACCAAAGAGAAATCCCACAACTGCTGAAATTTCGCACCACTCCATTTTTGTTTAGATTTTGTGAAAAAGGAAGCTGCGGTCAGTGTCTTCGTCGGGGGGTTTTGTGTCGTTTCCTGCAGTAGCTCTTGGTGCAGTGCCTCCACAGGCGAGGAGGGGAACAGGTTTTCCGAAGCGTTTGGTTGGTTCGTCACAGTGCAGTGAGGAAGAGAATCTCAGCAGCTGAAGATGGAACAAATGTTGCCGTTTTGGGCCCCGACTCAACCGAAGCAATCGGACTATCAGATGGGAAAACAACCGTAGGGTTCAAGATGGGACGGAATTCATCGTCAAGCAAAATGAAGTGTTTGTAGGAAGGACTCACTTCTTCTGTTTGGCTCTGAGCAGCTTTGAGATTCAGCTGCAAACAGCGGCTTCCTGAGGTCAAATATCGCCCCTCGGATAAATCTCGCCTTTGTAGTTCGGTTTGCCGTGTTTACCGACGCCTGGCTCTGCTCCGCAGCCTCGCAAATCACTCAAAATACTTTGGCCGGAATCCACGGAGAGCAACGTGAATCTGTTCAGGCCTGGTACCTCGGGAGCCTCAGAATCAACAGAATGTGTTGTGCAAAGCAGAGGCTCTCCTGCAGCTTCTGCCCACATGAATCTGTCAGTGCCAGAGCTGCTCTGCTGTGATGTTTTATTTTCAGCATCTCTCTGTCTGTCTCTCTTTCTCTCTCTCTCTCTCTCTCTCTCCCCCCACAGCAACGCTCAACTGTGGCCTCCATGATGCACAGACAGGAGACGGTCGAGTGCCTGAAGAAGTTTAACGCCAGGCGGAAACTTAAGGTGTGAAAACACTAAATAGGTCATGAAGACATTTTGTTTCTTCTTCTATTGCTCTTCGTTTTTTTTTTTTTTTTTTTTTTTTTACACAAACTCAGCAGCGTTATAGAAATAGAGATGAGCAAAGTGACAGGCAATCCAGGCAAGTAGATTCATTGGGAGTCGAAATTTCAGCATGAACACCGTCCTCTGGTCTACAGGAATTTGCACAAGAGTAGGTTTGTTTTCATTTCAAAATATGCAAAATCAGCGTGTGCATTTAAGCATTCAAAAGAAATGATTATTTCTAATGACTTAGAAATAACAGATGACGCAGTGATACTTTATCTTCAGGAAGCAGGAAGCGGAGTGTCTCACTTGATCACTGCCATGAATCATCAACGTAAGATGGAGATTAGTTCTATCCAGAGTGATTTGATCACATGTGCAGCTTTCTTTCACATATTTTTTCCAATGGGAAGCATTGGGAAAAAAAAAATCTCTTGCTTGGGACTGAAACTCTTAAAAAAAAAAAAAAAGTCAGGTTTTCCTTTTTTCAAAATAACTTAAAAAAAAAAAAAAAGACGGAGGTGTGACTACTTTAAAAGAAACGGCGTAACAATAATAGTCCAGGTTTCAGAATAAAAGTCCACAGACCTTTCTAGACTATTGATTCACAAAAAGCCTGGCTAGACAGATGCCACTTTTCTCTTTTCATGCATAAGAGCCAATGCTGAAAAAAAAACTGCCACAATTATTTCTGTGTTAGGACTTCAAAATTGGTCATTTTAATTGCAAAATAATGATAAGCACAATCAATGTGAAAAGATGTTCAGTATTATTCAACTTTAAGAAGTACTTAGTGAATGCAGATACAGCTGTTTATTAATATTTTATTTCATGTAACAATTTGTTGATGGGTTTTATCTCAGCACGTATCGATAAATCGGCCCCGGTTTCCTTAATATTGGCTGATTGGTGATCGACCCATATTTACCCGTGAGGCCGATCTTATCCACCGATCTTATCTGCCTCAGCAGTCCATGTTGCCATGATAATGCTGCTCTATCTCCCTTTCTCTCTCTCTCTCTGTCTAACCAAAGGGAGCCATCTTAACCACCATGCTCGTCTCCAGGAACTTCTCTGGTAAGAACTGTGCTCCGATCAGACGGCTGACGTGCCATCTGTCCTTCACACACGAGCACGCCCACACTAAAGTTCACACTCATTTATGCATATGATGGCAAAGTACAGAAGAAATGTGAAAGATCTCTCTCTCAAGCATGGACGAGAAAAACCGTACAGTTCATCCCGTTCGGCTCCAGCTCCCTGCAGTTCTGACTAAACATGTCTTAATTACAATAGACCGTTACGTGTGAGGTGTTGCAGCAGTGCTGGAAGGAAAAACCTCGTTTGGGAACCGCAGCCAATGAATTTTATGACCACTTACTCAGCCAAACGAGGGGAAAAGGAAGTTCCCTTTACTGCAGATGAGTGTTTAATCAGAGATCAGCCTCTGCTTCTGAGTTCAGTCGGTACGATCTGACGCACCAAGAAGACGACATCAGGTGTGAGGAACAAACATTTGAAATGTCAATATCTGTCTGATGAGTGCAGAACCGTAAGCCTCACCAGCATGGCCGCCAAAGCGTCCGGTAGGGACACAGCATCCCATCTGGTCTGAGTTTTTCCAGTCGAAACGCACCGCGAGGTCAGGTGACAGAATTAGACCAATCAGCAGAGTCACGCAGAGAACGCCGAATGACTGAGCTTGTCTTACAGATGCAGTGCTTTGAAAATGGATTCAAGCCCCTTCAGCATGTTTAAGCCACATCACAGCCAGGTTGTTTTATACATTCTGTCCAGTCAGAAATATAAACTAATGTATTTTATTGAGAATTTAATGCAATAGAGGATCAACCAAAACAGTGCACAGTTATAAACTACGATAGAAGGAATATATATATATAGAATATAATATATACTTTTTTATGTCCAAAAATCTAAAAAGTGTGGTGTGCATTTGTGTTTAGCTTCCTAGTAAAAAAAACAATCTTATATTTCTGCTGTGGTTAAAGAATGAATCTTATCACTTTGGACCTGCTTTCAAGTCTTGGCAGATTATAAATTTATTTGAGTGTGTAGTTTCACTTGGCCATTCGAACACACAGACATTTTTTAGAAAGTAGTTTTTTGGGGGGGTTTTTTAAATATATTTTAAAATTGTCACTATGTCGTGACAGTGAAATGTGAGACAGACAATTGGCGAAAAGACTGATCTCCTCCCCGTCTTCCCTCACTGCTCAGTGTGTTCATTCAGGTCAGGCTCTGTTAGCCGCAGCGTGGAACGGCGCCCAGCCGAGAGGCAGAGGGAGACGATGAGCAGCGCCAAGCCCCGCCTCCTGGCTCTGATTGGTTGTTTCTGGTTAGCATTGGAAGAAAGCAGAATAGATTGGTTATTTTCACGGGTGATCTGTCTCATAACAATCACGCTAAGATGACAATTTTAACAAATATGTAACAAAATATATATATTTATTTTTTTCATAGAAGTGACACTGCAGCTTTAAATCGAACCCATGGATCTACAACCTGCGATGATAGAGAACTAACTGATATTTGTTAAATAAAATTGCATTTCATAAATTAACGTGTAAATACAGTACTGCATGGCCTGTAATAAAGTATGATTTCTTACTCCAGTAGAAGACCCTGAGGTTCACGCAGTTCCTGGTTTTCTCTTGTCCAATAGCGTCGTCTCTCTCCGTTGTGTTTCAGTGGGTCGGCAGACCACGGCTCCGGCTGCCGTCAGCGGGGTGGCGGGAACCACCGCTGGAATCGTGGAACAAGGTGACCCCGCTTCCTCCCCTCCCTCTGGGTTGGAAAAATCCTCAAACCCGACCCAGTGACATGAAAACCTGCACGTCGCTCAGACTCTTTGCTCCTTTTAACCTCTCTCTTTCGCTCTGTTCACCGTTAACGCACCTTAAACATCTGCTAAGGTAAGCGGCTTCGTCGCTCCTCTGTCGCCGCTTTTCCAACCTCTGCCAAAAAACTTTGACAAAGGTTGAACCCGCCGCCACTTCCTGTCGCTGCCTTCTTCGTGGTTTGAGCCAGTGGCGACATCCGGTTGTTGCTCACGTGACTGGTGTGATGCAAAAAAAAGTGTTTCCATTGCAGTTTTGCTAAGTTAACTAATTTCGATACAACAGAAAAAAAAAAAAAATCATCCTATCGCCGAAACGTTCTGTCGAAGAGTTATTGTTTCACGTTTCAAAATTGGAGTGTTTCCATGAAGCAATTTCATTTTTGAAATGTCAGACTGCGCAGTCACACGGTGTATGGAAACGCAGCTCGTGAGAAGAGCGAATAGATTTTCATCTCTTCTTCTGTGGTAACAGGAATCCGGGGCGCATTGAGGGTCGATATTGATATTCAGAATGTGAGGGGGAGACAGAGAGAGATGGGAGGGTTCGCTTCCCCACGCGGAGCTGCAGCGTCGCTCTGATGAGGGATCAGCGTCGGCGCTGCGGCTCCTCGTCTCGTTGTGAACGTCTCAGAAAGCAAACCCAGCGCCAGAGCGCGCTCTCTCTGCGTTTCCTGCCCCTCGCTACCTTCACTGCTGCAGCCGCCAGTGAACCGCAGTAATCCAGCCCACTGTTGAGATTAACCGACCCAATATCGTTCACCTGCAGCTCCATTCCACTGCCTCCACAGCTCCATTCCTAATCCCCCCCTCGGTGGCTGTGTGTGCATCTGTGTGTTTGGATTATATGGAGAATTAAGACTTTTTTTTTTTTTAAATCCCCCCCCCTCCCTTCATGGCTGATGCCCTCTGCTTATCTAATGCTCTGAAGAGCAAATCAGGGTTCGGAAGTGGCAGTTTTTAATGTTTCCCACTGAACTAAAGGGAATGTTTTGTTGTTGTTGTTGTTGTTTTTATCAGTTTTGCTTTAATCTGTAATAATTCCATCTTGCGTTCAAGCGGGTGGTGTTTTTCGAATGTATTTTTTTATTTTTTATTTTTTTGCATGCATGCACGCATGAAGAACCGTGCGCGTGTGTTTCGTGTGAGCAGATTTGCAGGAGTGGTGGTGGTCTGAACGCTTGCTGTGATGTGTACTCTTTCGTCTGAGGGTGTGTCGTTCTGCCTCTCCGCAGCAGCCAAGAGCCTCCTCAACAAGAAGGCGGACGTCAAGGTAGGCCAGGTCCACTTTTCATCCGCTCCGTCTCCCTTCTGTCCCACGTTTATTGTTGTTGTTTTTTTTTTAAATTCATGGCAAACCTGTTGCTACGTTAAGCATTGCAGAGTTTTAGCCTTAATGGCACAGCACGAGTTATTGTTTTGCAGAAAGTTTTTTTTCTTTCTTTACATTCATTTAAGCTTAATATATTTACTTGGATAAACTTAACTAGATTGCTTGTGACAAATCAACTTGATTTTTTTTAAAAAAAAGTGGGATCACCTGCGTTTCGTTTTGTTTTCAGTGTACTTGCAGCCTGAAGGAGGCCTGCACAGTGGCATGTTTGGTTAAATTATGATCATATCATGTTCAAAACTTGGTATCAGTTGTGTGTTCGATGTCACAAACCCCACTGATATTCACATGATTCACATGAAAAGAAAATCTTTTCCTCAAGTTTCCTGCAATCTTTTGAAATCTACACCTGATTCTCTGCATCCTCGTTGAAAAAAAGCGAAAGCAAGCCCCAACTTTCAAATAATAAATGTGTTAACTGGTCACAAGCAGTTGAATGAAATTTGTAGAACTTACTTTATTTACTTTGACAACTTGATAAACTTCCTAAATTTACTTGGAGTAACTTAATTAGACCTTGTGTGATGTATTTGTTGCTGGTTCTTGGTCAAGACTCTCTTGACATATTTTTAGTCTGAATGGACTTTTTATTCTGGTAAAGTAAAGGATATGTTACAGAAAACTGATGACCAATTCTGGAATTTTCTTCAAGTTGGAGTTGCATTCCATTTTTTTCAGTGTTTGCCCGCTCAGACATCTTCATTCGGCTTGGCCGACACTTTGTGCCGAGCGGCAAACATTTTTCACTCGGAATATTCCCTCAGTGCCAAAGCGAATCTCACTAAAATAAATCCTGCTTTAATGAGGGGTCAAAGCATGCAGTATCCGCTTCTGCATGCTTTAAGTCTCCGAAGAGACTTCACAGACGCTGACTGTGCAATAATTTGGGTTCTGATGGTGTTGCTGCACTCATTTTTGCTGTAATTTCATCTAAAGTCTGAACTTTAGTTGCTTTCTGTTGTGTGTGTGTGTGTGTGTGTGCGTGTGTGCGTGTGTGTGTGTGTGTGTTTGCAGTATGTGGTGTTCCTCTGTTGGAAGCCTGTGTCTTGTGTGTGCTGTGTAAGCATGCTGTGTTTGCGTGAGTCAGTGGAGCCTCTGCGTGTTCTCTGGATGAAAGCTCTGTGGAAGTCAGCTGCAGTGCTTAAAGGAGCAGCATGAAGTATTTTCCAGCTACACAGTGCGATTTTGTAGCACAGGCAAGTGTTACGTTAACTGTAGTCGCTGCAAAACGCTGTACGTATCAAACGTGACTTAAACAAAATTCCGTAATTCAACACGGTGAAAATGGGTCCCGTCTCTTTAAAAGCCCCTGCTCTTTCTGGAACCTGCAGCCCCAACGGCAAGCTTCGTCTCCAGGGCGGAACTAGGGCCACCCAGGTGTTTTGCGCAGCTGCATGGTTGCCATGGAGATTAAAGGATTTCTCAAGCATGCATGAAAAGAAAAAAAAATCTAAGCAACACTCCAGGTGTGTTTTTGATGACGTAAAGCTCAAACCAGTCCATTTTGCACACCGCTGCACCTTTAAGACGTGAACCTGCTTCCACTTTGACCTCCCAAAAAACGATCCTCTCCACTGCGGCGCCATCAAAACAAGTACATGAATAAATGGACTCCTCTGCTTTTTTAATATTTGCAATGGATCTAATATTCTGTTACAGAAAACCAAATGAAACTAAGATGAATAAAATAATCTCCACATGGGGCCAAAACGTAAGAATCTGGAACCCGATGCAGAGACGTTGTCTTTGCCGTCAGGCATCCAGTGAAGCGTCCTGGATTCCACCGTGGTTTTTATTAATAAAGCAGTTTTCCAGTCTCTTCTTTCTGTCTCCTCCAGTCTCGCTTTCCCACATCACCAACCCTCCCCTTGCTGGCGTGGAGCGCCCTGATGCTAATCTCAGATTATTTCCCACCAGATGATTAATCTGTCATTACATAATCGCAGGCCTGCCAGATCTGTGCTGTGAAGTCACAGAAAGGCAGCCAACCTGGAAATGTCTTATTATCCTTCAGCACTGGAGCTTTACCTTAAGACTAGAAGATTTAAAACCTGAGGATGAGCGACGGCTCAGTTTAAATTGCTCTGTTCGACGTCCCTTTTTGTGTCTTTCTCTCTCTCTTATTTAAATAAAGAAGGCAGCGGTGCTGAAATATTCTGGGCTCACATTACTACGTCCACTTTTCTACCTGCAAATAAAGTTTGTACCCCTTGAATGTTTTTTTTTTTGTTTTTTTTTCAGATCTGGAAACACGCGCCCTCTGCTGGGCAGGGCTGACTTCCTCCTCTAAAACTGTGACGGAAAATATCCTGTTCCAAAAGTCGCTCTGACATCACAAATGTCAGATTTCAATTTGTTTTTAAAGTTGGAAAACTTTCACGTCCTCCTGATGGAACACGACTCAAGCTGTGTTCCAGGTGATGTGAGCGTCAAAAGATTTAAAACTGACTGGAGAAAAACATAAAACACAGCGTGGAAATGTAGTAAATTACAGAATATGCAGGTTCTATTTACAAAAAATATATAAATAAATAAATCAATAAAACCTCTTCAGATGTTTTCACATTGTTACTGAAAAAGCAACAAAATGACTTCGTGAAGTGATTGCTGTAATAACAGCTTTCCACTCAGCAAATCCCCGCTGATGTTTTCTTTTGATTATCACAAACAACATTCAAATCGCTCAGATTTGCTTTGCAGTTGAGTTTGTTTGACTGCAGGTTACATACATAACCCTAAATATAACCACTTCATGTTCCTCAACGTTAAGGTACTAAATATATAGACATATAAACTGAATGATCGCAACCAGTTTTGTGGCCCCGCTCGGCTTTCAGAGCGTTCCTCTGTGGAATGTGTGTGTGTGTGTGTGTGTGTGCGTCATGCCTGCAGTGGACTGTTTCTGCATGCACTTACATTCTCGCCGCTTATTTAAGAAGCAGAGCGGCTGTATATTTAGCATGTTATGTATTTGTGTGGGTGTGTGTGAACTGCCTGTTATGCTTCACAGTTTTGTCAGAAATAAATGCCGCGGGTCTCGTTCTCTCCTCCGGTTAAACGAAGCGGCGACATGTTGCTTTATTGTTTTTTTGTTTGTTTTTTTCTTTTTCTCGGTTTTGCAAAGTTTGCTTGATGTTTGTGTTTTAATATCAAAAGCAAAATCTGTGACCAAAACTGCCAGCCTTTCCCCTCAACTGTACGGTCTGCATTTATCCCTAATCTACCTGCCCTCTAAACCTGATAGTTGGTTGTGTCACCCTTGGCAACGGCAACTGCAATCAAGCCTTGGTTCTTTAGATCCTTTGATTAGGCCACTGCAAACCAAGTGCGCTCAAGTAATAGTCATAAACTGAGTTGTTAGAATCACTGTGGAAACTCTTTTCTTGTCCAAACCTGCGTAAAAACACTCCATCCGATCTTCCTGGAGTTATTTTGTCTGGAGCACTCCTCCGCTGTCTATATTTACCTTGATTTCACTGTGTGTCTATTTTTTGTTGTTGTTGTTGTTGTTGTTGTTGTCCAGTCCTCACCCTCTCCCAGCCAGCAGATGGCACCTGTCTGCGTCGTCTCTGAGCACTAATGCCACACTTTGTGTTTCCGTCACAGCCGCAGACAAACAGCACCAGAAACAGCATAGTCACCAGTCCCAAAGGCAACATCCCTTCTGCTGCTCTGGTACGCAGCTCTGTGTCCCGTCTGTCTGTCTGTCCTGGACCACATTTACACTGCACAGTGTGCCTGCGTGTGTGTGTGTGTGTGGGTGTGTGTGTGGGTGTGTTTTTTGTGTGTTTGCAAAATAATAAAGTTTTGAATCAGCTTCACGAGAAATGCCTGTCGATGCAAAGGTTGACTAGAGGTTTGGGTTTGTAATCGTCTCCACTTTGGGAAGGCTCTCCCATGTCTATGTCCACTGCTGACAGTGCAGGTCAGAGGTCAAGCACCAACAATGACATAAAAGGAAATGTCTGTAGAAATCTGAGACAGGATTGTCTTGATCTATCTATCTATCTATCTATCTATCTATCTATCTATCTATCTATC
>VMRN01000096.1:1149826-1197693 GCA_010277015.1 Poeciliopsis turrubarensis
ATCTATCTATCTATCTATCTATCTATCTATCTATCTATCTATCTATCACTGAACTCCATTGAATAAACTCAACATGATTCTCTGGAGGTTTCCTGTGACCAACAGTTTTTCCCCTCTAGGGGGCGCCACTGCTTCTCTGCAACTTTAATGAATGATTAGTAGGACTGAATGTTTCCTCCTAATTGACTTTTTAACCTGATGGATAGAAAAAAAAAAAAAAAAAAACACATTCCTTCCAACCTGTGGTCCAATTCCTTTTTTTTTTTTTTTTTTCAAAATTGAGTGAAGCTTTACCTTTCATCATCATTTCACTCTCGGGGAGAAAAATAAAGCCTCACATTCATATTTGAAAGCGTCTTATCCAAGAGGAGTGTGTTTAAACTAGTGACCAGAGCTGTTTGGATGTCAAAGGGAAAAAAGTTTGGAAACTTAATTGTTTATAAATTTTTTTATTATTATGTTTTTTTTGCATCGCGGTAGAAATACTTGTGTTGCCTTCAGTGGACCTAAATCACTAGACGTGTTTCCATTGACCATTTAGCTGGACAATTTGACATTTACAAAATAAATTTAAAATTGTCTTTATTGATAAATAATGATTTTGTGCGAGAACAACTTGTTTTTTTTTTTTTCCTGTTTTTCGAAAAACTGAATTTTATTTATTTTTGTTTTGCATCGCACCAGTGTCTCATGATCAACAGGATGTTTCCACTGGCACAAACCAGATTTTTTCACATGAACAAACTTATTAATTTGTGACTTTTAATTATGTTTTTTATAAAAGAAAAACAAAAAAACAACAACAAAAACAAAAAAAAAAAAAAAAACACCACAATTGCACAATTGTGCCTTTTGTGACATTAGAGGAATACTGATAAAGTTTCTGCTTACGTTTGCATTGGAAACGCAGCTACTGAGAAGAATGACGCTTTAAATCAAACTCTGGGAAGAATTTGGACCAGCAGAGTTTGTTCTGATGGGCTCAATATCCCAACATGTCCCCCCTCGGTGGGTTATTGGTGTGTTTCAAAGGGCTAAAAACAATCAGCTAGGCTTCATCTTTCATAAGAGACAAAGTGGAATAATAATTACATGACTACATTTGTGTGTGTGTGTGTGTGTGTGTTTTTTTTTTACCGTCTCTCTTTGTCCCAGGTTCTTCCCGTGTTCAGAACTTTCTTCCCGTTTCCATGTGTTGCTCTCGTCTTACTGTCTGCTGACTCTCATTTGGTCATAACTCATTTTTCCTTCATTTACTCCCGGTTTCTCTTTTTTCCTCCCCCTCTTTCTCTCCATTGTTCCTCCAGGAGCCACAGACAACTGTTATCCATAACCCAGTAGATGGGATCAAGGTACATCCTCTCTTTTCCTCCCCTCCATCTCCCTCATTCCTCGTCTTCTCCCCGTCATTTGTCATCCCTCCTCTTTACTCTGTTCCTCTCCCCCGGTGGGCCAAGGAGTGTCATTTATAGGGTCTTTTTTAAATTATTTTTTTTATTTCATACTTTATATACTGTGAAGTTTTTATGTTTGGTGATTTTCTTTCTCTGCATGAGAGCGGTGTGAACATGTGGAGCCTTTTTACCGTTGTCTTATGCTGCCTCACTGCGTTCAGATGAGTGAAGTTCTCTGAGAAATCAGTGTGTGTGAGCAGGAACGCGGCCAGATTAACACCCATTCCACTCAGACTGTGTGCTAAACGTGGCTAAGCGTTCCACCTGTGTCTGCGTTTGTTCCCACGGAGACGGGCTCAATCCGCAGAGAGGATTGGGCTGGGTTTGCGGCAAGAAATGCAGCGTTGTGTTTTTTTTTTTTGTTTGTTTTTTTTTTTTGTTTGTTTGTTTCTCTTTTGTATTATTGGCATAACTGTTGTGTAAGATGGAGCTGAAGGCTGAAGCGTGTGAGCGTGTTGTGTTCAGGTCTGCATGCCGCGTCAGGTCGAACAGCCTGGTTTGGCTGGGTTTGGTGGTTCCAGTCATCGACGCGCTCCGTGTTCTTTCTGTTGCAGGAATCGTCCGACAGCAGTAACACCACCATTGAGGACGAGGATGTTAAAGGTAGGCCCCGACTGCACGGCTACGCCCAGCTGACTCGCTCAAATTTAAAACTGCTGACTATGAGGATGCCTCGGAAGAGTTTTGGAAGTCATTTTCCAACTTTGTCACGTTACGACCACCGGCTACTGTGTTTTATTAGGATTTTACATAACAGACCAGTTGAGCATTGTTGTGAAGTGGAAGAAAATGACAGTTTATAAAAATGTTTAGTCGAAATTTGAAAAGCGGGGTGTGCTCGTTTGTGATCTCTTTTAAAGGGGCGGTGTTATGTAAAATTTACTCTTTTGAGCTTCACGTCTTTTTTTAAGGTTTTAGTGGCTCTGATGGCCTTTATTTGATAGTTGATTGACAGAAAAGTGGGTAATGAGAGAAGGGGAAGACATGCAGCAAAGGATTCAAGGCCGGGAATCGAACCTGCGACAGCTACATTGAAGACTAAAGCCTCCATATGTGCGTAACCCCTGCACCACCGCAGCGCATCCCTGAGCTTCGAATCTTGTCGTAATATTCCATCACCAAAAACATACCTGCAGCGTTGCCTTGATTCTTTCACGCACGTTTTGAGAGATTGTTGAAACTCCCAGGGCGACCAATCAGCTGTACAAAACGCCTGGAGGGACGTAGCTCCGCCTACGAGGACGAAACTCTACCTCTGAGCTGCAGTTTCCAAGTTCCACCTCCCCCACCACTCTGTTACACGACACTGAGAAGTAGCTCCTATTATAAACCCATCAAAGGCACACTTCCACTCGCTAATTGCTGCTGACTAGTCTGAAGCAGCTGAGTGGGAGAGTCGGAAATTGCAACTCCGAGTAGCAGTTAGTCCTCGAAGGTGGCATTTGGTCCCGACAAGCGTTTTTTTTTTCATAGCTGAATGGTTGCCATGGGAGATGCAAGGATTTCTCAGTCATGCTTGAAAGAGTCAAGGCAGCACTCCCTTATAACATGATGTGAAGATAAAAAAAAAAAAACCCGTCGATTTCAGATAATGCTGTCTCTCAATGTTTTTCATTGGTCTTAAATGAAAAATAAGGAAAAAAAAAAAAAAAAAAAAAGGAAACCTGTCAACCACAAAAACACATGATATGGCAGAAATTGCTTAGCTTTGTCTTCAGGTCAAAATTTAAATGAAAATCTTGATTTTAACTCAGACAGTGGAAGAATGATGGACCTAAATGCTGACTGGAAGCAACAGTGGGGAAAAAGGCAGACACAGAACAACTTAGAAAAGTTGTCAGTCGCCTTTCTAAGCAATTTTTCTAACCTGATTTAAGAGCATTGTGAAGATAAGGAAGGTTGATGGGGAGACATTTGCACAAAGGAGCAGCTCTTCTACAACATAAAGCACCAAGCACCTTGACTGCACTGTGATGTAGGTCATTCATAAATAGAATGGAAACTCATCAGTTCTTATTTTATTGCTTCAGTGAGACATGACATGCTGCACTTCAGCAAATAAAAACATATCTTGTAAAATATTAGATCATTCGGTTGGTAAAAAAAAATAAAATAAAAAAAAAAAGCCACAGAACATGTTATCACCAGCTGCTTATGTAAGCTGCCCAAAGTCCCGATCACGGCCTCGTACGTTTTAAATACGTGAAAGTCTACTGGTAAGGCGGTCCAAGCTTCGGATTATGGGACAGAATTATCTCCTTTCTGTCATAAACGACGGTCCAGTGCTGCTGACGGCAAAAGGAGATTAACAAACCGAGAGAGCTTGATCGAGCTCTTCCCATGACTGGTTCTCTCAAAAACAAATAAGACAAAAGAAAGTTAGTTCACAAACTGAGAGGCTTTTAGCTGCGCTGGCCTGGTCAAGATCAGCAGCCAAGCCTCTTCCAGGAAAGAGACTTCTGAACAGCATCGTTTCTATGCACTCGGTATTTGGTTGGGGCTCCTTTGGTGTCTCTTGACAACAACACATGGTTTCTCTTTGGGGTTAAAGGTCAGGGGAGTTTGCTGGCCAATCAGGAGCAGGAACGCCGTCGTCGCTGAAGCAGCTTCTAGTATGCTTTGGCAGCATGGGCAGGAAAATCAAATCAGCATCTCAGTTCAGCTCACCAGCAGAATGTCCTGGAAGACGTCTGCTTTGACTGGACTTAAGAAAACCCAGTGGGCCGGAACCAGCAGACAGCATGACGACCCAAACCGTCACTGACTGAACTGGACTTCCACCAATGTGGATTCTGTTCCTCCGCTCTCTTCCTCCAGACGCTTTCCAAAAGGAAAAGCACATTTTTGAGCAACAGCCCAGTTCGCATCAAACGGGTCACGTGATCAACAGCCCGTTGCTACTACTGCTGAAAAAGATGAGGAAGACGACTGGAAGCGGTTGGAGGATGGTGGCGCTGCTTGATTTTTAAAGTCTCATCTCGTGAGCAATCTTACTCACTGATGATTTTAATCACATTTCTAGTTCAATGGAAACGCAGCAAGTGCAAAACAGTTTTTCTTGTTGCTTTTTCCGTCGTCGCAAAAACGTTTTGCGCAACATTTGTAATGAAAGCGCAGCTAATGGTGAGTCAATTTGCAACACGGGTGATTAATTGCAACAGGCTCCGCCCTGAATGAGGTCATCAATGACAAATCATCGGGAAAATAATTTACCTGATGACCCGACCCAATATTTTCCATTTTCTATCTTTACAAACGTATCTTTTTGTATTTTCTTTTTCTTTCCCAGAATTGAAATGAAACTGTGCATCTCCAACTTTTAACACTTTAAGTAGCCAAAGATAAATTTATCTGCACTTTATCTAAGTGCTGCCAAATGTCTCACTGTATAAATTTATAATGAAACAAGGACAAAAGAATCCAGCGGTGGAGATTTCTTGGGACAGGACTGTGCTGTAATTAAAACTGAAATGTTGCTTTAAGCACATTAAAGAGGGATGCAGTCTGACGTCTCTATTTCACTGACTTTTCATTATGTGACATGCAGCTATGTGACAGGAGAGCATGGAGACGAAGCACAGAGGTGCTTTCATGGTAGAAAATGGTACAAAAAGTAGAGAGAGAGAGAGAAAGCGAGAGCAAATGAGAGAGAGACCGAGAGAGAGAGAGGAAACTAGACAATCCGAGTGAGTTAAGCCCTTCACTTAGTGTGGGGAGGACGCGGTGGGAGGAGGACAGGGTAAATCTCGTCCAAAGGCCGGGGACAAGAATAGCAGCATGAGCTCCAGCAGCCTCATGTGTCCAGCAGAGATATGATGGATGATGAATGGAGGTAGAGGAACGACCAAGTGCCAAGACACACAATGGGGGGTACGTGCGCTGTACGGTGTGCGTGCGTGTGTGCGTGTGTGTGTGTGTGTGTGTGTGCATAAAGTTCAAGGAGGAGATGGGATCAGGAGCCAGACCTCTACCCAACAAATCAGCTCTGCTGTGACTCGCCTCAGCCTCAGATGGTCCTCAGAGCCTTTTGCTCTGGCTTAGCCGTCGTTTTTCTCTTTTTTCTTTTATTTATTTATTTCTTTTGGGAGGACGACTGTCACATCCTTCTCTCTCCTTCCTCTCCGCAGCTCGCAAACAGGAGATCATAAAGATCACGGAGCAGCTTATCGAAGCCGTCAACAATGGAGACTTCGAGGCCTACGCGTGAGTCCCCCCTCCCCCCCCCCCATCGCCCCTGACCTCCCCTCTCCTCTCTCGCTCCTCATCCTTCACCTGCTTTTAAAAGTTCAGGCCAGCAGCAGGAATGTGCATCCTGTAAAGTGAACATTTAAGCTCTCCATCAGCCACGAAGAACCATTAATCTGATTGACATGCAAAATGTGTTGTATTAAAAGATTAAAGAGTAATTACATTCATTGTTTCATCCACATCCAACCCCCCTTCCCCTCCCCCCCCTGCTTACTGTATAATTAAGAATAATGCCAAGCAGATTGAGGGAGAGGGACGGGAAGGTTTAGCCCTCAGTGATGGAAGTGCAGTTCCACTAAGATGGGAGATAACTATGTGAAAAATTAATATGACGGAAAAAAAAATCAATCAACGGCAGGAATGAACCTGACGTGGTACACTGATGACAAAACACGTCGCAAAATGTGACCGTGTTAGTTTGAAAAAGATGAACGAATGCAACCTGACTTTTTTTCAACACTTGGTAACGCTAAAGTAAAAGTGACCACTTTGACGTTTCTGGTGAACATTGCAAAGAATTTCTAAGTATAAAAACCTGCCCAGGTTTTTCCTGAGTGAATGTCGCTCAGTATTATTTTCAGTGCAAGTTCAAACTTTTTTTCTTTTTCATGCCGGAAGTTTATTTCCGATGGGAAATGAGACGGACAAATTTGAAACGACAACGAAGCAGTGTGAAAGTGGTATCAGCTTCAAAAAAGTATCTGTTTCGTTCATGGCAAACATTTTTTACGCCATTCTCAGTTTGGCATTTTGAGGATTTGTCCTTGGTGAGGAGCTCCAAGTCTTTCAGTTTGGAAGGGCTCTTTGCCATCACCCTAATCCCACCAACTCCCTCCACAGGCTTTCTGTTACAGGTGGAATTCCAACTCTTCATATGTCTGTAAGTTGTAAGTTTCCATGAAAGTAGCTTGAAAAAGCTTCCCCACCTTTTATCTTTTTCCAGTCTTTTTCTAAAGAATCTTCAAGGAGGGAGACGGGATTATTGTGGAGCAAACAGCAGCAAGTTGAAGTCAGAATTAAAGACAGCAAGGAGAAGTACAGGAAGAAGCCAGAGTGCAAGCTTCAGAGGATCAACAACACACAGACATCCCACCTTAAGCTGACCCACAGCTTTCTTCTCAAACCTCAGTTTGATCTTCAGGGATCTTCTGCTTCCACAAGTTTGTCACATCAAAACTCCTCTAGTTTGCTTATCTCCATGAAGATGGAGTTGAAGACTCCTTCCTATATCTGTTTCACCAAACCCACTGCCATCTGGACAAAGTCTGCTACACTGTGAGGATCGTGTTCTTTGATTTGTTAAATGCACAATTCAGGCTGAATTGTGCATTTAACACAATTCATCCTGATCTGTTTTGTTTTTGAAACTCCGGAAGACACAGGTGGAGGCCCAATCACCTGGATCAATGACCAACTGAGGAGGAACAGCTCCCCTTATCTGAACATGAATGGTGTTATTGGACTTCAGTGCCAGCCATGGATTACCCACAACAAACATCGTGTTGAAGCATAACCGTGTCCATATGTGCTCTTGGCACCAAGACGCTTTTGGGTGCAGTTCAATAATTTACAGTGTGGTTGTTTCATTTGCTCGGCGGACACATGCCTTGGACACTCGGGTGATGAGATGGGATGAACTGAAAACTGATCACCACCTGATCACAACCCCCTGTGAGTGAGTTGACTCTGCTGGAGGAGGATGAATCAGACACATTGTCAGAATCTGTTGGGAATATCTTTTGGAGTCTTCTGTCAGAAGGAGCTTTATCTCCCACATCCAGCAGAACATCAAACACATCCTGGTGATGGGTGGGGACATTGAGTCTAACTGGGTCTTGTTCCATGCCTCCACTGAGCAGAACTATGCCTGCAAGGTAGTCGGTGCCTGTAGTGGCGACAACCTTGAAGTCACTGGTGGAACCTCGCCTAGTTGAAATTGGAGTCATATTGGGCCTGTTTGGCCCGTGGGACCCCTGAAGCACCCGATAGGTACCGGATCTCCGAGCGGAATGCAGGTCGAGTGGTCAACACGGCGAAAGCTCATGCATGGAAGAAGTTTTGTGCGACCATGGAGAAAGACTTCCATATGGCTTTAAGGAGATTCTGATCCACCATTTGGCATTTCAGGAGGGGGAAGCAGTGAACCACCAACCACATCTATGGTGAGGATGGTGCGCTGATGTCAGGGGTCAGTGGGCAGACATTTTGAAGAGCTCCTCAATCCTGCCATTGAGGAAGCACAGTTTTGGGACGCTTGGTGACAATGTCACTCTAATCTCTGGTGCTGAGGTCAGAGAGGTGGTTATAAACCACTTTGGTGTAAAGTCTGAGCTTGATGTTATTTCCAGTTGTTGATTAAGAAGTTTATGTAGGTTTTAAGTTATAAGATTTCAACAAGTATAGTCGACTTTTGGAAGATGCTTAATCATTGATATTCCTTGCAATTTTATGCTAAACCTGTTCTTTTTCTTTCATTTTGATTTTTACAGGAAGATCTGCGACCCTGGTCTTACCTCCTTTGAGCCTGAGGGACTGGGAAATCTGGTAGAGGGCATGGATTTCCACAGATTTTACTTTGACAATCGTAAGGTCACAGCTTAACGTTTTATCTGTCTTCCTTAACATCTGCATCCTGACGCTGTGCTCCGTGCTTTCTTCAGTCCTTTCCAAGAACAGCAAACCCATCCACACCACCATCCTCAACCCTCACGTGCACATGATCGGCGAGGACGCGGCCTGCATCGCCTACATCCGCCTGACGCAGTTTGTAGACGGCCAGGGCCGTCCCTGCTCCAGCCAATCAGAGGAGACCAGAGTATGGCACCGCCGAGACAGCCGGTGGCAAAACGTGCACTTCCACTGCTCGGGAGCCCCTGCTGCACCGCTGCAGGGATGAGGTACGGACAAATGGAAATCTCACATATGCGGAACGGGTGGAACATCGACAAGTAGAGGCCACACGGTTCAGTTCAGATGATAGATTTAGCACATGCGTAATAAAAAACAACAACAACAAAAAAAATCACATTTTCTGATAAGAAGGTTTCGCGGTAGGATCAGGTGTTTTTTTTTTGGGCATATCAAAATAGATCTATTTTGCAAAAGTGTAATGGAATCGCTTTTTCCTCGTGAGTTGTATGATGAACAGCTGGATGCTACTACTGATGAAAGCAACAAAGAAGGCGACAGGAAGTAGTTCCAGGATGATGGTTTTGTCTTTGTTTTTTTCTGCAGCTGCCTCCACCAGAGCTCTCACAGCATCACGCAGTTCATAAAAAATTGTCATTTTAACATGTTGAATCCATACCTCTGCTGGTAGTTAAGGTGAACGTATATTCCAGTCTTTAGACGTCTCTTAATTAGCTGTTTCCTTCTCTTCTTCCCTCCCAGCCGGCAGGAGGAGACGTGAGGCCGAAAGAACCGAGCCGACGATCCGACAGAGGGCTTCCGCTCTGAGAGAGACGTGCAGGTGGATGGAAGGGTGGGGGGAGGAGGCTGAGGCTTTCCGGGGCGGGGGTTGTTCCCCCGGGCACTCTGGGCACCCACCTGGCGCTTCTCTCTCCACGACCGCAGCAGACCCAACCCGACCTACACCGACAGCAGGGGGCGCAATGCCAGCCGTGAGCAGGAAGCGCCGCCTGCCTGCGCCTTGTCTTCAGCTGGCCTGCATGCGGCCGAAACACCCGGACTGCACCTTTTCTCTCTCCTGCTCCCCGTCGATGCTTTCTCCTTCTCCGCTATTATACAGTTATGGATCTTGATGTTATTATGGCTGAAGTCTCTTGTTGTGCTCTTTCTACTGTACAGTATATTTGTTACCCACTTTAATCCCTTTTCTTCTTCTTTTTTATGACAAGCATGACTACCTACCTGTACTCTTAGTATTATCGTGGCTGTTTTATTTATTTATTTTCTTTCTGCACGATTAAAGCCGCCTGTGAAGCGAACAAACAGAGCTGACGTCTCTCGCAGAGAGAGACCTGTGGGTGTATTTAACTATGTGTTTTGTTACTTCTTTGTTGTTTTCAATCCTCTTTCTCTGGAGTGTTGTTGTTGACCCCGAACCGACGCCTCCGTGTGTGTCCTCCCTGCCCCGGGGCCCCGCCGGGCCCCTCGGGACCCCCTCCGAGCTGCTCTGTGAGACAGTGGAAACCCCATGCAGCATGCTACAGTGTTCCCTGTTCTTGAAGATTTCCTCCATGTTCGACCTGCTGGACGACAAGAAGCGGTTGAGACTTACGCCCTCCCCCTGCACATGTGCTGTATATTTCCGGGTTTTGTTGTGCCGGTGTTTACTTGCATGATATTTCCGAGTTAATGCATCACTAAAGTTGGCTGTTTCTGTGCATTTGGTTGAATTTTGTCTTCTATGGACTGATACTGCTGGTGAGCTTTAATCTGTTTCCTGGGCTGTGTAAGTGCAGGTCCTGTTCTAAGTTCAGTGTAGAAAAAAAAAATGGATGTAAGCTTTTTTTCACTATTTCCTGGCTCCTGAACAGAGTAAGAATGGCTCTTTACTGCTTATTAGGCAAAAATATGAATATTGAGTATTTTTGGTGCTTTAGATTCAAAGCAAGTGTGCCTGGAAGAAATTGCCTAAAATAAGGTTTGGGGCTGAAAGGATTAATCCGATTAATCGTGATGAATCAATTATTGAAATAATAGTCAACTAACTTAGTAATCACTTAATTGGAGTTTACAGACAAACCAAAACCCACTTACTGAAAAAAAAAACAAACTATATTCTGAGCAGTAATTAAGCTAAAAACGCACAAGAATTATATACATTTTGTATTTAAGATCAAATCTTTTTCCTATAAACATGCTCTCTATAAAATTCCTTAAGTGGCTGTTTTAGCTTCACCTGGTTCAAATTCTGTGGAGAAAAAAAAAAGAAATTGTTCCAAGCATCTTGCACTATCCAATTATTAACCACTTATTCCAAAAGTGTAAATAAAAACAGCTGAGCTTGTCGGACGCATGGTTTCAGCTGCAGATGCATCTTTTGCTTCACATGAGCCAGCGTTCACTAGAGGAATTAAAATGTTTATTTTATTTTATTTGTCTACTTGTATCTTCGAATGAATTTCTACTATTGCATAAAAACGCTTAAGTGGTCAAATAAAAGAGCTGCAGAATGTGCCGATTTGTTTAATCCGATTAATCGACTAATCGTCGGAATAATCAATTACGGACATAATAGTTAGTTGGAGCCCTAATAATGATGTTTGACTCCTAAAATAAATTGTTGCCTTTTACTAAAAGTTGCATTTTAATGCTTTTCAGTTTTTTCCTTTTCCTTCCGCTTGTTATATGCAGCACATTGAGTATCTCCTTGAACTTTGTCACATGTTGCTTTGTGTTTCTGTAAACACTAATGAGAAATATAACACCACGTACGAAACTCATTCACCCAAATCCTGTCCTACATTCCGCGGATTAACACGTAATCCCAACTGACTGGTTCTTTTTCAGTAATGATTCCCTAAAGATTTCATCAAAAATTCATAAGGATGAGATCAAAGCAGGACAGATGATGAAGCCCCGCCCACCCGGAACCCGAGAAGCTGCTAACCATGGCGGAGCAAGTGAAGTGGTAACGGATGGATTGATCAGCTTTTTCAGCACTGAGTCTGAGATCAGGATTCTCAACTATCGAATCCTGGTAGCAAATATATTAAAGCTGCAGTATGTAACTTTTACAAAAAACATTTTTTCTTTTTGCATATTTGTTGAAACTGTCACTCTTTGGTGACAGAAGGTTGTGACACAAATAATCTGTTAAAAAGATCAAGCTCCTCTGCTTTCCCCCAGTGTTAGCTCAAAACAACCAATCAGAGGCAGGAGGCGGGTCTTAGCGCTGTCAATCAAGCCCATTTGAACAGCGCCAGCTTTTCCACATCAGCAGAGCCTGTAGTGAATGCCACCGATGACAGTGGATAAACTGTTTTCTTGTCTTGGTGAATTGCTTCTCCGCCTTTAGCACATTTTGCAGTTTGTTCATTTGGATGATTGACGGCAATAAGACCCTCCTCCTGGCTCTGATTGGTTGTTTATTCAGATGGCAGTAGTAGCTCATGGAGGAGGTGGAGGAACTCCATCTTTTCACAAATCGTTAGTCTCATCTCATTCTGGTGCTAGTTTTAACAAATAGCCAAAATACCCAGAGAAGAGTTACAATTCTGGGTGAGAGCTTTATAATCCTGTTTAGTGAGGAAAACGTTCTTCCTGGTAAAGTTGAAACAACATCTGGGTTCAACACAGGATGTTTTTATTTTCCACTTGTTAAATCAAATCATTGGAAATGGACACGCTATACTGCCCTGTCATGGAATACTTTCTTTATTTAGTCTATTTATATATCTTTTATTCACATGAAATGTTTTATTACTTATCCTTTGAAGGCAAACGGAGGTATTCAGATCTAATTCTACAGAATCTAATAAGGTCCAAGTTAAGTTCAGATAATTCATTCAATTAAGTACAATTCAATGTTAACGTCAGACAAGAAAGAACAAAACTGGAGGTAAAAGTTTGGCGTGTTTGGCCTTCTTGCCCAACATTAGTGTTTGACCTCACAAATGCTCCTCGGAGAGGTCAGGAATTCTCAAGCACACACAAACATACATGCAAATTCCCAGCTACACAGTTTGATTTACAAGTACTAAACATTTCTGACCAACCCCTCTCTCATCGTTCAACGTGGCTGTTATGTAATGAAAACATGGTAATAAATTCTTCATTCGCTTTTTAAATTATGTGAATCTCACTTTAAGAAAATCAATATGTCTCAGGATATGTTGCTTCAGTGTCAAGTCTATAAATGCAGAGAAAAAAAAAATGATTGGCTTCTGTTGCTAACGCAGGTTAGCCTGATCAGTGATCACTGAGCAAAACAAAAAGTGACTGCCGCTGGTTTCCTACCACTGCTATTGAACATTTAAACTGGCGTCGCAGATCCAAGTTTGATTTTGAACTTCCAATTCAAAATCAAGCAATTTTGACCAAATAATCAAGATGTCACGCTAATTTAGAAAGTGCAATATTGTGATATAAATGTGACTAAAATGCACATATCAGAGAAGCCAGCTCTGCCTCGCAGAGAAGGACACACTTTTGTCTCAAGGTTATTTTCAAAAACATCCTGCAGATTCCCAGCTTTTTATTAGCGTTTGTGCCATTTAGCCCCCCCCCCAAAAAAAGCAACAGGACAGAACGGATTCCCTTTCTCTATCCAGGCCAAGGTTATAAAATTAGTTTTTTAATCAGATTGAGGGTCTCTGTGGAAGCCGGTGTCTCCTCCAAGGCGGAGGACTGATTTATCTAGTGCAGTCGAGGCGTCGATCCTGATGAAACAGATCTGATTTAAAGATTTTATTCTCCTAAAAGGCAAAACCCACTGAGTATATGTGAAACAAAGCAATGTTTTTAGCTCATTATGCGGTTTGTACTGCGATGTAATCAGTGTGTGAATAAATAAATAATAACTGACCAAGTGGCGACTTCCTCTGTCTTTTATCTTGACTCAGTGTCAGGAGAGCACCGAGTCGCTTCCTGGAATCATTTCTTGTCCGTATTTGATGTCACCTTCTCCTCAACGCGCTGCGGTGACTATCCAGAGCGAGTTACTGGACAGGGCGGCATTTTCTTGCCACATATGAAGATTTTCATTTCACTTCAAGCCACATTTGATTTGTGTTTTTGGAAGGTGACAAAGATAATTTCCTAAAAAAAACATAAAAAAATAAAAAACATTTTCTGTAACAAATAAAAATGACAGAAAATGAATTAAGCCATTACTTAGGAAGGTGACAAAATATAGATGTAGACACATATTCTTCATTTTACTTCAGTTCAATTCAACAATACTATGTTACTCCCATGCACTGACTGTCTGACGAGAGTCAAAAATACACAAAATATTATAAGAGGTTCAAGTTCTTTAAACTTTCAGTAGACATTAAGTAGCTAGCGGTGCAGTAAACTTTGTGATCAGTCAATAAGGATAATTTTGAAAATACTTTAATTGTACTTTCATAAGGTCAGATGACAAACAGCTGGAGAGAGGAAAACACTCTCTTTCTGTTTTCCTCTACTGCAGTCCAGCTCATCCTACAAATGCAGCAGATCCGACCCAGTAACAATATTCCACCTAAATATTACATTATGCTGCAGAATCCTGTGTTGACACTTTCACTTATTTCACACGAGGGATCTCCATTCAGCACGGTTTAATGATTACTCTGAGAGCATCCATCAGTCAACGTGAGGGTCATTACCTTGTGCTCTCATGTAGCCAGAGCCAGAAGGACAAAGGTCGACATTTATTGCTCCGCTCTGGGTGTAGCAGTGAATAAAGTGAGGCCGCCTGTCAATGAACCTGAACGTCCAAATGTACTTGATGTGAAAGTACAACAGGTCACACATCAGTCAGGGTGTCTTATCTGGAGAGCGTGCAGGACTGAATCAGCAAAAGTCAATTTGTTTTGGAAGCTTATCTGCTCTCTCTGCTCATGAAATTATATTTTAAACTGAACTCTTCCAAAGCAAAACACATTGTTGCTGCTGGTCCAATAATCAGACATGGACAGAAAAAATGTCCAAAGTATTCCATCCGGGACTAGAAAGCACCAGAAACAATAGAAGACATGGATAATGTGGGATGGTCAGGATTTCTTCAAATGGGGGCCATAACGCCCTCATCCCTCTTGGATGCGGCTCTGGTCATTATTACTTAGAGATGATCTAACATTCTCCACAGATCTATTCATATAGCTGGAATTGTTTTTTTTTTTTTTTTTTTTTTTTTTTTTTACATTTTGCCATGCTACAGCCCCAAACCTCCAAATATTTTGTCAGGATTTCATCTGATGAACCAACACGACAGAATGTGTTCCAGGGAAAACGATGCCTGGATTTACATGTTTTTTTTTCAATTTTTTTTTTTTTTTTTTTTTTTTTACAAATAAAAATCAGAAAAGCTTGAACTATGTTTGTACTCAGCCATCTCTCAGTCAGTCACAGCTGCAGGTCAGCAGGGATGTCTCATTCTTCTTTACAAAATGTCTCAAGCATATAGTTGAGCATCTCTAAAAATCCAGTTGTGGCAATTAGATTTAGGGCTGGACTTTGACTAGACCATAAACAAATATCTTATGATGTTTGGATGATAAGAGATGTTTAAGTATTCATATTTTTCTTGTTTATTTTTATTCATTAGGTTTAATCTTGTTTTGTTCAGTCCTATGTATCCATTATACTTTCCTCATTCCATCATCCTACAGAATACATCGTTCTTTCATATTTTTATTTTTTATTTTTTGATTTAGTTAATATATTCTCCTCTTGGTTCCTTTGGATTTTGTTCTCTTAGAACAGTGTTGTTGTTCTCTCCTCTGATTTGTTGTTTCGGTTCTTGAGTTCGTTATTCCCTCAGTCTGCCAGTTTGCTCTGTTCGCAGCTTTTTCCAATCATTTGATTCAATATCATTTTCTTCTCATCCCTCGTTATTTAAACTTCCTGGTTTTCTATGTCCATCATTGATTCCTTCTATGACACCAAGTATGTTTCCATTAAATAAGAAATGCAATTAAAATCACATGTGAATAAGAGTTTTGTATATATGCAGTAAAACATGCTGCGCCATCATCCTCCAAGTACTTCCTGGCGTCTTCTTCTTCGTGGTTTTCGCTGGCGGCAACATCCGGTTGTTGATCATGTGACGTGTGTTCCTGTTGCAGTTTTTGCGAAGATCAGCCAAAGAAACCACCTAATCCCAGCACCGAAACCTTTCATCGAGAAAAGAACGCTTTGAGTCCGTTGGGCAAATTTATTTTCAAATTGTCATAACGCAAAATGATACGGTCAATGGAAACGCAGCTACTATTTGTTCCCTGATTTTCCTGTCTGTGTTTTGGTCCTGTTTCCAGCATACCAACTGTGACAGACCGTGACAGACCTGAGCCGTTTAATGGTAGCTGGTGTTTTTAGGCTCGTTGTCTCCATCTTTCATATGTTCCTCCTAACAAACATCCATCCATCCATCCATTTTCCGTCACCCTTCTCCCTAACGGGGTCGGGAGTTGCTGGTGCCTATCTCCAGCTGCGTTCCGGGCGAGAGGCGGGGTTCACCCTGGACAGGTCGCCAGTCTGTCGCAGGGCAACATAGAGAGACAAACAGGACAAACAACCACGCACACACACACTCACACCTAGGGAGAATTTGGGAAGGCCAATCAACCTGACAGTCATGTTTTTGGACTGTGGGAGGAAGCCGGAGAACCCGGAGAGAACCCACGCACGCACAGGGAGAACATGCAAACTCCGTGCAGAAAGACCCCGGGCCGGGAATCGAACCCAGGACCTTCTTGCTGCAAGGCAACAGCGCTACCCACTGCGCCACTGTGCAGCCCTTCCTAACAAACAGTTGTCTTCAAATATTCCTTCACTGTTGCTGCGGAGAACAGTCACAGAATGATGCTGCCACCACTTTGCTTCAAGTGGAAAGGTGCAAGGTTTCTTCCTCCACAGATGTTTTGTATGTAGATGTTTAATTTTGGTCTCGTCTGATCGTAACGCCTCACCTGAGATGTTTGCTCTGTTTCCCAACTAACCTTTCACTCCTCCACAAAAGCCAGATGTTTGCGGTGGAGGACTAATACTTATTTGTTTTCTACTTGAAATGAAAATCTCTGCAATGTTTTTTTTTTTTTTTTTCCAGTTTCCACGTGTCTCTTGACTCTTTTTTTTTTTTTTTTATCATTAATGCCTTATGCCCTGTATAGATTTAAACTGATTTAATGTTGGAAGTCGATCTGTCTTTGTCGATCACTGCAGCTCAAAGATCCAAGCGCTTCGCTTAAGAAATGACCAGAATGTCTTTCACCAAACTGTCGCCTTCCTGCCTGTCAGCCTCTCGTATTACAAAGACTTTCTTTGCATCTCCGCTGGGGTTTGTTGACAAAACACTAACTTCATTATAATACACATTAGCATGAAAATGACTGGCGCAAGGATGCAAAATTCCAGGAAATGGTCTCTTCCTTTCCAAACTGAGGTTTTTCTAAAGCATTCTGGAAAACATACATCTAATTGTAATGAGAACAATGATCTCAGTGTGATCTCTGTTGGTGGAGCTGTTTGATTTCCTTAATCTGACTCAAATATAACTTTTTTACAAGTTGCCCTCGCTGTGTCAGACCTCCTGAACTTTGTAATTCTGTGACAGCTAGCAGGTCTGCAGATCCCACACATCCTGGACACAAGCTGCTGCGATGGGAACTTTCATTTGGATAAAGCGGCCAAAACAGGAGCAGTTTCTTCCCCCAGGCTGTTTCTATGACGATCACACTAAAGCCAAAGCTGTCAGCCACTTCACTGTGATGCAAAATAAGTATATCTACACTGTCACAACAAGCTGTCTTTTTGAACTCATAAACACATGACTGCATTATCCTTGTATTCTTATGTATTTTTCTCCTTTGTAGTTTATACGTTTGTATGTAGTGGCTGGACACTGCAAGTGATTGTGCACATGATTTGGGCATTGAAGAAGAAATTTATCTTATTTTCTTCATTTTTTTTTTTAGGTTTGAAGGCACTGCAACTATATTGCTTTTATAAAAACCGTATGACTAATTGATCTTATTTTATTTTTTGTCTTTTTAGACGAACAACTGTGCATCTAAGCATCTTATTTCCATACAACTGGAGTTGTTGACAAAGGAACGTGTTTCATCAACTTTCCATTGGAGTTTCCTTTTTTTCTTTTTTTTTTTTTTTTTTAACCCTAACCTGTCTTATCGTGCTGACATCACCGCGTGACGCAATTTAGAGGTGAAGTGATTGAGCCTGGAGCGCACACGCACGCGGCGGCGGTTTACCACCTGGCACACAGAAACGCGCGCGACCGCTCGCCCTTCCGCACAGGTTCCGTTCACCCGCGCGCGACCTTGAGGAGCCGCTGATTCCCAGCAGCAGCAGCGGCAGCAGCGGCAGCGGCGGAGCGCGAGGCCGAGAGAAGCGCCGGGAAACCGATAGGAAACCAAAAAAAAAAAAAAAAAAAAGAAAAAAAAAAGGTAACAAACCAAAATATACGAACTCGTCCGCCTCAGGTTTCAGCTTGAGTTTAACTTGTTTGAACACATTAGGGTTTAAAGTCTCCTCCTCGTGACCTTCCGGTTTGTTTGCGGGTCTTCGAGCAAAGTTGTGGTTTTAGTCTAGACATAGTTGTCATAGATAGACCCGTCTGAGGAGTAAATAGTACATTAATAGGCTATTATAATATGTTTAGGTTCGTCTACGACGTTTTGTTCTTTGACACCTCGACTCTCAGATAGCCACAACTTTATCGGGGAAATGAGACGTGAACAGCGACAGAGATGATGCTTTTACAGCAGTACTGTAATGTTTCTGTCATTTAAAGTAGCTGGTTTATTAAATGAAAACGCTCCAAACATATTGAACAACAAACAGAGATATTCATTTAGCTCTGGTCCTGGCTGCTGTACTTTATGACGTTTCTTATTTAAAAAAAAAAAAAAAAATGGAGCAGTCTGTCTTCTTCTAGATCTAGTGTTGAAATGCCTCAAGGCCTGGACTGATTTCTGTTCAAAGCAGCTTTAAAACAGCTGAGATTCTCTGAAATCCCGTTCCTATGGTTTCTAGGTCTAAAGAGAGTCCAGGAAAAAGCGCCTCAGTGGCCAGAGTTATCTCTGACATAGTGAAATAAATTCATTTCAGAAATGAAAGGCTCTGCTTTCTGCTGTCTGAGCCAAAATATTTTTCGAAATTTTTATTCATTTATTTATTCCTTTTTCTTTATTGAATCGTACCTGAAACCAAACTGCTACCATACAACCAAATATCTGGGTCATAACTCTGTGGTCACATCAGGACAGCTGATTGTGTCCCCAGAGGCACAATTTCACAAATCCAGTGAGATCTACAAACAGAAGGACATTTCCAATTTTGACACATTTGACAAAATAATATTGTGTTGATCTTGTCTTCTGATGGCATGTTACAGCCACTGTAGACGGAACAAGAAAAGTAGCAAAGCACTTTGAAATGTCTTGTTGCTGAAATGTGCTAATCAAGTTAAATTTGATTGATTGATTGAGTGATTGATTGACAGTAAATTTCCACCAAAAAAAACTCTGAAATTTTCTTGAAAAACACACAGAAATTTCTCAGATTTCTTTTAGTAAATTTCTGAGATTAATCCAAAAATGTAAGTTTTTTCTAGCACATTTTTGACTTTTTTCAAACTTAGAAATGTCCTTGTTTTTGTAGATATATCTCTGAAATTGATCTCAAAATTTTGGAGGTTTTTGGCACAAATGTACTCCCCTCTTTTCTTTCTATCTGCAGTGGCCCGAGTATTTCATCATTTGGTCAGCAGTTTCTTCAGCTTGGAATAATTAGTGAAGTCAAAAATGATGGAAAACAATGTGGGAAGAGTGACATTTGTGTTAATTCAGCCCTTGATTGTTCTTTAGAAGAGTTTAATAAACCTGTGTCCTTTTTAGACTCGACTGAAACCTGTGGAGAGAGTGAGGAGCAACATCTGTACAAATTCTCGCATCAGCGATTTAAAAACACCTCCAGGAACGGAGCGGGAGAAGACCTCATGTTGACAGGGTCTCCTTACGCCCCACGTTCTGCTGCAATTTTCTTCCAAGAGGAGAGTTGGGGTGTTAGGAGCCGTGGCTGACCTGTGGCCATGCACCGCTTAAGGACTACAGTTGCGAGGCTTGGGCCTTTAGCTGCAGCGCAGACCGCTCAGAGCGCGCCACAGTCCAGACTGCTGGCGCTGGAAGGAGGTGCAAGGACATTTCAGCCTGCGAGGAGCCTGAGTGCATCTGTGGCTGCTGAACCTTTTCTCAACGGAACCAGTTCCAACTATGTGGAGGAGATGTACTTCGCCTGGCTGGAGGATCCTAGGAATGTGCATAAGGTACTGAGGGTTTATGAGATGGCAGCTAATGACAAAAAAAAAAAAAAACTGACATTCCATGTGTTCAAAACTGTGACAGGGAGGATTGTTTGTTCAGCCTAACCAAACAAGTTTTCAAAACTTTGAGGTTTTGATAACCTTGTGCCAATAACCAATGACATTGTTGTTTTGGGACCATTTTTACTAAAATAATGGCAATGGAACAAAAATGGAAGAATTCATCCTCAGTGATCAATAAACTTTAAACTCTAATGGACATTTAACACTGGAACTGGAAGACATTATCCAAAGTAAATAAACAAAACAACAGAAACAACAAGTAAAATGAATTATAAAGTCTCTAGAAACAAAATTGTCCTTCATGAAAGGGTGTAGTTGAAACCAAAGCCCCAGGCTGAAGACTTTTATTATCTAGTTTTTGGTAGAAAAGGAGAAAAACAGTACATCATGCAAATGGAAATGATGGAGTTATATCTAATTTATCATGCAGTTGATTTGTGACAGGTCTAAATGAGTCTTGATTTGAAGTTCAGTCATATTACCTTGTGTTTAATTAACGTCATTTTGAAGCATTGCAGCTTTTTGTGGTATATTATGGAAGAATCCCACGAAACATGATTAAGAAGAAGCAATACGCAGCAGTCATGTTTGTACACACTAGGACTCAAAGTGCGTTGCTTAATCACAGGAATGTTTGTCCTCCTGACGTTTCCTCCAGCTGCTGGCTGTCTGGAGGCTTCTCTGTTAGCAATCTCTGCCTTACAGGCAAAATTCAGAGAACGCTAGTCTCTCAGGAGTAAATGACCTTCTCCCCTGGATCTGCTCACTTTATGCACGTTTTGTCATCACATCCAGTCTGAGCCCTTTGCACTGATTGCATGCAAACCGAGCTGAGAGTTTGGGGACGAACAGATGAATGTCCAGGATTCAGTGGGTCAAAGTTTACGCAATAGACTTTGATCCTCCACCTGTTTATTTGTGAGTGCATTTTTATTGAAGTAGGGACTCAGAATTAACATTATTACAGGAGTGAAGCTTCTTTGTCGAAGAAAATAGTTATTAGTTAACAGGTCACCTTTCTTGGTAATACCTCAAATTATGTCATCATAACAATACATTTTGTTGTTTGTGGTGAAAATGATGAGAGCTGCCATGAACCTTGTTATTATGATGCATGCTTAAGAAGACAGCAAAAACATCAGTGCAGATCTTCATGTCTGTGTGGAACAGTAAAACATTAGCTGTCAGTGAGCTCATGAACACCACTAAATGGATTAAGCTACGTTCAGTGACCAGACTTTTACAGTGGGGAACTGTACGTCACAAAAGGGTCAAACATAGGCTTTGACCTACGATCAGTTTTCAGCTAACAAACTGAGTTGCCTGCTGTCAGGGCCTGTAGTTTGATTGCAGCTGTAAAGTAACTCATGCACCGTGCTAACTGTAAGCTAACATCCAGCACAGGAAGCTGATCCTAAAAGCTTCTCACTCCTGTAATCTAATTACTCCCTGCTCCTGTTCGAAACTTAGGTGGGGAGTGAGGTTAATGCTCATTAGCTAATGGTGTTACCTACAGTTCATGTAACTTCTGATTTTCATGAAGATCTACTTGAATTTTGGTTTTCCAAGTGAAATGTTGTATACGTTTTCAACAACAAAAACAATCTTCGACAACAATCCAAAAACGTTGATAAAACTGGTGAGGTTTCATTCCCTCAGGATGTTGGAATGTTGTCAAACCTGACCTGAACCAGTGATACTTGTGTTACAAAATATGCCTGCAAGCTGTGCATTGAAACACTAACGTAATAGAGAAATTGTGCAGCACGATGTATGTGATTGATTTAGTCAGATAAAGTAACTTATATGATCTTAATGTACATAAACCATAACTGACTGAGGTTGGTAGTAGCTGAGTCCTTGTGTCTTGTTGTCAGGCGCAGTCTAAGCCTGTTGGCAGTGAACAGAAACTTCCAGTCACTGTTTACCATCAGGAGATGAGCATAAAAACAGCAGAGGTTTTTTTTTTTTTTTCTTTTTCTCCTCACAGTCTTGGGATATTTTCTTTCGGAATGCAAATGCCGGAGCGCCGCCCGGTGCGGCGTACCAAAGCCCTCCGCCGATCAGCGGGCCTTCTGACGGAACGATGGGCGTCCGGATGCTGGTGGGAGCTCAGCCCAATGTAGAGAAACTGGTGAAAGACCACCTGGCAGTGCAGTCACTGATTAGAGCCTATCAGGTAAATAACAAACACTACTGTCACTTCTACATTCAAAGCAGAATTTTCTCCACCATGATAAATAATCACGTATCTTAAGGCTTTATAACTTTCAGAAAGACAAAAACATGATTGCAAACTAGATATGCACAGATCCTATATTAATATCTGTATTGGTCCTGATATTCCAAAAAAATGTAATTCAGTTTATTTGTGCTCTGAGCAACATTATACTTTATTTATTTTACATTATATTTCAATTTCTTTATTGCACTTTCTGAATCATTCTAAAGATTTGTTGGTTTGTTGTAGTTAGTTTCAGTGTCTTTTTTATTTGTTTTCCATTGGCTGTTCAACTCCTAAACCCACTGACTGAACAAATTAGTTGGTTTTACTTGTTTGACCAAAATTGGGAATCTGTTGGTGTGTTTCAGTTATCAAATAAATTTGTAATTCAGCACATTTATGTCTGTTTGAAAAAAAAAAAAAACAAATTCTGCTGTCTTTCTGTATCAGATCGGTATCAGCCAATAATAAACCTCAGATATCGGAAGTAAAAAAAAAGTGAATTGGTGAATTCCTAGTTTTCTCTCTGTGTTAATTAAACATCCTTTCAGTGATTCTTAAAGTTGCATAAAGGTCATTTCCATCTGGGCACATCAGATGTTCAGAAAACTTTTCATATTGAAAGTATTTTGTTGAGGCAGAAAACTGGCTCCGGGTAAAACAGGCAGCTGGTTTAAAGCCTTTAACCCACTTCTGATATGAGGGCAGAAAACTGGGCCAGCCATGTTGACATCATGAAGGTGACCTGCTGGAATGAGTTTAGACATTCTGACCTCACCGACCCTCATCTGCCTGTCTGCAGGTACGGGGCCATCACATAGCCAAGCTGGACCCCCTCGGTATCAGCTGTGTGGACTTCGATGACGCTCCGTGTACTGTTGGCTTTCAAAATGTTGGTGAGAAAAACAGCCCTGCACAATCCGTGTTACATTTCACTTCACTAAGCGTCTCTCTGACTACCTTTTGAATTTGGGTCAGTATATTTAGGATCTTAATTTATTTAGTAATGTATGTTCTGCTAGAACTAGATATCTGATCTCTAGATGCTTTTGCAGAGCATTTACACAAGGGGGGCTATATATATATATATATATATATATATATATATATATATATATATATATATATATTTTACCACTGTGTTTTTGTTAAATATTATAAAAAATCTCATAAAAATATGCATTATTTTTCTTCGTCTGCTTTTCTTGTTCTATGAAATTAAGTTCCACTAATAATAAAGCTTGTGAAACTCCTTTACTTTTGCTTGGCACTGTACATTATGAGTCTTTTTAGTTTACTGTGTTCATGGAAACAGAGATTAAAGTAGTCAACGTTTTAATAAGTAACGTAAGACCACACTCAAATTTGAGTTCTTCATCTAAATTTAAAATCCTATTTGTGATGCAAACAGTAACGCTGCATATCAGCCTGACGCAACATCCCAAGGTAAAAACATAGTGGTAGCAGTATGAGGCTGTGGGGATGCTTCTTCGTCCTCGAGGAGAGGGAAATGTTCAGTTGATGAGACAAATTGTGAAGTTAAATAGGGGAATCCTATATTTATTTCACACTGTCTGTCAAGTAAATGTTTTTTTAATTCAGTGATTCATTTGTTTTGTGTCTGGCACTCAACACTCAAGATCCAGTAAGACAGCAATAAATTGTTTCAGAATTTAACCTTTGGCTATAATATTAATTAGTGAAGACTAGAAAGTGTCAGTGAAAACAGTCTGTATACAGGAAATTGAAATTTACTTGGTGATTTGCAGAAGAAAAAAAAAAGAGTGCACACATGATCTGTTATCATACTGTCAGGGTATGGCTGTAATAATTTGAGAACATTAATTACTGTAGATTATGGCCTATCTGAAATTATAAACCCTTAATGTGATTTTATGGAACAATTATTTTCTATTAAGCAAACCAGATAAATCAGAAAGATAAACACAAGCTTCCTCACTGCCTCAAAACCTGATGCCTTATCAACCTCAACTACTACTTCTTGTTGTCATTATGATTATTATCAGTGGTAGTGATGTTATCATTAATTTTTCATGTGTCACATGGACTCATGCTGCTGCAGTTGCTTTCTGAACATTCTGTACAGAAAGCCATGTTCCCTCTGAGATAAGACTATGTTCTTCCTTTATGATGCTCTGGCTTCTGATAGGCTAAGCATGTTATCATGATGATGTCATCAGTTCAGTCAAAGCACAGCTGTGCAGTGTGTCCTCTCACAGCGCTTTGCTTCTGTCAAGACTGTGTGTGTTTTCAGGTTCACCAAAGCCAGAGAAATAGTAGAGTTTGGACCTAAAGCAAAAAAAAGGAAAAAGCAAACTGGTACTGTAAACAGGAAGTATCCACCGGACTGTGTGAAAGGTGTGTGTTTGCTGTTCAGTGTTACACATGTGGTCATTGTTCCCTATGAAAAGGCCCGGTGCCTCTGAGTTCACAACCTGCTGATTGTTCTGACCTCTGATTGGATGTTTCCATGCTCACTTGTGGTTTTGTTCATTTTCAGTGAGAGGGGTCACTGAGGTCAGCAAAAGGTCGCTGCATTATCTGACCTCTGAAATTAAATGTGTGGCGTTCTACTGGATCCTTAACCAGCAGTTGGTGTGTTTTGTCACTTTGTGGCTCCCGAATGATCCATGCGCTCTGATTGGTCGATGTTGTTCAGCTTGTGGCCCATCTTCTGCAGTAAAAACCCAATGAGAAATTATTTCATATTATTCTGACAATAAGTTAGGATTGGTGAATTCTAGCCCACAAAGAGATTTGTATCTCTTTTTATAGGTTGAACAAAATAAGTTGGAAACATGAGTCACTGAAAATAATTGTCCAAAGATGTAAGTTAAAAATGATGTTCCCCTAGATAACATGTCAAAGGTGAATGGTTTGGTGAAAAAACTGCACTGGAATAATGTGAGTCGTTTTCCAAAGTCTGAAGAAAAAGTTTTAGAAAATTTCAGACATGTTGTTCAAAAGTACTTTAAAGATTTAAAGAAAGTCAGGCTCATTATGAATAGGTTCGTTTAAACAACAGCCGCCGCAGTTTGAACAATTTCATTGTTTAGCTTCTCAGCAACAAGCTAGTTCAAAGTACTTTACATCAAAAAATCACAAACATACAAAGTGAATAATTGAAACAATACATTTTGTCAAATGTCATGGTTGCACATCAAAATGTTGATTAATGTTTCATTTATAATGTTTCAAAATCAACTCTAAGCAGGTGGGTCTTTAGTCTGGATTTAAAGGAACTCAGTGTTCCGGCTGCTTTACAATTTTCTGGAGGTTTGGTCCAGATTTAAATTCCTGCTTTCCAGGAAACTTTTAAGAATGTAATTAGGAGCTCGCAGATCCATAAAGTTAATGTTTGAGTTGTTAACATAATAAATGATTACCATAGAACCCTGAGGAAACTCTCTGGACTTTCTGTTCCTTGTTAAGTGAGTTATCTCATCGTGTGATAAAGAAAGTTTAGATCAGGGTGTCCAAAGTGCTTCACGCTGGACATTTGTAGGTCTGTTCGGTCCACCGTAATTCAAGAATGGTGCAACTTTGGCCACACATGAAGGGTTAGGGGGATATGTAGCTTTTATTCCGGTGAGAAGTCATGTCAGCAGGAGTCTGTCAGTAAATGTTATCTTCCATAATGGAGAATATAAAGGCAGAAATACTAAACTTTTATCTGTTCTTAGTTTCTGTTTCTGTCTCAGGTTTGCCATCCTACTTTAGATCAGCTCCACTCCACATGGCTCCACTGATCTCGTTTAGATTCAGTTCGATTCAGTTTCCTGTGCCTCTTGTTGGCTCCAGGTTCGTACGGCCTGACTGAGGGTGACCTGGACAAGGTGTTCCGGCTCCCCGCCAGCACTTTCATTGGCGGCAATGACAGCGCTCTGCCACTCAGAGAGATCATTCGCCGCCTTGAGGTAAGAGCACTGATAAGTGCACACACACATTAAAACAGCTTCGAAAGGTTTCTGTCATAAACAACTTGGACATTTACTTGGAGCACTTTTGTATTCATATAATTCTACTTTATAGGAATATTTATGTATTTTCCAGTGACGTGCGGTCGCGACATGTATTGTTATTGATTTGTTGTTCAGCCCTATTAAAATAAAACCCCATCAACAATCCTGCAGTTTCCATCCACCATTTATCTATAACCCAGCTCTGTCTCAAACCAATACATGTTCATGTCTGTTTTCTAGATGGCCTACTGTCAGCACATCGGGGTGGAGTTCATGTTCATAAATGACGTGGAGCAGTGCCAGTGGATCCGGCAAAAGTTCGAAACTCCAGGAATCATGCAGTTTTCCTCGGAAGAGAAGAGGACTCTGCTGGGCAGGATGATCCGCTCCACCAGGTCAGTCTGTCGGTTCTACACGCTCCGAGCCCGGAGGTAATGGAGCCAGAGTTCTGTGAAGCGTCACAGTGGTCACAACTGTTGGCAGGTTCGAGGAGTTCCTTCAGAGGAAGTGGTCTTCAGAGAAACGCTTCGGCTTGGAAGGCTGCGAGTCGCTCATCCCGGCCCTGAAGACCATCATCGACCGGTCCAGTCAGTGCGGAGTGGAGAGCGTGGTCCTGGGAATGCCTCACAGGTACAGACAGACACACCTGGTGTCCTCTAACGCACACAAGGAGACTTTTTATTCACTTGCTGTTCACCAAGCTGAAGCCTGTAGAAGAAATGTAATGCATTTTTCATAGACTCTCAAAAAAAGTATGAACTTCATGTTTTTCCATGAAACAACTAACTGTAAATGCATTATGTGATGTGTGCATAATTTTGAAGTGGAAGAAAAATGATTCATGTTTTTAAATTTTTTTCTCTAAATGAAAATTTAATTTGCTCCAGAAACCAGTTTGTTCCTTAAAAAAAATCCCCATCCATGAAAATGACATTCATGCCCACAGATTCTTCACTTAAAAATATCGCTAGAGGCACCATATGACGTTTCTAAATGGTTTGTAGATGGTTTGTAAAGTATAATGTTTTCTTTTATTTTTTGGAATGTTGCAAATCCAGCAAAAACATTTTCCTACAAAGTGCTGACCCATGGTGACTGAATGCAAATGCGCTCCACATTTTAATATTTTTTTAATTAAAAAAAATCTTTAAAAGCTATGCAGCATTTTCCTTCCATGCCGTCACTGTATGTACTTTTTATTGGTCTTTCACCAAAACAAAAAGAAAAAAGTAAATAAAAAAGATGAAAGACACTGAAGTTTGTAGTTGCAACATGACAAAATGTAAAATGTTTCAAAAAGTCTGGATACTTTGCTGGGAGGCAAAAGTAAAGTAAAAGTTTGTTTTTTTTTTCCCATGATTCTCTTCAGAGGGAGGCTGAACGTTCTGGCCAACGTCATCCGGAAAGACCTGGACCAAATCTTCTGTCAGTTCGACTCCAAGCTGGAAGCTGCTGATGAGGTTTGCACAACAGAACCACTCACAGACGTCTGTCCAGACGTTAATGAAACTGACTCCAACTAATTACATGCTTTTCATTTTTGGAGCGCAATATATAAAAAAAAAAATAATAAAATGATTTCTTCTAGATATCACAGATTTAATACAAAAATGTATCATTTTGGAACCATGGAAAATACCATTTTATACTTATTTTTCTATTGCAAGGAGGCCGGTAGCATCAGGAATATCTGGTTCTTCTGTACTTTCAAACCAACTTGTTATTGAAATAAATACATGTAAAAGCGTCTTAGCACAAGGACAAATTTAATCAGAAGAAATGCTTCCTCCAAATTGGAAAACCAGACAAAGTCATCACTTAGACTTATGGATCACTGTGGCTTAAACACATGAGCTGTAACCGTTTACCGTCTGTGTTTAGGGCTCAGGAGATGTGAAATATCATTTAGGCATGTATCACAGGAGGATGAACCGAGTCAGTGACAGGTACATCACCCTGTCGCTCGTGGCCAACCCGTCCCACCTGGAGGCCGTGGACCCAGTGGTGCAGGGGAAGACCAAAGCTGAGCAGTTTTACTCTGGAGACACCGAGGGGAAGAGGGTGAGCGGCCTAACGAGTTCATGAAAAGACAAAAGGACTGCCTTTAGGTTTTGAATTTGGAAACTGTTCCAGGTGATGTCTATTCTGCTCCATGGCGATGCTGCGTTCGCAGGCCAGGGCATCGTGTACGAGACGTTCCACCTTTCGGACCTGCCGTCCTACACCACCCATGGCACCATCCATGTGGTGGTGAACAACCAGGTATTCACTTGTGAACCCTGAAGGAGTTAAAGAAGGTTATTCACCAGAAGGCTTTTATTTGGTTTAAGATGGATGGCTCAGTCTGATAAATCAAATGCCTTGAAATCCTCATGTCCTCTGTTACTTACCTAAAACCAGAAAAGCTTACTTTTCTATTTTTCCTTATATCTATTGAAACACAGCAAAAATAGTGACATATTTTTACTTTACTTACATCACTATTTTGATTTCTGTAATTATGCAGATTTTTTTTATGGCCAAGTTCTTGGTGTCTTATGCACTGTGCATGATGATTCTAATTGGACTGAAGAAATGTAATGAAACCTAATTAAGCCAGTGACATAAAACCATATTAGTTTATGCCGAGCTGTCGGCCAAGCAGAAACATGAAAACACCTGACAGCTTTCTCTGCTTCCTGCAGATCGGGTTCACCACAGACCCCAGGATGGCTCGCTCATCTCCATACCCAACAGACGTGGCCCGAGTAGTGAACGCGCCGATCTTCCACGTCAATGCAGACGACCCGGAGGCCGTGATGTTTGTGTGCAACGTAGCGGCAGAATGGAGGAACACATTCCATAAAGACGTTGTTGTGGATCTGGTAAACGTTTAAGCAAACGTCTGCATTTACAAAACAATGACATCCCTTTTAAACTTGTAGATTGGAGGAAGAGGTAAGAAAAGCCGTTAACAAAACCTCCGTGACCTGAAAGTTCGAGTCAGAAGTGTCGCATACGCCATGGCAGAAATGAAGCTTGTGTAGCTGTCAGACTTTATTGCTGGAAATATTAAAATGATAGATCCATAGATCATTGCACAATAACACAGAAATCATGAGAATTCACAGCCCTGTATCAGGACAGGGTTGTCAACGACTGTTTCTGCTGCAGGTTTCTTACAGACGTAATGGCCACAATGAGATGGATGAGCCGATGTTCACCCAGCCCCTGATGTACAAGCAGATAAAGAAGCAGAAAGGAGTCTTGCAGACGTTTGTGGAGAAGCTCGTTGCTGAAGGAGTCGTCACAACACAACACTACGAGGTAACGCCACCAGCATGCCCGTACGCCTTGTCGTTTTGAGGATGTGATTTCTATCTGTCTTAAACTTTAAAAAGGCTGAATTGAGTCAGGTTTGAACTCCACATTTTTATTCATGAAACGGAAATGCAAACCTTTTTGACTCTTAGGAGGAAATAGCTCGATACGACAAAATCTGTGAGGACGCTTTTGCTCACTCCAAAGACGAGAAGATCCTCCACATCAAACACTGGCTGGACTCTGCCTGGCCAGGTAACTTGTCTCTAGGAATCATTTAAATGTCGATTTGTGTCCCTTTTTTTCACAGTAAAATGAATGGCCCTATTTTGTATGGATTACATGCATATTTAGTCTGCTAATGCATCTGAACTGAGAAAATTACTTTTTGTCTTTTCTCATATTTAATGATCGCTGAAACTTGCATGCTATGTGAGTGTCTTCAAGTAGTCAGATAATTAAATGTTAAAATGATCAGAAACCAAGTCGGACTGCTGATGGAATCGCCTCAAGCTTTCGGCATGCTGTGGTGAGTGAATCTTCCTCAGCGCTGACAGAGTATCCTGGTAGTGTAGCATGGGATTAAGTAAGGCTAGCATCAGGTAGCTGTTGTGACATTTGAGTAGAATGTGTGTGTCAGGTTTTGTAGCAGTGGTGTGGTATTTATGACGTCTCTCAATTACAACACTTCACCACCGAGTTATTATTATTTTTTATGTCTTTTGTCCATAAAATCTTTAGGTTTTTTCACTCTGGATGGTCAACCTAAAACTATGAGCTGTCCTTCCACTGGTATTCGAGAAGATGAGCTCTGTCACATTGGAAACATCGCAGCCTCTGTTCCAGTGGAAGATTTCACGATACATGGAGGTATCCTCCATCACTCCATTAGGACTGTTAGAAAATGTTGTGAATTAGCCTTGTTGAGCCTTTCTGTTTCTGCTTTTTGGATCACGCCGCAGGCTTGAGTCGGATCCTGAAGGGACGTGCAAATATGGTGAGCCAGCGAGTATGTGACTGGGCCCTCGGAGAGTACATGGCCTTCGGCTCTCTGCTCAAAGAGGGCATCCACGTGCGTCTCAGCGGACAGGATGTAGAGAGGGGGACGTTCAGGTAACAGCAAAACAGCATGTTTAATGGTAAATACTGAGTGACATGGTTTATTTGCTCAACATAGTCGGTACTAGCCTGGTAAAAACCAGCGTCTTGTTCTGCGCTTCACTTTGAGGGTCTGGACTCTCGGCTTCCTGGAAGCGTGGACTCTTTAAATGTTACCCAATCACTAACGTTTGGCCATGACCTATGTCATGAGACAGTTTGATGCTATGAAGCTAATTGGAAATTAATGAGGCGTCTGTTAATGTTAACTCAATATTTGGCCAACACAAACGTCTTCGTTCAATTCCTCTGCTTCCATCGCTAAAACTACAGGCAGACTACAACTCTGAGGCAGCGCAAAAAATCAATGTCACCGTTCACAATTCCTCCTTCTCTTTGCTGATTGTGGAAATCAGCAGAGGGAATCCAAGTGAATGGGAGAAAGCCCAGACTGAGCTGTGAAGAGAGATTAAAATCAAGTGGAAGTAGACAAGAATGCAAAGGCCAGACTAACACAATGCAGTATTATCCTCAGGGAAACCCAGAAAATGATGTTATTGGTAAAAGTTAAATGTTTTACTACTGGTTGTTGATGAACTGCTCTGGTTAAAGGTAACTGGGTTTGATTTGTACAAAGTATACACACTGATTAAATTGGTCAGAGGTGGATTTTGTTTTGGCCACACATTTTACATCACAACATGTCCCTCTGATTAGATTACATCGTTTTATGTGAAAATCTGATTCTTTGACCAGCAATCAAATTCAGGACTTTATAAAATGCTAATCAATGAAAATATGCTAAATACACACAGTGGCATACAAGACTGTAAAGATGCGAAAAGCTAATAGTTTTATATGTTCTTAAAAAAAAAAAAGTTGGATACAGATTCTCATTCTTCAACTTAAACATATTGTTTCATATCTTTTGCCACAATGTCCTGTTACAAAAAAACAACAACAACAAAAAAAATCAAATAGTTTTGACTCTTTTTCACAGCCATCGACATCACGTTCTCCACGACCAGAACGTTGATAAGAGGACCTGCATCCCGATGAACTTCATCTCCCCTGATCAGGCTCCTTACACCGTGTGCAACAGCTCCCTGTCTGAGTATGGAGTCCTGGGTGAGGGGCACACCGACCGGCAGCACAATTTACACATTTGACTCTTTGACTCTTTTATTCTGAATTCTGACAGAAGTATAAAATCACACACATGATCAAGGAATGCAAGGGACACTTATTTTTGTACAGTAATCTTAACATCCTCGAAAAGGAGTAGGAAGACGTAAGAAGCTTATGAACTCCCATCCCATAAACTCATATCACACTCAACATGATTTTGGTGGCGTTTGTTTCTATCCCGTCTGTGCAGGTTTTGAGCTCGGCTTCGCCATGGCCAGTCCCAAAGCTCTGGTTCTGTGGGAGGCCCAGTTCGGAGACTTCCACAACACGGCTCAGTGCATCATCGACCAGTTCATCAGCTCCGGACAGGCCAAGTGGGTCAGACAGAACGGCATAGTGCTGCTGCTCCCCCACGGCATGGAGGGCATGGTAGGAACAAGCACACACCATGAGAACATTCTGGGCTTTTCTGCTGCGCTGCATTCTACTCTTTGTGTCTCTTGCCCACATCCAGGGTCCAGAACATTCATCCGCCCGTCCTGAGAGGTTCCTACAGATGTGCAATGACGACCCAGATGTTTTCCCTGTAAGTTTGTGTCCCTGTATGAGAACACTAAATACTGCATATGTTGACATGATCTAATGTGTTCATTTGTTGTCAGCTGTTGTTGATCTGGCATCAACATTAGAAAATGTTGCTTTTTTTACATTTTTTTTTTTTTTGAAACTTGTTACATTTGATTTTTTAAATTAGAAAGTCACAGGGGACTTTGCGGTGCATCAGCTTTATGACTGTAACTGGATCGTGGCCAACTGCTCCACCCCTGCAAACTACTTCCATGTCCTGCGCAGGCAGATCCTGCTGCCCTTCAGGAAGCCTGTGAGCGACTCCCACCATGAACCGCAGCTCAGAGTGAAAAGCCATGCAGCTCCTGAAGCTCAATGTGTTCCTCCTCTCTCTGCTTTTCAAACAACAGCTCATCGTGTTCACCCCAAAGTCGCTGTTGCGCCACCCAGAGGCCAAATCGAGCTTCGACGACATGCTGCCTGGTAAGAACTGATTTAAAAAAAAAAAAAAAAACATCCAGGAAATGATGCCAATGGAATAAAGTCCAGGTTTTAGATAATGCTGTATTTTCTCCCACCAGGTACCCACTTCCAACGCCTCATCCCGGATGAGGGGCCCGCAGGTGTCGGCCCCCAGAACGTGAGGAGGGTCGTTTTCTGCACTGGCAAGATTTACTACGACCTCATCAGAGAACGTGAGAGCAGAGGCCTGGAGGATGCTGTCGCTGTCGTCCGCATCGAGCAGGTGATTGGTTCCGCCAATCAACCGTCCCACGTCGTCTCCAGGCCTGGATCAACGCCGCAGCAGATTTAAAGTCGTGTTTGTGTGTTGTTTGCAGCTGTCGCCGTTCCCCTTCGACCTGGTGAAAGCCGAGGCTGACCGGTTCCAGAACGCCGATCTGGTTTGGTGTCAGGAGGAGCATAAGAACCAGGGTTACTACAACTACGTCAAGCCCCGCCTCCGTACGACAATAAACCGCACACGCCCCATCTGGTGAGTTTTACATAAGGTGACCTGGTGTGAAGCACTCCACACCAAACGAATGCAAGAATGCTAGAAGTAAAAAGATGCAAGATGCAGTGCTTGGCAATAACATCAGGGGTATTTTTAACATGAAGTAGTGCATGACTGTGAAATGGAAGAAAATGCATGGCTATCAAAGTTTGATTTTTACAAATTTGAAAAGTGTGGAATTTTTTTCTGAGCCACCAGATAAAATATGAAAGTCACACAATGAGGAAATAGCACACAGGTGTCTCAGTGTGGATGCTGCTGCTCTGAGGATTGTTGGTGAACAAACAGAAAAGGTGTAAAAAAAAAAAAAAAAAAAAAAAGAAAACCTGATTCAAAATAGAATCAGAATTCCAAGTCCTGGGATTCCTGAATCCACTGAAAATGCTCAAAAGTCCATTTTAAAATGCCGCTCCTGTTTGAGAGCATAACAACCATACAGAAAATATTTTACAGCACTTTTTCGGACACTCAAAGATGCATTCCCAGTAAACTGCGTATCGCATTACGCAGTACTTTTGAAAGACTCCACAGGGAAATCCAGAATGGTCAAAATTAGTCGTGACCTTGTGATGTAGTGACTTCTTTCATAATCTCATCATTATGATTTCCATCCATTGTTAACGTAAGGATTTACCACTTCTGGTTTCTTCTGGTGCAGAATTCAGATTGCGTCACGTTGATGAGGTGAAAGTGAGATCAAGTGAGATCATCTGAGTTAGAACCACTCACAGACGTATCCTTAAGAGCCGCCTCGTTAAGACATGTTGGACTGATCAAGTCAAGGTCGATGTAAAAAAACCAAAAAAAAAACCTATAGTTTCTGTATTGATGTTAGTGCATGTGTGTTTGTGCAGGTACGCTGGCCGTGAGCCCGCTGCAGCTCCGGCTACCGGAAACAAACACACTCACCTGACGGAGCTTCAGCGTTTACTGGACGCAGCCTTCGATCTGGAAACTTCCCCAGGGAAACTGTAACGACCCAGAAACACCACAGCACAGACCGGACTGCTGTCACTGTTACCATGAAGGCTGTGTGTTCACAGTGAGACACGATGCCGAAGGAAAACGACACAACCGCTGATTCATTCGTTTATTGATTTTGGTGGAATATTTGCTGACACACAGAATAACAATAATCAGTTAAAGAATATTTAATTATCAAAAGGATGGTTATGGGAAAAGCTAAACCTCAGAAACTAAGAGAAGCGAGCATCCAGATTGGCAACATGGTGAAAACTTTTCATTTTCTGTCAGCACTGTTTGCCTCCCAGCCAGCAAAAATATGAATTATTGTTTAACGGGAATTTGACTGAGAAAACTCAGATAGAAAAAAATGATATGGAATATTTTAAAAGTTTTAGGGATGCTGGTAGGACAGGAAGAACTGATTTATGCTCAATAACTTTGAAAAATTGCCAACTAAGCTATCAATTAATATTTACATATGATTTTAACATCAGAGAGGAAATTTTGCTGCTCTTTTGTTATGAATAAAAGCAGTCAGATCATTTTATTCCATTTTTATTTGAAAATGGTTTTATTAATATCATCAAACGTTGATGGGAAGATCTGCTGCTGCTTCATGCGTACAGCTAACTGAGGTGAGGGTTTCTGGATAAAAATGCAACACTGAGCATCAGGGATTGCTTGACACTGAGATTTTTTGTTTTTTAAAAAACGTTTTATTAGAAGTTCAACAGCTGAATCGGCCTCTGATTTACAAAGTCAAGCTTTGGAGCTGAAGACGCTTCTGCAAATCTAACAGATCTGTGACATGCATTGATCACCGAGGCTTTTTTTTTTTTCCCAGTCCAAAACATCACTCTTTAATCACTCTTGTACCACATTATAGCCTGTCTCTATGGAAACGTCACAGGATTGATGCAGATATGTCAGCAAACGCACAACCTCTGAATTACAGCATGTATTTATTTTCATTTGGTGCTGCCTGTTTTAATGTTTTGAACCAAAATAAAGGATTTCCATCAGTGCTGCTGAAAAAACAACTACATGTTTAATTATTTCACCGAGAAAGCCAAACTCACATACTGCAAATGAAAGCTGTGGTGAAATCCAGACAGAGTGTAGAATTAGAGAAAATGTGTTAAAACACACACAAAAAAAGGTTCAAGTTCGGTTTATTCTGCAAATTCTCTAATCCAGAAACATCTGGATTAGATGAGATGAGATAACGCTACAGAACACTCACTGTTTAACACAAATAGAACTAAAAACTAAGCTCCATGCATCAGGAGCAAACATTCAGTGATGGGATGTTTGGTCATTCAGGCTCAGCTTCTCAGAACAGTGAATATCATTTGATTGATAAATCGCTGATGCGTTACTGTTTGTGCTCAATCAGTGTCAAAATGTGCAAAAAAGCCTATTTCAGAAATATTGTTTTCTCCATTATAAACTAATTCCTTCAGTTTGATGCCTCAGAGCTGACTCTGGTTTTTTCTCAGGTAGTCAAACAAACCCTCGTGGAAATGGGGTTTGTTACGTAGAGCACAGTACTTGTCCAGATGTCTGTACAGCTGGCCTGAAAAGAAACAGAACATGAAGCAGATTAAGAAGAGATTAGTTCTGCCAGTACTGGTTACTTTACTGCTCTTAAAGTACAGTAAACTGTGTAAAGAAACAGCTCCACATTTACATAAAAAAATAAAGCTGCTTATGGATGATTCAATTGTGAATCTGACTATTATCTAATTTTCTAGTGCTATTTGAATAGGTGGTTTGTATTGCTGTACTATTGAATAGCGGGAAATGGTCCCAATTTAAATCAGGACTATTTTTAGGTAGAAAGAAATTATATTTCTACGTGACAAATAATTTACTGAAAGGTGTGCAAGAGAAGAGCAATCTTGACACGAACACTACCGATTCTGAGAGGCCGTAACATTTTTCTAAAGATTTGTTTAAAAACAATTTTAAATGATTTTCTTCGGCCAAGAAGTTTGTCTCTTATAGGAAATGAGACATGAATCTTTCCTGACACGACACTAAACATCTAACTTTTCCTTGTACATACTGTTCAACCTTTTGCATGTTTCTACTGTCACTTTAGGTCTTTGAAGCTCTGCTAACAGAACATCAGAAGAAAAAAAAAAACTCCTGGTAAAACTAAAATTAATTTAAAAATAAATCTGCCAGTATGAATCATTTTCGCCTTACCTGTGCCAGTGTAAAACCTTCCTGTTTTTTGAAACTGATGACCTATTATTTAAGAAGCTTTTCAGAAAAATAAAACACACCAACAGTAAAATGTGAAAAAAAAGCCTATTTCAGTATCTTTTTTCAGGGAATAAAAGGATGACTTTTGTGAAGATTTCATTTTAAGTGAAAGTAGTCATCAATTTTTTTTTATTTGTATGTTTGTCCACCAGAGGGCAGTGTTGTTCCCAATTCATTTTCTGTAATGAGACAGCGGCTGAAATGATTTCCCAAACTACTGAAGTTTGGGAACGGCATGTTTTGTTGTTGTTGATTTTTTTTAAAAAATGATTAAAATATAATATTACCATTTCAAGCTTAACTAGTTTCTTTTTTAAGGTTTTATTGGCTCTAGTGGCCTTTATTTGGTAGTGAATTGACAGGAATGTGGCTAATGAGATAAGAGGAAAGACGTGGCAAAGGTCACCAGCCTGGAATTGAACTTGAACTAGGACCGCTTTATGTGGGTTGTGCTTAACCCCTGCGCCACAACAGCACCCAATATATTTATTGTCCTTACGGTGAGCTCTGGGAAGCTGACATTTTTCATAGAGACAAATGTTGATTTTACAGGTCATCTGAAGGGTCAGCCATTCGTTTTTGTTAATTATTCCAGTTTTCAACTGATGTCTTCCTAATGTATTTTTTTTTTCTAAGTTGCCTTATTATTTGTCATTAAGATAAGCTGGGACTTCTGTTTTTCAATAAACTTTACAGTTTTTTTTAAAACTTTTTGTCTCTTAACACACCATTCATAGTCACTACAGCTTCAACTCAGCTTCTCACCAACTGTTATATTCTTTGTGACCAGCAGGTGGTACATCTGCTGCAGCCTTCTGCACAGACTGTGGTCTCCAAACGTGAAGAAGCCCAAACCCCGCCGGGCCCTTGCTGCTGCCATCAGCTGGATCACAGCTGCAAACCAACACAGCACATCACTCAGTCACTCTGTCAGATGAAGAGCAGCTAAATACAGAAAACCTTTGCCTGTTTTAGCTCTGGACTAAACGGTAATAATAGTAATAATAATAATACAGACCCAACACTACAGTAACAGAGTTTACCTTTGAGTTCTGGGTCTCCATTGAAGGCTCCACAGCCCCACTTTCCTGTGGCGATGTCTGGCTCTTCATGATCATGGCGACCTTTGAACCCACAGTAGGCCTTGGAAAACATGCAAAAAAACCCCAAACTTGAAATGTATGTACATTTAACTAATATGGCAAAGTCCATTTGATCAGCCATGAGCAAAGTTGGACCAGCGGGACAGAAACCTGAAACACACTTTGCATCACGTGATCAGAGCCTCCTCTGCATGCAGTCGAACAAATCTACATTCATTTTTGTCAATAATGTCTGTTAGGACTAAAGGAAACTCCATCTGTTTTCTTTTCATTAAAGATCAGAGAATTCATGTCCATGATGTTCTCAAGGTTCTTTAAGAGGTTAAAGGGAGCATGGCTGGAAATAGGGGGAAATAAGTCTGACGCCATGATATCTCAAAATCAACTCTGAAACGAGAAGATATAATGACAAAAGGAGAGGACTGAGAATTCAACCTTGAGGAACCCCTGAGGAAAAAGGTGCGGATGTTTTCTGAACAAACACAGAAAAGGTCTATCCAACCAGCGAAGCATTTATCCGCAACCCAAAGCTCCAAACCGGATTTTAAGAGTACTGCGATCAAACACAGTGACCTCACCTTGTTCAGTTCCCGTTTGACTTTCTCCATGTTGTACTGTTCCATGGGATGTTTGAAGTGACAGGCATCGATGGCCAGAATCTGCCGCTTCAGCCGACGCCACTCGTCTCTGCAGAGACAGTTCAAAGAAATCAGAAAACCAGTACAAACTGAAAACATTCCACTTCTTTTTTTTTTTTTTTTAAACGCCTCACACCTTTCAAGGTGATCATCATAAGGGCCCAACCACTGAAAACTGTCACTGAAACCAGAGTAACAGCTGAACTGCTGCGTACCTGAGGAACAGATGGCAAAAACACAGAGGCAACGTGTGAGATGTGACACGGCAACGGCCTGATCAGACGTCCCGAAATGTAGATTTTATTTATTTATTTAGGTTTTACGGATTTTAAATATAATTTCAAATCGCTGAAACGTGGCAAAAACCTTGATTTATATTGTTGCAAAATTTCTCAAAATAAACTTGACCGTAAATATTCAGCATTCATCCTGAACTGTGATGTCATCATGTTATTTTTATTAGTTGTTGGGTTTTAATTTTTCATATTTTGCCATTTAACACCAAACCTCGTCAGGCAAGATATTCATAAAACAATAAATGAGACTGAAAACTATTTGGCGACTGTCTCCTGATTACCCTGTGGCGCCTCGACTTGGTCATTTCAATCTGAATGAATCACTTTATTATCCATAGCCAAACCTAAACCTACAGCTGCACAACACACAACTGGTCTGAGGTGTTTCATTTCTACCTGTAATGATGAGACACTCGTCCTTGTCAAGTTTCTCTGTGAAGAGACGAGCGACGATTAGCTCCGGGTTCATGAGGAACAAGATCTCTTCCTGAACCAGGCCGGAGTCCAGGACACCCCCACCTATCCTGCTGGCAGCGAAGTCCACCTGCACACACACACACACGCACACGCACACGCACGCACACACACACGCACGCACGCACGCACGCACGCACGCACGCACGCACGCACGCACGCACACACACACACACACACACACACACACACACACACACACACACACACGCACAAACCAATCAGGCCTCAGCTGTGGACTGAAACAGCTGTGGATCCTCTCAGCTGCAGGCCCTTTCTCACCTGAAGCAACTGCGCACCTTCGACCTCGATCCGGCCCTCTGATGTGACATGCAGCTTGTTCAGGGTGTCTTTGCAACTGCAAGCAAACACAACACCGTGGATCAGCCTGAGCTGACCGGGTCTAAAGGTTTGGTTCCATGTTTCTAAAGTGTAACAGACACACAAACAATATGGCTGCTTCAATACCTTCTTCTTCTGGGCGTTCTCATTAAAGGGGCAGTGCTATGTGTTTTTGTTACACAAATTATAAAAATGCTGCAAATATGGCTTCAAAGACATTTGACTTTGTAATCGGAGGTATGTTTGTGATGGAGTTACTAACATGCTGTGAGGCTCAAAAGAGTGGCTTTTACATAACACTGCCCCTTTAATAGAAGTGGAGTTCTACAAAACACATGAACTGAATCTGAAAACAACACAAATCATAAGATGTGTCACCAGCAGCTGGATCTGGCTTAAATTATTAATGTTATTGTTACATTTAGCATTTTTGGCCCATAAATCTTCATCAGTCCTAAGGTCACTTATATACCAACTCACAACTTATTTCCTGTTGACAAGATGAACAGCAGTGGAAAAAATTGAGCAAAAGAAACTAATATGACGACACAGAGTCATCAGTGGGTAGATTTCCAGAAATTATGACGTATCAAAGTTAAGTACTGACTTATAACTTATGGGTTTTTTTTTTTTTTACAAAATCCTTTCAATGAATGCTACCAAAAGTAATGAAGCGTGCAACAGCGTAATCGCTGTGAGAATGTTTTCATTTTTCTTTTGTATTAATTCAAATTGGACATTACTTTGCCCAGGCCAGAGTTTCTGCGTCTCTGAGCCACCGCCTCTCGAACGTCACCAGGCCTTCTGGCTTGGATTCTGAAGAGAAATCAGCAGATCGTCACAAGCGTCCTGCGACGTCCGTGTCCCGCGAACGCACGCCCGGGCTCTGCACTCACTCTCGTCTGTCATCACGCTGAAGTAGTGCATGATGGCCTTGAACTTCTGGTTCTTCCGCTCCGACCAATTTCCGAATAATCTGAGCAGAATCAGAAGAGTCAGTCGGGACGTTAAATAAAGTCGGGGCAGCGGGCGACGCTGCGTCTGCTGACCTGTTGAAGTTTATGAAGGGGTAGTTGTGGTATTCTGCGTTGGGGTTTGTGGCGTTGCGGTGAGGGAAGGTGCAGTAGAAGGCGTTGGCAAGGAGACAGGAAATCTGACCCTGGGACAAAGTGATGGCGGCTGATCGGTGGCGCTGCAGCAAAGGGATGGCCTGGACACACAGACACAAACTATTACACTTATGGTGATTGGACAACGACCTTAAACATACAATGAGTGTTTGCTGTACTTTTTCTTTTCCACACAAGCGAACGCCACGGTGGGTCTGGCTGCCTTACAGCGTCGCAGCAGATGAAAATGCAGCTGGACGTTAAACTCCTGCGCCGCATATTGGCTCATGCTTGTGCAGTTGCTCATTGGCTTTATGGTCTTTTGTGTTTTATGTACAAGCAGTAATGCGTCTGTCTTCACTTTTACCTTTATATCTATTGTTTGGTTCTCGCCAAATGCCACATTTTTTTCTTCTCCGATTACGGTTTAGTTTCACTGCATAGCAACGTAGCAACAAAAGAGCAATTTGAAGACAGAAATATAATAAGATTGTTACTTTCATACCCCCCCCCCAGAGGAGTTGTGTAAGCTTAACGTCCAGTTAACTTAGCTTTTCATTAACCTTGCTGAAGAACTGAAGCGACAAAATTGACCATTAACTCAATAAACTAAACTTCCAGGCTTGATTTCACCCTCCTTATATAGAAATGATTCCGAGTCCAGTCTAAAGATTGGACTTAAAAGTATGAGTCCAATCCAGATCTGGAGTCTGTGTGTTTGTGAGTTCAGTCCAATTTCAGTCTAAGCCTCTGACTCTTCCCTGCCTGTTTGGTACAACAGGTACCTTCTTGACTTTATCAGGCAGCTTCAAGGCCAGAGCAGCAATCTTCGGAAACAGCTTCTCGTAGAGGTTTTCCATGTCATACTAGAAGGAAAGCATGAAACATTTCTCACCACCCGTGGCTTTAATCAGTCATAAAACTCATCACGTCACTTTAAGAGGTGACCACTGACCTTCACGTATCTGTGAAGTGCATCAAAAGACCACGTGTGTTCATACTTGGGGTTGTATCTGAGGATGGCTTTCTGACGGGAGACAAGCAACCAGAGTCAAACATCAGAGAATTAGTATGATCACAGTATTAATAATAATGACTAATCAATCAGTGGAAAAATTGTCAACTAATCCATCCATCCATGCGAATGTGTGTGTCTGCATCCAAGATAGAAACACACATTGTTGTCTGTAAATACGTTTTACCCAGAAGTCCTCAGGTGGCAGTTCGAGCCTCACCTGGACCAAATTCACTTCAGGGAAATCTTCATTATTTCAGGAAATAAAACTATAAAATAGGAAATTAATTATACGTGAATTATTTCTAGTATCTTTCTAACATTGAATTGAAAAAGGTTGAGCGCTTGTATGAAAAATCTGCAGAATGTGTCAATTTGTTTTTATCTGATCAATGGATTAATCATCAGAATTAATCGATTGCTAAGGCAATCCTTGGTTTCGTCCCTAGTTCAACCATACCTCCACCTCTTCGGCTTTTGCTGTCTTCTTCCTGTCCAGAGCACGCAGCTGCTCGGAGATCAGGCTCCACCTCGACACTGGGCCCGATTGGCTCTGCAACGTCATTTACGTTTTACATTTTTCACATATTAAAACATCTGATTTATGTCACCAAAAGTTGAGAGATTTGAGGACAAAATATATCCAGTCCCGCTCCTCTTCTTTCTTATTTTAAACTGAAGTCACAACACATTGTGCTCACAAGAGCAGTTCCAGGAAGCTGCAGGGTTATGTGTTGTAGTCATGAGCAGCCAGTATCTTGCCTGTGGTAGAAATTAGTCAGAGCAATTTCAGTTTGGAGAATCAGGGAAACGTTCTCATTTGGGAGCCAAGCTAACATACAAGTTGATTTCTGCCACTTTAAACTCCTACAAGTCAAACTTTTTCAAAAGCAGATGATGCTGCTGGCACAACTAGAGTCAGTGTAAAGGATGTTTTGTGAATGACAAAGTGAGTAATGAAACAAGTGCAAAATGGGCCCCATCCATTTGAGGTCTAGATACAGACATACCAATGAAGGTGTTTTTTCATTGAAGTTAACTTTAATTAGAACCTTCACCGTTTATTTTCAGAAACTGCTAGAAACTATCAGATGCTTTAAGTGCAAAGATCAGTTTAACAAAGATCAATAAAGAAAGAAAAGTCTGATGGTTTAAAGAGACTGATTTCTGGGATCTTTGATTTGACTTTTTACCTGCTATATTTTTCCTTTATGTGTTGCAATTTATTTTTGTTTTTTTCCCCCCCCCCGGTGTCAGCAAATATCCCTTATTTGAAGGAGACGTTCATCTGCTGCAGAGCAAAAACATCTCTTAACCCCTTCACAGCAGGTCATAAAACATTGCCTTCACTCTGAAACACTGGAAGTGCAAGGTCTAGATGACCTTATGAAACCACCTAAATGTCACTTCATCAGTTCTTCACCTTGAATCTGAAGAGACTAATCTGTGTGTCTGGTTTCGGTGAGACGCTCGATGGTGAACACGGCATCTTAACAAAGCTGCTGAGCCATAGGTCTCTCCCGTCCTGAGCAACAATCGCATCGACTTTGAAGGCATTCACCTGAAAAGCAAACAGAGCAGAAATGACTTTGTCTGAAACATGGTTTTATTATTACGCCATAAGCCCAACCTCTATCGAAGGATACTTTTGATAAGTGCTTTTACATGGCTTAACTAATGATGGAGATGTCATGTACAGTGGACCCTTGCTGCTTCACAGTTCATTATTCAGGGATTTTTCTGGGAAACATAACTCCAAATTAGTGCTAAAATGGTTTTGACTACATTATCGCACATTAAGGTATGTCTGGTGTTTGAACTATTAGAAAATGAAATTATAAACATGTTCACATGGCGTCTCAGGTATTTGCAGATTTAAGCTATTTCCAGTCAGTTATGGTGACAAACCCAAAATCACTACAATTGGAATTTCTGTGCTTTTATGAGCAAAAAATTTCATTAAAAAAAAAAAAATTATTTTATTTTGGATTGGAATGATACATCAAATTAATCATGGTGAATCGATTACTAAAGTAATCGCCAGTTAATTTAGTAATAAATGAATCATTAACTGGAGTAGACAGACCCAACAAAAGGCTGACTGATGAAAGAACACATTCAAAGCAGGAATTCAGCCAAAACTACATGAGACAAAAATTTTGCATTTATGATAAATGCTCAATTTGCAGGATTTGTTAATATGTCATACCCAGAACTCCTGGAGCAGCATGCTGTGGTTTTACCTTCACTTTGATCAAAGACAAACATCTCTTAACAAGCAGCTTTAGCTATCCAATTATTAATGGGTTAATCTAAAAACGTATCATTAGATTTTCTTGCATTTTAGGCAGTATTTTTTTTTCTCATTTAAAAAAATTACTATGTTTAGTTATTAGCATTTTATTAATGTATTTCTACTATTGCATTAAAAAAAAGGCCTGGATGAAAAATCTGCAGAATGCAACAACGTTTTTCCAATGTTGGTACACTCTGTCGAATAATCGACAGAATCGTCAATAGTGGCCACCCTACTTTGGGTATATATATATATATATATATATATATATTTATTTTTTATTTATTTATTTTTTCCCCAACATATGGTGCCTGTAAATGAAGACGTCCTACTTGTCCAGAACAAAAGAGACAGAGCGAAAGGCGGAAACAACTCACATCTATGAGGACGGTGTGAGTCTTTGAGAAGTTCAGTTTTTCCAGTTTGATGTCACACTGTGGAAGCGTCTTCAGCTCATCCAGCCGGCAGCATGACCAGCCGACTCCACTGCGCTCCTCGCCACACGGCGTCCCCACAGGCATGTGTTTGGTTGCCTCAATTTCATCCTCATTGGAACTGCCTCCATCGAGTTTGCTCGCTTTACCTCCATCCTCGTTGTAGCTGTCTGCATGGTGTCTGCTTGCCTTTTTTGCGTCCTCGTTGTAGCTGTCTCCATGGTGTCTGCTTGCCTTTTTTGCGTCCTCGTTGTAGCTGTCTCCATCGCATTTGCTTGCCTTACTTGAATACTGGCTGCAGCTGTATCCAGATGTGGATGGATCAGAGGAGCTGGCCTGTATTGAGCCATCCTTGCCATCCTTACCATTCTGCTGGTTTTCACTTTTGGGCTTCTCCTTTTCATTGTACAGAAGATCAGATAATTGCATGGCTTCTTTGAACCCGGAGCTGTCATTCCGATGTTTTTTCTCTTCCATGTCTGCAGGATCAAGAGAAGGTGACCAGGATGAGTGGCAGTGTGAGTTTTATGTTCTCTGGTTTCAACTTGGTAAATTCCAAGATATTCCCAGTCAGATATTTCTCAGAAACCAACATGTACTAATAATAGCCATAACAGCACTGGGAAAAGGAGCACAATGGCAGAAGAAAAACCATAAAACTAATGGAAAAAAAAAAATCAAAGGAACTAAAAGCTAAATAAATAACAAAAGCTAAGTGACTGAACAAATAAAACGACTAAATAATTAAAACATCTTAAGAAACAACAAAAGGAGATAAAAAGGAACCAAATCTAAGAACTAAGACTAGAAATAAAGTAAACAAGAAAGAAATTTCCCCAAGTAGCAATAATAAAACTGAAAGTCTGAACACACGACAGAAAACACGAGTCATTCAGCAGCACGAAGCTCAAGCATCTCAATCACTGGTCAGGAGGTCAAGTGATAAAACCGTCCAGTGCAGTTTGACCTCTTTAGCTCCACGTTGGAGGTTCTTCCGAACCGAACCCTGACCTCAACCAAAACTCCCCAAAGCAGGCGCGCGCCCTCATGCAGTCGTCGGTAACATATTTAATTTGGCAAAACATTCTGACATAAAACTCACCTTTAGTCGAAGACCGCGCTGGGTTCATTTGAACGTCGTGTAATTCAGTCTGACAGAGTTGTTTTCCTCGACGTGACTGCAGGGACTCGGTTCGGTTCGCTTCAGATGGGAATCGAAAGCGAAAGCGAGCTGAAGCCAACTGCGCCTGCGCACAAACTGGAAAGAAGCTTTGGAGTTGGGCATGCAGGAATCTGATTATCTGGTTTAAATCTAATCATTTGGCTGCAGCAGAATTTGAATCTTTTCAGAATTTATTGCTATTGTCTATTAGGTAGGCATGCGAGGCCATTCTTTTTAACAGATGATTAAACATCTTAGTTATAAATGAAAAAGCCAAGTTGTATAATACTAGTGTAGACGATAGATCTGATAATAACGTTTAGGCCACCAAAACTGAAAAATAAATAAATACTGTAGTAATTGCATGAATGGAGAGTACTATAATGTTTCCCCAAACTTAAGAAATTGTTTTGTTTTGTTTTTTATCGCAAGATAAAGAAAACTACGACTGTTTTGAGGGCCCAACATGTCACATTTCTAGAAATCGTCTTGCTATATAATTCAGTCCAGTTCCAATGTGTGAATAAGACCAATAACTACGAAAACTAATATTAAAAAGTTTTCCTTGCTTTGCTTTGACATGTTAAACCACGAAAGACGTCGGATTAGCAGGTTTGTGGTGGCAGAACTTGAATTTAATGTGAGACTGACCTTCCCTTAAACACTGACTTCACAAATGCTGTCTTGGAATAATCGTCAAAGAATTACAGAATTATATTCCTAACACTTGTGAAAAAATCCTCCTCGGTGTGTCCTGTACTTGAATTTGGGTGGAATAACATCATATATACCTCAATAGACTGAGAATGTAATAATAAGGGAAATGAGTGAAAATTCAGAGATGACCTCCGACTCACAAAAACTGCCCAGACAAATGGATGACAAGTTACTTAATGTACGAATAAAACACACACAAACATAGTAGATGAATTTAGTATAGATTAAGGCCAGAATAATCCTTGAAAAATGTATATCTTTATTTTGTCTACTTTACTCAAACAAGCATGGTACACCATGAACTATGAGATGTGAAATACATTAGAAGTTAGTTACTTTGTTTCTGTTCAAGAACTAGACATAATATCCTTGCAATTAATCGTAATCATAGAGTAAATAATGAAAACAAGAAAAAAAAAAAAAACAATGAAAACACCCATATGCACTGAAAATGTTCTTTAGACGCATTAAGATTTGACTGGGTTTGCTGTGTTTGCTTTTCAACAGAGGATGGCAGCAGTGAGACAGATTTTTCACAACAACACATTTGTATTATTAGAGATAAGCTTTGAATTTAAAAAAGATCTTATACGCTCACATTTTCACACTTTGACATCCAATTACTTTGATACAGTTTTTTAGTTATCACCGAACATTTTATTAAAGTGATAGCCAACCTTTGCGTAAAAAAAGATCTAAATACACATTATTTTAATATACATCTGTGTATATTACAAATGTGTCTGAGATACACATTTACATAAAGTTATGGGATCAATGCTTTTAATTAATTCTCAGTGAGACACAATTTTAAAGTTCTGAATAGCAGCAAAACATGTTCAATAGCTATGTTGACATTCTTCAGGCATAGAAATATGGGGAGACATGCTGCTTACAAATCAAAAGCCTCGTGGTACAATATTTAAAAGAAGGAAGGAAACCTGTGTAAAGCCTGAAAAACAAAAGGTTGCTATTTCAAAAATGTTCTGCTTTTACTGGAAACTAGTAGAAGGGTCTAAATATGGAAGGCAAATATTCCAGAGTAAGACAACCAGTGAGAAGCTCTCGCTTCACCGGATTGTTCTGTCAACATTGCATTAATCTCGATCTCCATGAATTGAGTGCTTGGAGTTTACCCATTGTCCTCTTGCGCATTTGGTTCATAAATCTGGATTCACCACAAACCTCTTCAAGATTTAAATTTGTAAAAAACAAACAAACAAACAAACAAACATAACATTATCCTTCAACTATACTTTGCATTGGTCCGTACACCCATTTATCTACCAGTTGTCCATCTGTACCAACTACCCAATTACGGGGGTGCCAGTTCCAGCAGCCATTGGGTAGGTTGACTACATTTTGACTCTGGACAGGTTGCTACGCAACACGGAGACACACAGAGCAATCATGCCTGTACACACTCACTCACTAAAAGGAACATTTTCAGTAACAGTCTTGTGTTTCTGGACTGTGGGAGGGAGTACCCAGGAAGAACCCATATAAACATGGAGAGAAAGCCCTGGATGTGTGGGCCTGTTCCATAAATATGTAACAAAATGCACTGAAACGTGTGGTTGCATGATGACAAAATGGGGGTGAATACTTTTCTAAAAAAATAAAAAAAAAATAAAACCTTCACGATCACAAAACTATACGTTTCAATTTTTAAAAATGTTGTTTTCCGGGACAGCCGAGTCCAGGCTTGCATCATGGAAAATGCCTGCTTATCCCGCCTGAGAAGGTCCTGCAGGGCCAGAGGACATGGCAGCAGAGTCACGGCGGAGCTGGAGGGCGAACGCCGTCATGTGTTCTTGTGATAACAGTCATGTGAGGCTTTGCCCCAGCTGCATCCACACTGCGCGGCGTGGCTGTGTTTTTCCACATGAACGGTAAACAGCGGTTTCAGTGAGTCCGGCCAGCGAGAGGGCGGAGGACCTCACTGCCTCAGTCATCCCATCTGTCTCTCTCTCTCTCTCTCTCTCTCTCTCTCTCTCTCTCTCTCTCTCT
>VMRN01000096.1:1197703-1210864 GCA_010277015.1 Poeciliopsis turrubarensis
TCTCTCTCTCTCTCTCTCTCTCTCTCTCTCTCTCTCTCTCTCTCTCTCTTTGTGTGTGTGTGTAAGTGTTATTCTAGGTCAGCCATTTCCCTGGAATGTTCTGCTGACTGCCAAAGAGAAGTCACTACAAAGGAATGCACACATAACACTGCAGAAACACAAAGATGACTTAAAAAGGACTGAAAGTCAGAAGAGACGGGCAACATGCTAAGTTCTCCTCACTCCTCTTCCATGTGGCACTTTTTTTGTTCTGACTGTTCAGGAAAACACAATTATGAAATATAATGCTTTGGGGGAAAAAATGATTTCTTCAGGGTTTTTTTTTTTTTGGCTCACTTAAACAGTTCGTATCATCAAACAAATTTAAATTTAAAGATAATCAGTCTAAATGCCAAAAAGTTTGATTATTTTCTTTATTTGGGGAAAATATAGCAATCTGATCCAACATGGGATTGTATGAAAATATGACTGCCCCTCCACTGACATAATTAATGAAAAGTGATTAACCACAATTTTAAAACAAGTGAGTTGCATTTTCACACGGGCCTAATTAAAGCCCTTAAAAAAACCCACAATGACATAAACAGAGCCTGTCTGACAACACGAAGTAGGCTAAAGATCTCAAAGAGCAACACAGAGTACAAAAAAAATATTCAAAAACAGATGAGGAAAAAAAGTGACTCATATTTGTCTCCAGTTGCTCTGAAACAATTATTTGGATTAATCTTGATGATTCGATTATTAAAATAATCGTCAACTACTTTGGTAATAGAAACAAAAAAAAACAACCAAAAACAATATTATTTTCACAAAGAACAACATAGTCAGAGCAGTAGATAAGCCAAAACTGTACAGTTTGAATGATCAGACATTCATTAAATTACTTCTGTCATTGCATTATACGCAGCAAAATGTTAATTTTACAATTTAAAAAAGGAGTTAAATCATTTATCTGTATTATTTAAACGTGTTTCCAATATCTTGTAACGTGAGGATAAGTGGTTAATTAGAAAGTCTGTGAATGTGCCAATTTCTTTTTCATCCAATTAATCATCAGATGAATCGATTACTAAAATAATCTATGGCTGCAGCTTATCTAGAAGAAGCTGCACCCTGCAGACACTGCAGGAGCAGAACATCAACAAATCACTGAAGAGACTGAAAGAAAACCAACAACAGCCAGAAACAGGAACAGGAAGAGCAATTGTAAAGTATGACATGGTTTAAAAAGTTTTTAAAGCACATTCAAGCTGCAAGACCAAAAATGACTAGTAATGCATATCAACACACTATTGAGAAATAAAACTAAAATTCAGATGTTGATTCTGTGCAAGTTTCGTTCAGCATCACTGATCTGCTCTCTGCTACATCTTTACAAAAATGTAAGGTTCTAACTAAAAGAGCTTTAATGAGTAACTGCTCTTAATAAAATTCCTCATAAACATTATTGATTTATTGAAATGGCTCCCAGTACATATTATGGACTATTTCAATTATAACTTGTTAAGTTGCTTTATGTTTAAACCTGTTTTAGTTTTTAGTTAGAAATTGGATTAATATGAGTTACAACAACATTTAATTTCACTTTTGGATCAATAAAGTATTTTTGAAATTTTGAATTTGAAATATCTGATGTATATATGCTTGATGATTTTGATGATGGCATTTGACAAAATGTAACGTTTATCGCTTGTCTCGTAATTGGTGTTTATGTTTTTATGGCGTGAAGCATTTTGAACGGTCTGTTGCTGAAATACGCTAACACAGATAAGCTTGACTTTGACGTTAACGTCAAGCGGCCTAGTCCAAGCCCAGATTTAAACCCTACTGAGACATTGTGGCGTGACCCTAAACACACACACACACACGCACACACACGCACACACACACGCACACACACACAAAAAGTCCAAGTGGCAGAACTGAAACAATAACAAACTCGATGTCTGTTATCTTGATTGGAGTATTGTCGCCAGTTTCCAGGTTGGTTTGGAAAGTTGTCGTCTTTTCTCTGATAACCAAAATGATCTGCTATTTGGATTTTACTCCGGTTTATCTTTTTATGTTCTGAACATCTGATTGAGGTGACATCTCCAAAAGGAGAGTCAAGAGGGGAGGCGAATACTCCCCCCCCCTCACCGTTTGCACCCGTCTGCACGATTCATTTCAGAGGAGCATTTTGCATCTGCGCCGCCATCAAAACCAGAAACCAATCTGAACCTGCTTTGTTTTCCCTCTTTGTCTCTCCAGCCCTCCCTTCCTCCCCGCTCCTTTCTCTGCCTGTGGAAGTCAGGCTGCTGCAGCAGTGATGGCCGCTCAGACTCTGATCGGAGTGAGCGAAGGGGTCAGCGCTCCTCGGCCGCTGCTCCTGCGTGGCCGTGTCGCCTCTGGTCCTGTGACATTGTGAAAACACTGCAGCAGATTGGAATTGTACGTGATGCGGCAGGTCGCTGGGGGAGGAAGCAGCGAGGCAGCTGCAGCGCGTGGAGTGTAGAGGTGGTGGTGGTGGTGGTGCTGGTGGAGGGGAGGAGGAGGAGGAGGAGGAGGAGGAGGAGGAAAGGGAGAGATGGATAGAGAAGAAGAGAAAAAAAATGAAGAAATGGGAAATCTCGGGAACCTGTTTCCAGGGCAACAGAAGTCTGAAAAACACAGGCAGGTTGGACTGTTTATTCGCCACGCTGCACTGCCCTGTGGCAAGATACTGCAGACGAATCTAATAACTCCGGCTCTGGCTCTGGTCTGGGCCCCGGCCCCGGCCTCGGCCCCTGCCCGGGCTCCGTCTCTGGCCCCGACTCCGGCTTCGTCTCCCATTGGGCCCACGCTAGCTCCTGTCAGCGAGTGTGTACTTCTGTCACATGTGTGTCACAGGTAAAGGGAAATCATAGGGCCATGCTGCATGATCCATGCCACCCCCTCCTTCTCCCCTCTGCCTCCCCCCACTCCCCCCATACATGGTGATCATCTGCAGGTGACGTCATGCTCCTCCTCCTCCTTTTTTTCTGTTTTTTTTTTCCCCCTTTTGCTTTTTCTCGAAAATGATCTGCTCTAATCTGCAGTCATTCACTCAGTAGGCTTCAGGAGGAGGGAGGGGAAACATCCTTTTCTCTGTGGGAGACATTAGCCCTGTGAGCTCATGAATATATTATAGAGGGCTATTGAGCAATGAGGAAAGGCACACTGAGCTGCCAGGTTATGACCTGCGAAAGCAAGCACTGACTGCAACAGCCTGTGTGGGAAAATTAGGTCTAAAGCTCTTGCTTTTTTTTTTTTTTTTTTTTTGTGCATAAATATGTAATACATATTTAATTTGTTTTTTGTTTTGTTTTTTAATTGGAGAAAAAAAAAAACGAAGTGCCACAAAAATGTCGCGATGTCGGTTGCGCATTTGTAAACGTGCAGAGTGCAGTTTAAAGAGGCCAGAAGCATTTGTACCGCTGAGCTATAGTGGTCACATCGGTCCTCAAGCAGCATCGCTTTCTCCCTGTAACCTGACTGCGACACGAAGAGATAATGCTGCGTTTAATGACCGTCCGACATCTCCCTATCCCGTCCCCTCCCACGCCTGAAAGTATGGTTCCGAGTTAAAAAGAAAAAAGAAAAAAAAAAAGTTGACTTCATACAAACAGTTTGTGAAACAACATTACACCCTACCCTACTGAAATAAAGTAACACACAGATGCATCGGCTGTTTTTCTTTTTCTTTTTCAAACAAGCAGCTGAAGGCGGAAGGATTATTACCAGAGCTTCCGGAGAAAGATAAGAGTCATCAATACGTACTGCTGAACTAGACACGGACTGATTATTCATCACATATAAAAACACACCTTTTCAGAAGAGCTTTTAATGTATTAATATTTTTTTTAACGAGGTTTGTATTTAAGTGTTCTCCTTTTAAGATTGTGTTTGATGACATAGAGTTCTGTTTGCTATTTTACTTGATTCTTGTAAAGTGTCCATGAAAAGAAAAGCGCTATACAAATAAAATGTGATATTATTATTAATATTGTTAATATTGTCTGGTGATGGTAATTAAATGAAACGTATACAGTACATAAACAAACCTTTAAAAAGCCCCCAAGCTCTTTTTTTTTGGTCTAATGTAATATTTTAATTTGTGTGAAATCATTTTTACGTTTCATTATGTTCAAAATTGCCGCAATATACACATAATATATCTATATATGAGTTTCACTTATTCATCTCGATTACTGAAATACATTAACACAGAGATGCAACTGTATCCTTGTGTCTTAATATTTATATTTTACTGTCAGTTGACAAAAATACGAGTTCTCAAAGGTAATTGAACGCACCCCTAGCTTTATCTCCGTTCAGCTAAGCTAACATAACTGTATACTATAAGGCAGCTTCATTGTCTGCCAGCTGAAGCATACCCACGGTAAGCTTCGGGGCAGTGAACACGCGCTGTGTTAAGGTGTTCGGTTAGCTAGCGTTCGTTACAATGTCGCTCGCGCTTAGTGACGCCGCACAAAGGAGCGTTCCACGGTGTTACACAAAGTTAACGGTGTGAGTTAAGTAGCTCTCAGTTAGCTCAGGGTGGCAGCCAGCGGCTCAGCCAGCAGCGTGTTAAAGCCCCTCCACAGACAGCTCTCCTATTCCAGTCCTCTGCTGGCACTTAACACAGCGACACATAACCCAAACTTAAAGCGACGCGAGGCTGCCAGCGCAGCGCCTTCTTCCATTTCCTTCAAAACGGGACTACCTGCGCCTATTTCTTCACGTTTTGTGCTTGGGTATTTTTTATTTTTTTTAAACGGCGGAGCTCCATCACCCAGAGCGTCTGCGCTTTATCCCCGGAGCAGCCCGATAAGGTAAGGCTGAAACAAAACAGCTGCTATTCTCTGTTTTAGTGACGGAGGGGAACACGCGCGCACAGAACACACGCGGACACAGACAGAGAGAGGCTGGTCTCATCCACTCTGTGCTGCACACTGCTCAAATGCTTTGTTCTGCTCTGCTGCATGTTTTTCCCGTGACACTCTTCAAGATGCGTTTACAAACCGGGGTGTTCATGTTTGCAGAAAGGGCTGCAGCTCATTGGGAACGCCTGGCGCTGAGATAATGAGCAGCAATATGTGTCACATTAATATTACAGCCATATTAGATCATTAAACCTGTTTGGGAAGAATTACCTGCTGTGGAATGATTGGGTTATTTTGGGAGAAGGCAGCTGCAGAGAAAACAAAACACGATGTAAATGGGAGACAATATATATATATATATATATATATATATATATATATATATATATATAGTTGAGAGGTCTTTCTCTGAAGAGATATTTGGAGGGAAAAATTCAGTGCTGTTACATTTGTTGGCTGACCTTTACTGTGATGCATTTATATAACAATCTTCCTTCCAAAAGTATTTGTGCCCTTTGAACTTTCTCACATTTTGCCACATTACAATCTCACGCTTTGTTTAGATAGGTTCTGCATAAGGCAGCGCATAATTCTGAATACAAATAAATATCTGAAAAGTGTGGAGTGGACATGTATGACATGATTCAATCGTCTGTAAAGCAGCAAACAAAAAAAAAAAGAAACTCGTGCTGCAATGTCAGTGACAAATCTTTATTTTTGTTGAAAAGAGGTTGTTTCTACCTCTTTTCATACTTAAACAATTAAATTTTGCTTGAACTATTCTTCTGCAAATTAACTCAAGCTCAGTCAGCTGGTGCATGCGGACATCAATTGCGCCCAATCTCAAGTCTTCTTCAACTATTGACATATTTTCTTCCAGAATGACTTCATACTTTTTCTCACTTTTTCAACTTAATTATCCCTGCTGGAGAGAAGCATTCCCACAGCATGATGCCGCCGCTAATCTGGTGGCGGTGGCATCATTTTCCACATAGCGAGCTTGAGTCATTTCAATGCAGACAGCAGACACAAAGCCAGCTAACTCTTACAGTCCACAGATGAAGCTTTGTGTTTGTTCTGCTGATCTGGTTGCTGAGGTCATTTCTGGTTGTGACTGCATAATTAACACTCTTAGTGGCATACTACTGAATTTAAGTCATTTATTCTTTACATATAAACCGGATATGCATTTGGTCATGCGCATGGGTACGGTCATTGTCAAAAATAACACATTCAAAGAGAAGTTCATGAAGTTGGAATGTGTTTTCCATGATTTAATGCACAGCAACACAGGAATACAAGTATCTATATTTATAGTATTTATACTACAAAAGTATTCACCCCCTTGGATGTTTTACCCTTTTATTGCTTTTACAAATCAACCGTGATCAACAAAATCTTTCTATATCATGTGACAAAAAAATGACAAAAAAAAACTCTTTAATGTCGAAGTGAAAATTGATTTCTACAAAATTATGACAATTAAGTAAAAATATGTAACATAATATCCAACCCCCTTTGAAGTGACTGGACTAATTCCACAAAGGTCCAGCCAATTGGTGATAGTCGTCTCACAATGAATGGCATGAAGCTTACCTGAGTACAGTGAGTGTGTCTCAAGTAATATTAATAAAAAAAACCTGCATCTGAAAGATTCATTAATCCTGGTCACCATGACAGCACAAAGACAACATGCCTCCACGGTCAAGAGAAAGAAAGTTCTGTGGTCTGATGAGACCAAAATGGAGCTTTTCGAGCATCACATAAGATGCTATGTTTGGGGGACAACAAACGCTGCACACACACCGTCCCCACTGTGAGGCATGGTGGTGGCAGCATATTTTATGTTAAATCTTTTTGCTTCATTATAATTTCAGAGAAGTCATATTTCAATTTGATGTTAAAGAGTTCTTTGTGAATCTTGTTGTCGCTGAAGCCATATTTTGCTGATCATGACCGATTTATAACAGCAACAAATAGTGCAAAACATTCAAGAGATTGAATACGTTTATCGGCATTGCACATATGAAACCTTTCTAGTGCTTTTCTGGATATCCTAAGACCAAAACAAAAACAAAAAACAACAACAAAAAAAAAACTTGGTATTTTATTTCATTTTATTCTATGTTGCATGACTTTGTATTTTGTGTTTATGATGTAAAGCACTTTGAAATGCCTTGCAGCTGAAATGTGCTATACAAATAAAATTTGATTGATTGATTGAAAACAAGACCATTTTGTAGAGACCCAGGATCAGTGAGACATGACAATGTTCTTGAGACATATTTAAGGTGAGAGAGAGCAGATTCTGTGAAGGATTTAAAATGTGACTCAAAACAGAAGTTGGAAGATGGACAGCTCTAGTGGCGATCTGTTTCCAAGAGGACATCTTCAACCTTATTGTCTCGTGTGTGTTTTACTGTTTTTTAAGGTTAGGGAGTCTTACAAACAGTGAGACTCTTATATCGTGTGAAGAGTGGATCAGTGAGTGTGATCAGGTGCAGATGTATATATAATGGAGCTCACTTGAGTATAGTTTGTTCTACATCAAACTATAGAACATCAAATCTATAGTTTGATGTTCTTTTTAAAATCATGAATTCACATGAATCATTGCTAATACCAAGATTTCAAAGGGTAAAAGGTCAACTTTTGACATATTATCTCAACTAATAAGCCAATAACATGCAGAGATTTTGGATCTGATCTGAATGGATATTTGAATGTTACTGAAGTGATTTGCACTGATTCGAACTATGATAGATATAAGGACTTATTCACATTATATACAGTAAACTCTAATAGGGGTACGGCTGATCACATTTACAATCGTCTTAGATGATTGAAGCTGTGTTTTGTTTATTTTCCCTCCTCCAGACAGTCTGTCGCAGCAGGTATCAGGGGAGAACCTGATACCCGGTTATCCATGGTTAAACCCTGGACAGATAACCAGTTCTGCTTGTCATGGACACAGTGCTGCTTATGCAACAATCTTTAACACGACTTGTAAATACATGCTAACAACATCAGTAAACTTTGCTAACCTCATCAACACAGCGACAGCATCTGTGCTTTGTTTTTGTAGTGCAGCTATTAAAGTTGCCGGGGTTTTTTTTTTTTTTTTACATAAGATATCAAGTTGTGGTCTGACTTTTATCCTCCAACCAATACAACACAGAAATGACTTCTATGAGACACAAGATGGTTCAGAGCTGTTATTTGAACAAGCATGACTTGTTGTTGTTTTTGAGCCGGAGTGTGTCTCTGAGGTGAGGGAGCCGCTGCCTGTTTTTCCTCTCTGGCCGTGGCTTCCTGGACATATCATGGGCACAAAAACATGTTGACTTGGCAGAAGGCCAGGCTCTGTTACTTTGGGTCAGTTTTGACAAAAAATCATACTCCCCTCAGAAATGTGGAAAACAGGAATCTAGATCTGGAAAGGAAAGTGTTGATATACTCACTCTCAAATTGATGGCGAGAGTATTTTAATGTACTGTGTAGATCTAATACAGAGTGACAGAAGGAAAGGTCTAGTTCAAGTAACATTTCAAAAGAAAGACAGTTGAACAGTAAAGGTTCTGTGTTTGTATTAGTCACCAAATCCATGTATTAACCTCTGGGCAGGAGAACTTCTTAAATATCCCATGAATAATTTTAGAGCTTAGACGATTAATTGTATTAATTGTGATGAATCGACGATTGAAATAATTGTTAACTAATTTAGTTGTTAACTGGAGAATGCAAGCTCAAAAATGTGCAATTTTCTAAAAGAACAACATACTCAGAGCAGTACTTAAGCCAAAACTGTCCAAAAATGTGTCAATTTCTCCTTGACGATAAAAAAGCCCCTTCCTGTCTGTAAATGTTCTTCCTAGAATTCCTCAAGTGAGAAAGTTTTAGCTTCACCAGGTTCAAATTCAGTAAAACAGAAAAAGTCTCCTTTAAGCTCCTGTTGCTGTTCATTTACTAATTGAGAAAAATATTAAACAGATCCTTCGCTCTACGCCGAATTGACGTTGAGTCAAGCAGAAAGGGCTGAGCTTCGTTGTTAGAAGTATTGTTTTAGCTGCAGACGCATTCTTTTTGCTAGAAATGATCAAGCATATACAAAGGAATGCTATGCTACTGTATTTTACACAACAAAATATATATTGTTTTTATTTAAAAAAAGAAACTGAGCTGGTTGTTTGTTTGCATTTTTTATGTATTTTGAGCATTGTATAAAATAAACTTAAGTGTTTATCTGAAAAGTCTGCAGAAGATGGCAATTTTTTATCCATTGATTGTCAGAATAATTGACAAGAATAACTGATTACTAAAAGCTTAAGTGGTTAATCCAAAAAATCTGCAGAATGTGCTTATATTTTTATCTGAATAATCAATTAATCATCAAAATAATTGCTAGAATAATCAGTGACTAAAATAACCATTAGTTGCAGAGCTAATTCATTTTATTCGCAGATGCATTAAGGTGGTATTTATGATGTTTCAATGGCAAGAGTTTTTATCCAAAACCTACAAGTAATTCACATAAATATGGTTAAATTGCTACTTATTCACTTTTTTCTTTTTTTTTAATTTTTAGGGAGGGACTGTGGGGATTTGGACAGTTGACCGGATAATTGTGTTTAAGTTCATAACACTATTAACAAGCTGCTTAAAAACAAATAATTGAAATTCAGAATTAAAGACAGCATTTTAAACAGCGCAAGGTTGTTAATCACTGCTGCTATCTCCTCGTTTTATTAAGCTAACTGTGTAACACCTAATGTGTGTGTTGGAACAAGAAGGAGATTCTTCAGACTTCCTTTTTTCGTAGCTTTCTGTTTAAGTGCCCTTCAATAAAAAAATCTAATCTTTTCAGCTCCATGAGCCGCCATCCGCCTTTTACTGGCCTGCGCTTTAAGACGTCAAAAGATTAGCCATTCAAATCACTAGAGGCTCTTCATTAGTGCTTTTAAAAGACGAGAGCAGAGCAGGTCAGGTCAGCCAGGGAAGGCTGTCCTATGTGTTGAATGATTTTCTTTCTCAAACCTACATTTTAGAAATTGCTAACCTTTATTTTCCCAACTTTTCTTCTCGCACAAAGTATGCAAGTCAAGCTTTCTTATAATTCAATATAAATGCATACTCTTTTTGATTATTGATATGATTGTAAGGAGTTGTACTAACTCGGTTTTGAGAAAGTTAGTAAGGGAAGTAACTTGGCTGCTTTTTTTTTTTTTAATTTATGTTCTGTAAGTTGTTCTAGTGTTGACTCTTCATCTGTGGCTGTTGGTGAAGCCAAAGAAAACATTGGGAGGCATCCATTTCTGGTGTGGAAACGTAAGCATTTTTGTGCACCTTTCCTGGAACTGGGAAATCTGTCAGAAAGTAGAAATAACAAAGTAAAAATAACTATTAGGCGGATCTGTCACAGTAATGTAGTAGGTTAAATTTTTTTATTTTTTATTTAAGCTTATGTTTACAAGTTTAAGACTGCAACACAAGATTACTTGAATGGATGACATTTTCCTATTTTCCTGGGAGGTTTCTGCACCTCTGACAACAGTTTAGCTGTTTCTGTGAAGAAGGAAATACCACTAGTATTTCCACTGGCTTATTAGCGATATGATGGGATGCAGTGCCTAAAATCTAAACATGGATTTAGCCTTTAGGATGTTTATCTTGATGTTTTGTCCACTGGTTCTGACCCAGTGAAGGGCTCTGTTAGATACAAAGTCTGATATTGTGTATTTTTCTAAGATTTTTTTTCTAAACTGATCGTGAGATATTGGAACCAAAAAACCAAAGCCTAAGGTAGACTTGAATTGGTCACACTTTGTGATTTTAGATTTCTATACTTTATACTGTAAATAAAATTGTATTATTCATGTATACATACCAGAGGTGTGGACTTGAATCATGCGGTTGGGAATCAAGCCAGATTTTAGTCACAAATTTAAAGACCTTAATCAACTTGTGAATATGATAAAAGATTTTGGACTTGACTTGGACTTTCACACCAACGACTCGTGTCTTTACTTCAACTTGAACACTTGATTTCAGTTCAATTCAGAAGTTTAAATACAGCGCACAAAAAGACATTTACAACTTTTTAAAAAAAAATCTGATTAATCAGATTAATCATTATGGCTCAATTATTGAAATTATCATTAATTAATTAAGTAATTGATTTATTGCTAACTGGAGTACACAGGCTAAAAAATACATTTGCTGACAGAACAACATGACCAGAACAGTAACTAAACCAAAAACTGTGGGAAAAATTTGTAAATTTTTCATTTAAAATAATAAAAAAAAAAAAACGCTTTCTGTATGTTCTTCCCAGGATTCATCAAGTTTTTATTTGAATCTTGTAATTTCCAATGTTCCAATGTTGCATAAAGAACATGATCAGCTTCACCTGGTTTAAATTCCGTAGATAAATAAATCTTCTATCAAGGACCTTTTGCTATTCAATTATCAATTGGTTAATTGAAAACGTAATCAGTCCTACACTGTTTTGATGTTAAGTCTCGCAGAAAGATGTGCTTTTCACATTTTGATATTTGAAGCATTTTTTACCTGCAGATACATTCTTTGCGACAAATGATAAAGCGGTCACAAAAGAATGTTTTTATTTAGAGGTGGGCAGATCACTCCAACATATCAATAATATTGATAACAAGTTGGCATTAGTATTAGATCCATCCTAGCATGGTCAGATCGATAGCCAAGTTTCAGATTCTCTCGAATTTTTATTTTATCTTTGGAATTGTAGTTTTTTGGCCCTACCTCAAAAAGATTTTGTTGTTCTGAAATTATATGTTTTGGAATTGTTTATGCAGGATATGCATATGTTTATGCAACATATGAATTGTTTTTCTATTTTTGTATGTAATATGTTAATATTTTGTGAAAGTTTTTTGCAGATACCTATCAACTTTGTCTGTTCTAGGTTTAAAAAAAATCTAAAGAAAGAACACAAAAACCTAGAGGTCAGAATTTTGATGATATTTCAAACCTGAATAAAATGTATCGGTATCGGCAATACTGGTGCTGTATTTCCTTGGTAACGGATTGATTCCGAAATATCTAGTGTTGTACACCTGTACTGTTATTACATTTTTGTCAATGGAATGTTTATTTTCTTATTAAAAAAAAAAAAAGATTTTAAGTATTTGTTTATTTGCATCTTGGAATGTATTTCCAGTGTTGCATAAAGAAGATTTAAATGAAAAATCTGCAGAGTGTGCCAATTGTTTTATCCGGTTAACCGATTGTCAGATTAATCAATAGAGAAGAATCGATAACTAAAATAATAGTTGGTTGCAGCCCCATTGTGCATGAGTTAATAGTGATCCTTTTGAAACATTAAGCCACCTGAGTGGGGCCTCTTGCCTGCTCCTCTGATTAATGCTTTCCTCGCCTGGCCTATTAATCTTCAGTTGACAGTCGTGTGCAGTTGTGTCATACTCTTACCATTCTCGGGTGATGGATTGAACAAAGCTCTATAAGAGCATAATGTTTTATTACATAATCTTGGTTAAGTTAAATTACACACAGGTGGATCCTTTGTTCTAATTAGGCGACATTTGATATTAACTGGTTTAGATTTGATCTGGGAATGAGTCTTTTAAATGTGTCATTTTCCTCCGTCTTTACGAGTTTGCACCGTTTTGTGTCGCTCTGAGACATAAAATCTCATTTTAAATACAGGATGACGATTGTAGTTGCAGCGTAAAATGAAACGCGGAACCCTTTAAGTGGTACGAGTGCCTTTGAAAGCACTGTAACCACTTCGTTTGCTGTTGCACATATGACTGTATGTGGTCCTTGTAAACCAGCAGCAGCAGAGCAGTTTGAGGGTTTGATTGAGCGATTCAGCTGCCAGTGCGGCAGCAAGATCTGAGAGCAGAGAGGGAAAGAACGAGAAGAGAATCCGACAGCGCGGAGCGACGTGAAGAGGAAGAGTGGAGGGTAAAGAAAATGTCAAGACACCGAGGTCAAAGGAGGCAAAGGGAGAGAGAAAGAACGAAGTGTCGCATCGGGTCCTCCACAGGTACAGTCTGCGCCTAATGTGCCCGCTTTGAACATCTGATGCAGCCACACACGTCTCGCACATCTCGCCCTCCCTTTGTGTGGTTTCACCGCTCAGCTGTGATGGAAGTTCCAAGGTACTCAATAGGAGGGAAATCGCGAGTGGCGATCATGTGATCTGAGGAGCAGCACCCCTCCCTCTCTCTTTTTACACAAGATTCATGATGTCTGACCCAAATCTGCAAAGTACAAAAAG
>VMRN01000096.1:1210874-1260225 GCA_010277015.1 Poeciliopsis turrubarensis
GTGTAGTTGTGTGCATGTGTGTGGGTGTGTGTGGGTGTGTGGGCGTGTAACTGTACTGTTCTTTATGTTGGACCCTTTGCTTCGCACTGCCTCATATGAAAAGCACTGAACACATGACATACCGGTACACGCTTGTGCTGGGATGAAGGCAAAACATTTTCTCTTTGTTTACAGCAGTCAACAGAAAACCAGCGTCAGAGCATGGTTGCAATCTCACCACGAATCGACTGTCCACCTCTTCCAGTAGCTCCTTTTCATTGAGTGCCATGTGTTCTCCTTGCCATTTCTTTACGTGAGTCTTTTCTAGCTTTTTGCAGGCGTACATCATTCCTGTGGCTCGTACCTGACAAGCCCAAACCTGCAGGTTGAAATGGAAATGCTATGAAGAGATTTATGTGGTAAACAACAGATTATCATAAACTGTAGCAGGAAAGGCGAATCTGTCCAAAAGTGATTGTGACCTGTAAAGTCAGAATTTCCCCTTTTAGACTTGTATGGTAGTGTAGGGATCAAAAGCCTTACCTCTCCAAAGCCTCCTTTCCCCAGTAGCCTGTACTCTCTGAAATCGTGTTTGGTGATTGGCCGCCTTAAAAAGACAATACAAAAGAACAAAAATATTTGTGATTTTGTTTCTTATCTTCTTATTTCAGCAGTTTGTGGCATTAAGACAATGATTAAACCACCTACTCCACAAACAAACAAATAACTAGGGGTGTACTGATTGTAATTGGTTGGTGCCCTGATGGTAGGTTGTCAAGTTTTTCACCGTAGGAAAGAATCAGTGACCACCACCAGATTTAAGCCGATGCTGATTTTTTTGGTCTGAAACGTCACTCAGTACAGTGAGAATGTAGGTCAGCAACAATAGGGTGGCAACTGGGCACATGCAGACATGACCTGATGGTCAGATCTGTCAGTCAAACCTCTTTCATGACAGACTGAAAGGGGCCAATGGCTGATTTTCAGACCTTTGTGGAGTTTTAAATTTCAAATTGTTCAAGGACAGTGCACATTAGTCAACATTGTTCTGCATAATGTGCCCAAGTTCAATAAAATAAGTGCTATGGGTTCTTACGTGCTCGCTGCTGCTGCTTACATAACCATATCACATAAGACTGGAAACAGTCATACGTAAATAAAATGAAACTGACTACAGTTTCATTTGGTCGGGTCCTGAAACTGGTAAACAGACCTGTGTGGTGCACAGAGGGGAAAATGACTGAACTACAACATGAGCTAATTTTCATTGATTGTCCCTCTGGCTGCTGCTAAAACCAACCTAAAAATCAACAAAGTTAAAGTCACACAATATTTATATTAATACAATGAAATTACAAGAAACAATATGTTTCATAAACAAAGAAAAACAGATCCATTTTTGAGGAGTTAAGCGTGGGCACTCACTGACAGTGACTGGAATACTGTTCTAGATGTTACCACCACTAACTGACAGAACTGTCTGCCCAAACGTGGTGTGTCTAAAGGGTAACCACAGACTGCCTTAACAGATTTCAACATCGGCTTCATGTGTTAATGTCAGCTAAGTGCTGATCTCCGTTATCTCAAAATTAAGGAAATCTGGGTCGAATTCTTGTTTCAATTGTTTCATGAATGTCACTTCCTCCTTCAGGTACTGATACGCATCACAGCACGTGCACTGACCTCTCCAGTTGCTTCCACTGTAGAAAGCGGTCAAAGTGCATGCTGAACTGGTACTGTGTGAAGGGCTCTTGACTGAGGTACTCATGCAGGATTCTAAAAGAAGAGTGTTTTGAGTGTTTCAGGGGTAAAATACATGCATGTTGAACACAGCGCTTTGTAAAATTATTGCATTATTTATTTTTTCCTTTTTGCAGTTCGTCACATTACAGACGCAAACATCTTTTTTATTGTTCTTGTGCAACATTCTAATGTTCAACGACAGACAATCATCAAAATGACAAGAAATAAAGGCTTAAAATATAAGTTCTCAAATGAGTGTCAAAAAATGATTTTTTTTCCACAATGTTTTAATTAACTTAAGATATATTTTTACATCATGTTATCCTAACATCTACGAATAACTCAAATAAGTATATTGAAATTTGTGGTTATACTGTCATAAACGGAGGAGTAGAATAAAGGGTGTGATTACTTATGTGAAGATCATGTATAACCAGACAGACACGTGAACTCACTCTTTGCATTCATGAAAGACGTCTCCACAGGGATCAAGCTCCAAACTATTGATGCATCTTTGTTCATGCTTTGCTAAAGAAGGCACACACTGGTTGGCCTGTGGAACACAGAGAAAGTTATGAAAGGAAAGAACAACTGCTGCTATTTAAAAAGTGACCGCAGAGCTGATTTATTTGTATGTATATAAATAGGGGCTTTCCGACCTGACTTCTGATAAATGTGTGGATGATATAAAACCCAAAGCTTTTCCTTTCCTCGTCTGTCTTTGTTTCAAAGGCTTCCTAAAGGAAACAAAGAGAAAGGAGGGTGAGAAATTCACACTTTGCCTAATTTGCTCAGGAAATGTAACAATAAAATACTTTTTTTTTCTTGTCATTCATAATCTTTTTTTTTTATCTGAAATGAAATGTGATTTAGCATGTCAACTGTTGATGGTGAGTTGACAAGTGTGAACGATTTAAAAAATTTTGAGCTACAGCCTACATTGAAAACGAGTCTTTGACCTGATTCAAAAGCACTGAGTCATTTGTAGATGGAGACAGTGAAGCGGGTTATCTGTGGGAAAATAGCGTAATGCGTTGAGCCTGAAAACAAATCCAGAAGCTAAATAAAATGATTTGAATTTCAATTAAAAATGAAAATAAGTATTCCATGGTTTGACAAATTTAAGATGTTAGATTCTCATTAGAAAGGGTAGGGTAAAACTTATTGAACTAAAAATACAGATGATTGTCAATTCCAGAGGTTACACTGGTGTGCCTGAAGTTCTTGCAGATCTGAACTGAAAATGATGGAATTGTAGAAAACATTTTAATAAAAGGGAAAGGAGTCCCCAAACTGCCGAACAGCTGAAACTATTTCTGTAAAACCTTTCAAGCAGCAGGCTCCTCAATTTTTCTTTCCAGAATGTTGGCATGGGCAGAACTGCTGTTCACACAAATGCAGTCTGAAATTGAATTATTTAGAAAAATGGAACAGAGCCATTGCTTGGCAGAAACCAAAGTAATTGACCTCATGCCAACTGTGAATCATTTAGCTGGAAGTAGATTTGGGAATGCTTTGCAGAGACCAGACCTGGCCAGTTTCACTATCAGAGAACTGGATCAAAGGGGGTATCCTGGAAAATGTGAGACTGTCTGTAACGAGAAATTTAAGCTGAAGCAGAACTTTTACATGAAAAGATCAGAAACCCAAAATATAGTAGCACATCCACCACAAACTGGCCAAGATCTTGATCTTGACTGAGAAGCATTTGAGTGACTGATTTTTGGTGTTAAACAAAATTATTTTATCATCCCAGAGATAAGAAAATATTCCACATGAATATGTGAATATTTCAGGATAAAGAATTGAAGATTTTTTTTTGTGGAATCCAAATTTTTTCACCACATGACTGTATGGCTTTTTACCATTTTCCTGTATGTGTACTGATGATTAGATTTAGATGACACATCTTCAAATTATTGCTCACATTGAGCAGAAGATAGTTGGATTTATAGGAGGGTATACTTTCCTAGAACTTGAGGCTTTTCTTGATTGGAAACTTTCTCTCATTTCATGCTAAATCAGTAGTATTTGCCAGAGGAAAGAGGAACATTTCTGAATCTAGGATGAGCTCACAATTAGTTTGCACTTTTTTAGCATACCAAAGCGTCCAGGAGCAACATGTAGTTGTGCAATTCTGGCCGAGTCAGACAGTAGAGATGAAAGAGCTTCTTGCCAATAGGCTGATAGACACATAAATCGTAGTAGTCTCGTTCTGACAGGGAGAAAAACAGAACACGATGTGATGAACAAAATTAGCAGCAACTTATTGACTATTCATTTTAGTAACCCTGTTTGTGCCTGTCTGACATTTTATCCAACGTTGATGGCCAGCCTTCACCTATAGTTGTTCTTATAACTATGCATATTATGGCAGAATTTTTAATAGTTTGGTAAGTTTTTTAAAATAATATAAATTCTTAGAAAAGTTTAAGAATGACAAAAGCCATTCTTTCTGTCAAGGTTCGTGATTCAGTAAATCCATTCGTTATAAAACAATTGAATTTGATATTTTGAACCTTAAGATCAGAAACAGGAAAATGATATGAATGGGCGTGAGCAGCTAATTAAAAAGTGTAAAATATTTTTGGGATGCAGAAATAAATAAATCATAAATGTCTTCACATTTCACTTTATGAACACACTTGCAAAATTTTATTCAAACCTTAGCTTTACCTCTAACTCTGTTGGGTTTTTTTTTTTTCATCACCTTTAGGACAGGACTCATATTACTACTGGTCCTTGGAAGGTGGGTGATGGTACCAGGAAAAGTCCTGCTGCGATGATATAAACAAGTATGGACACACAAATGCTCTCCTACACACACCGATGGTCTTTGCTAGCTCCCTGCACTCGCTGATGTGGGGAAAGCGCAGCAACTCTCTCCATCTCCAGCTCCTGCCTTTGCTTCCTCCACCTGCAGACCGTCAGCAGAAGAGAAAATGAAACGTACAGCTTACTGCTGACGAGTCATAAACACACACACACACGCACACACACCCACACGCACCCACACGCACCCACGCACACCTCCCTAGACCATCAAGTTTTAAACAATCGCATGCTCCTCCACAGTGAATGAACTATTATTAGCTTCAGGAACAGGTTAGTGGAGCCTGTGTGACCACATTACAAACTCTGAGGCTGTCACTCAGAGGAGGAATTTTGGTTCCTGAAGATGCATTTGTTTATCAGCTCAGAATGCTCACCACTCTGCCAGTGTGTGGGTCTTGTACTTATTTGGATTTTTATGTGCAGATGTTGAAAAGGAAGGAAATAACCTGTCACTGCAGGGGCGACTCATCAGACTCATCAGCTTTCCAAAGCATTGCTTCAGGGAAGCAGGGATGTCCTAATAATACTTTTGGTTTGTCAAAAAGGGACACAAATTCTCTAAAATTCTCTTTTTTTAAACTCAAATACACATGTATCTGTTGTCAATGAAGAAGAATAGATTTTTTTTTCCACTTCTCTTGCATCCATTTTCAGACATACAACTGTAGGACAAACTTTAAATCCTCCTTACCTTCTCTTGCTCTAACAAGAGCGCTGTTTTGCACCATGTTATCAATGTCCATATTGGAAAGTTTGACTTAGAATATGTCCTTGGATAACTTGTCCGGACAGGTGGGACACATCAGACCTTTGCGTCCAAGCTGCAGAGGACTCAGAAACCTTGACGACTGGAACTGAGCAGAGACAAATGAGGCGTCCAGTCTAACCTGTTACTCAATAATAAATGGAAACACTTGTTTTGTTACAGTGTGCGCAACGCTCAGGAACACTCCCTCATCACAGAGGAGGGACCAGTCACCGGTGAGAGTGAGTGGCAAAGAAGTGCAGAAGGAATTCAAATGAGAAGAAAAGAAAAACAACAGACTAATATGTGCTGGAATTCCCAAACGCTTGTATAATTCACATTAATTCTAGAAGTGAAACTCAATAAAGTGTTTGTATAGTAAATTAAAAATGCTGGCCAAAAGAAATAAATGCTTCTCTGACCTGGTGTGATCCATAGAGCCGGTCTCTCTATGAACTTTATAAAATGTTAAAATAGAACATTATAGCATTCAAACAAATGAGAGTAAACTGTGGACAGAGTTGCACACTAAATGGGAAAACAGATGATCAATTTGCTATTCAAAAACTGCCTCCAAGCTGAAAATGTTTCTCCACTGATCAAAAATACTTTGCATTTTCATTCATCAGCTATTTTATTAGCGTTGTAACAATACACGGTCTCTTGTCTTCAGATCTGCTTTGATGCAACAGGATGCTGGACATGTTCCCTCCAAGATTCCATATTAACATTACAGCATCACCCAGTTGCTGCAGCTCTTTGAGCTCCAAATGCATGATATGAGCGTCTCGTTATACCACATCCCAAACTGGATGGACAACAGTCAACTCATTGTCATGCACAAGAAATCAGTTTTAGATTTGTTCCTTGGTGCATTTCTTTAAAATCATCATTTTGAGAGAATTCATTCCCCTTCAGAAGGTGGTACAAAGCGGATAGACAGCATCAATATTCCGGAAGGCTGTGACGTTTAGCTTTTTTATCTTTCTCCAAAGTGTGCCTCGCTCCTCTAGTTTCCTCTTCAAAGCTCAAATTGTTGACTCTTTAGAGATGTAACTTCATCTTGAACCAGTCTACCTGTTATCCTCTGACCTCTACTGTCTACCAGACAATGAAACTCCTTTTTTTTTTTTTTTAGCATGACAATGTTTGAGAGTCAGATCTAATTGCCTATTTGACTTTTTTCTCTCTCTCTGGGAGTGTTTCTGTAAACCTGAATGATGGTTGTGTGTGAACATCGCAGATCAGCAGTCTGAAATAATCAGACCAGACAGTCTGGCAGTTTGATCCCACATAGTAAATAACAGGAGGCATCATTATTTTGAGGTACTTAATTTTAGCCATCCAAGAGCTCCAGTACAGAGTCGGAGCACCTTTTGAGTTGAAGAAAAGGGCAATTTCTATGACTCTGTTGAATGATTCACGCACCAAGAAGTGGAAAACTGCCTATTTAAAGTACCTTAAAAAATAAATAAATAAAATTACCCTTTTTAAAGACACCTTTAAAAAAGCAAATGATTGATTTCTCAATCACGAGAAACATTTTTTTTTTTACATTTTTTAATATGCAATAATAAATACACTATTACTTTAGCAGCAGCAGTAGGAATGACTGTTGCTTATTTTGTTTCAAACATGTTAAACTTGAACTTCATTTATTTTTTAAAACACCCTGAAAATGTGGTATGCTACCTTTCTGTTTTCTTGCACCAGCCCATGTCTGTCATGCACTCATCAAAGGTTTTCCAACGATATAAGAAAAGTAGCGCCATGCATCAAGTTTCATTGATTTTGTGAACAAGAAAACAGATTCTGGAGTCTAAAACAGTGAGTGAACTCCGCCCTCTGGTGGACACATTGCATCAGTACAGCTTATCTCATGAACCGTGTGTGCGTTTGATCTCTGGACTAAAGCTTAAATTCCTTTCTATATTCACAGGATGCGAGGCAAATTTACTTAAGTTGTTACTGCAGAAGAGCCAACATGTCTCAAATGTCTCCTGATGCACCTTGTAATATGCTTGCTGCAGCGATTCCACCTTCTCCTCACAAATGAACAGGTTGTGTGGAATTCATCCATAGCAGAAAGTGCCTCCTATAACAGCATGGATGCCACACAAACTGATTCTAGTGTACAAAAAACATTCCTTGAGAGAAAGAAGCTTTACATCAGTTTCTGTTTGATTTGTCTGGCAAACAGCTGCAACAAAAAAATCTGCCGATGGTTTCACTAAATTATGACTCTCAGTTTTTAAGACCATCATGCGGATGAGTTCATTGGCATTAAAAAAGAGGAACTCCAGTCCCGTGATGAAGTGAAGATGCCCGACCAACGTCTTCAGCAGAAACAGCTTTAGGCTGCGGTTGAGGTTTTTTTTTTCATCCTGTCTCGATTTGTTTACATTCACGCCTGCTGCATACAGGAGCACCACAGCAAATTAGCATCAAAAGTGTAATTATTCCAGTAACTCAGTTTAAAGAGATCCCACATAGTAAATAACAGGAGTAATATACATCATTATATTGTACATAATAACGCATAATATATACCTTATTTCACTCAGTGATCATTTTTAGGTTCTTTTTTTAATGAATGCAAATGAACTAAATAGATTTCAAAAGAGTTTTAACCTCAACTATGTGAAATGAAAACAAGTTAAAGCCATTTAATTTATTTGATTAAAGTCAATACGGCAACTTCCCAATACACTCAAAAGTTTCTTAGACTGAAAAGAGTGATGAAGTGTTACCACACTTTTACATGTTTTCTCAATTGAATACAATATTACACTTCGCAGTGAACTTCATCAGAGATTTACCAGCGGTAATTCGTGTTTTGGAGGAAACCTTTGGAGATTTGTTTTTTTTTTTTGTTTTTGTTTTTTTTTTTCATTTTTGGAAACTTCCTTATTTCTCCAAATGACATATCAGCAGTTAGGAAGGAAAGTGTGCGAGGGAAAAGTCTCAAGTTCCATTTTTGAACACGCAGGAACACAACTACTGCTTTTGACAGCTGAATTCATTTGAGGACAGATTTCACAGAGCAGTCAGATGAGCAGCTGTGGTGGCTGCCTGGTCTGAGAGATTATGCCCTTTTCTTAAAAAAAAAAACAAACAAACAAAAAAGGATGTTATTCGATCATGTGAATAATAAAACGGAGAGAGTCTCTTCATTCAGATCCATTGAAACCAGGACTAAAGAAATTATGGCAGTGAATGTCAAATAGTTCCAGTACTTTGAAAAAATTTTTTTATTTCCTGGGGCTAAAGAGTCTGTCATGTTTCTTCTTTATAAAAAAAATATTTCACAGGAAATATGATTACCAAGCTCCTGTCTTTGAATAGAGTAATAAACCAAACGCATGAAATCAGGCGAACCATAAGTCTTTCTGTTGGAACACAAAAACATTGCCTAAGGAGGCGTTACATGCACAGATGTAATGATTTTACATAAAGTGCAAATATTTAGCTGAGGCTGTACAGGTCTAAGGTTCTGCGTGTTCCTTGGTTGAATAAACTATGAATCTACAATTCAAGAAGACCTTTGGGCTTTACTTTTACAAACCACAACAGGCAGAACGTTAGCCGCCAAGCGCGTCATAACAAAGCCGCAACAACAACACTTCATGAGTGCAGTGCTGGCCAGTGCAAACATCCCTTCAAATTTTGGTGAGAAATGTGCCTAGTTTGAAAGTTGTTCTCGCTGTCTCCGCCGACGTTGCTAAAACTTCATGCAGAATTTTAAAACTGCACATCGTTCACGACTTTGCCTTCTGTTCGCCGATTGTCCTGGTTGAAACTCTACCAGAGGAATCGAGTTCAATTGGACAAAGGCCAGATGAAGCAGTGAAGGGAGATCATAATGAAATGCAATTACATACGAATTCAATGGGCAGCACTTGGCAGAAGGTCCAGATGCTCCTTTAATGCTGCTAAAGCCCCTGGACTGGTTGACTTCATGCTCTTTCATCCTTGTTGGACGGTTACCGACTTCCCAACAATGCCAGTATCGGGGCATGTTTTCCCTATTAGATTATGGCAGTATTCACCATTGTGTGGCTTTTCCTAATGGCATGAGTATTCTGTTGTACCTCTCTCTGGATTTACTGTATCTGTTTTGGTCATTATGTCCTCTCATATTTCGGATGTTCCCTGCAGAGTGCAGGTTTTCACAGTGAGATGCGATAAAAACAAGTCCATTAAAGCCTACTGGAACAGCTGAACATTGTATGGGGTTAATCGGAGATGCTTTGAGTCAGTACTGACTCCTACTTAACACTTTTGAATTTTGTTGATAATTGTAAATACACCCCAGTTACCTGGAGAACCAGATCGTTTGGGATTTTATCTTCAATTTGCTTTTTAGTTATGTTGAACTGATCATACGTTACCTTAAAGGTGATAAAAATTCTGATGCAATTGTTCTAATTTTTTTTACATAACAAACACAAAACATTTTACAGTAGTGTGGACATCTGTGAGCCACAGGTTGTAATAGTTCAATGGAGCTATTCCAAATCCAGGAGGGAGACAGTTCTCACCAATATTTCCTGCACCTTTTTTTCTTTATGTGCCTTCATCTACATACACGGTGTATTCAAAGCATTAACAGAGAGGCAACGCTTTTTAAAATTCCTTTATAAAAGGTAAATGGCAAGTTCACTCAGTGATCTAGTGGATTGGACATCATGTGACTTACTGTGAGCCACATGCGCTTTTGCTTTCTGTGTGGCGTTAAGCTGACAGACAGAAAAAAAAATAAAAATAATATAACCACCTGTTTCTCTAAATTTTTCCTCTGGACAAATTGCACCATTTGCCAATATTCAGAGAACTCATCAAATAGGACGAAATATTTCATAAAGCATATGGGAGCCAAAGTTTGTTCAAGTTTAAATCATGGCTCCTATGAAGTAAAATTTAATTATGGGCCGCTATAAAGAGAAATTCGTTTTGTTCGCTCTTGTTTCTGGAGCTGATAGAAACCAAACTATAGATTTATTAGCAGAGAGGTTATATGTTTTACATATCCAAACATCAGCATCTCAGCTTTAAGCCACATTTTATAGAATCCAGTGATGTCGATGGCCACTCTATTCACCAACCAGACCCAAAAAAGGTTTTGCGTCTTTATTATTTGCTATATTAAAGACACATCATATCATAATTTATTGAATAAGACTGTCTGGCATTCACATGTAAGTTTTGGCTTTATTCTTTGTAGTATAAAAGAAAAGGCCTCCCAGTGACTGGGGGTCGCCACCCCCCCGCCCCCGCTTCTCTGTTCCCACCAACTTGCAACACAAAGTTACACCCTAAAATACGTGTTTCGGTGCCACGTCTGCAGTTGGGACCACCAAATTAGAATCGGAATATTCTTTGTCAAAAAAGCTTTGTGGAAAGCTGCAGCTTGTTTTTGAAAGGAAAAAGGAAGTGCTCAAGAGTGGTAAGATGTAAGTGAACAGCAATTTGCAATTATACTCTCAAAGTTAAAGGAGATGTGGTTAACTTCCTCTGACGTAGTTCCAGAACCATTGGATGATGGATCTGCCATCTGAGAGACTGAACAAAACAGGAAGATGGACCTCCTCCTTGAAAACAGATCGAAGTTCAATCAAAGCCGTTTCTGAGAATCAGCAGGCGACCCAAGCTTTGAACATTTTACATTCCATTTGGACATTGCTGAAGACCTTACGAATGAAAGGTCTTCAGCTAAATGTTTGCAGCGAGAATAAGAATTAACAGAAGATTCTGTTCCCTGTCTGAATTCAGCACCAGCATATTGGCACTCTGTTGGGCTCAGGACCTGAAATAACGACTAACGTTCATTTTATGCTTGGATTGAAGTTATTTTGAGTTGCAAGTCATGGATGATTGTAAACAGTTAGTTTGAATAAAATTTGCTCATTCAACTTGAGCGACTCAACTTGATTGCTTCAACTCAGTTAAAGTGTCAAATTCAAAAATATGTAATAAAAGCGATTGGCAGTTTTAAGTGTCTTTAGCAATTATATTAAATGAAAAATGATTAGCTAACAGAAACTTTTAAAACGTTTCCCCGACTTATGTTTTTACATTACTCAAGTTCCAAGTTAATCAAGTTGACATAATATAAAATGTAACATTTTTATAATGTAAATGTTAAATTTTTACTCAGATTTTTAATATTTTTTTTACTTTAAAATGGTCATTCTTTCATTTTAAATTATGTTGGTGACACAAAGTTCTGAGAACATTATTTTACTCAAATTTGTTATTTATTTATTTATTTATTTATTTATTATTATTATTATTTTTTTTTTTACAAATTTCTACCAAACCACAAAAAGAACAATTCATTCACAGCTTTCAAAAATGCATGCTTTCAAATATCTTCAAAAATCTTTCTGAAGAAAACTAATTAAAAAAACCTCCCATATATTTGTATTAACTCATAACTACTGAAAAGGAAAAAAAAAGTCTTACATTTTTCACAAAACTTATTATAAAAATTATTATATTTACATTTAATGAAAATCAGGCTGGTCTGCTCTATACCAGTGTTGGAACCTCAGGAACAAGACAGATTACAATCTGCTATGATTATGAGTACAACATAAGCAACTAAATGTTTTATATATTTGTAGAGAACCCTGAACTGATAGATAGTTTGGAACAAGTCAGTGAACGGTGACAGCACCAGGACAAATCAGCAGCAGCAGAACTGCAGCCTGTCGGGGAATGGAAGAACCCTCATCTAATGGGCAGAGAGTGAGCTGAAATGTCAACAGACAAACCTTAAATGTCATCTAAATCTGCTCAAATGGGTGATGGCTGAGGGCAAAACCTTCTGTGTGATACTATCGACTCCATCAATAAATCTCTTTGATCTTCCTAAGGATCTTCCGGACTTATTGACATTTTTGTGGCTGGAACCCACAAAGTGCAACTCAGACGTCATTCCTTCTGCAGATTTTCAAGCGATCTTCAGTTTGACTGGAGCCGTGATGTTTGTGGATTATGTGTGGTTAACTGGTGACTGTCTCAAAGCGGTGGTGCTGCAACGTGAAATGACACATCCTCTTTCAACGAGCCTTGGACTTTGCTGTTGGGGTTTTGGGTTGCAGGAGAATCAAAATTGTTTTAGAAAAGTTTTGTATTTGTAGTCATGTGCTTGCTTTTTAGCTGCAGCACTTTTCAAATGAGAAACATTATTGTTATATGAGTGCATAGATCCAAAGAGCCCAAAGGCAGGGACTTTAGTCAACCTAATCCGAAGCAATTATTAAATTATAATCATATTTATTCTGTCTGGTTAGCCTGTTGCTATTGCAACCTTACCTAAATCTACAAGTTAAAACAAGGAAGACGTCCAGAGTCCAGATGATAAAATAGGGATGTTCAAACCCCTGTGAAATTATTAGGTTGATTTAGTGCATCAACAGTTTACTGCTTATTTACCACTTTGCCCTAATCTGTCACTTTCAATACAAACTATGAGGGACTGCATGGCATTGCAGTTGTTAACAATACTGCCTTGCATGAAGCTTGCAGCTTCTCCCTGTGCATGTAGAACAACTTAGCAAGGACAACCAGGAATTGATATATCACTCAGAAGTCTATTTCCTTTGGACAGTTTGTGATGCAGAAATGGTAGAAATGTCCTCTAACAAGTGATCCACTCCCATGGTCGCGATCACATGTAGGGGGCGTTTTACGGAATATCTCGGCAGAGTTCGGGGGCGTTGAGCTCTCGTATTTTTGAAAATGATAAATCCCACCGACAGGCTGGAAAAATCCAGTTATAGATTGCTGAGTGGGGTAAATTCCTGCCTGTTGTTTCGCATTGATAGTGCTAATCAAAGTTCCTGAGTAATATTCCAGCAGAACTCCTGGGTGGAAAATGCCTGCTAACGCCTACTTTACCTTTTTAATTGCAGCAAACAGAAATAGACACGTAGGATTCAAAGCAACCTTACAGAAAACCCCCCTCTGCTGTGCTATGACTGAGTATTTTGCAGTCTATTTTATCTGCCGTTGTGTTTGACTGATCCACTTTTCTAAACTTGTTTGTGCACTCAAGTTACCTCCTGTCCCCTTGGGTCTCTTTCACCGGCTAACTTGTGTCTCAAAGGTTCATCTGACAAACCACCAGACGCACAGCAGCATCAGCTTTATCACTGATAGGTAAACCTTCCAAACAAAGTTGCCTAAAATAGACATTGACAGCTACAGCAGTCATCTGACTAAAATGTGACTTGGACAAATTTGCATGGATTTTGAAATGAAGATAGGGCGAGGATGTGGCCAAGGATGCGGGGCGGGGGCCGCGGAGGGTCCGCTGAGTATAAAACGAGCTCAACAGCCCAACGGCAGTTTCCTTCGACTTCACTGTTCTTCATGTTTGGAGCTTAAGTCAAAGCACTCTCATTTTGTTTTTGTTTTTTTTTGCCACACTTCTTATTTTCACACACACTGCTGATTATTGGTGCCAAAACAATGGCCACTGATAAATCCAAAGTAGCCATTGGATTTATAACTGCAGGCGCTCTGACTCTGATGTTTGGAATAATTTCAGCAATTATTGGACCAACAGTTATGAAGAACCAAGTAGTGAAGGTAAGCTATGTTCTATACTGACTAAACTGTTTATTTATTTATTTTTTTAATTGAATCCTCAGTAAAACCTCAGCTAATTTTTATGCATTATGTCTTCACAAAATTTTGACTTCACAAATTTACCTAAAAACTGAACTTTTAAAAAATTTGACTTATAATTTATAACAGAAATCTGCTATCAGTTTTGCTACCATTGAGTGTTATCAAAATTTTCGGTTAACCATTTCAATAAAAACAAAAATAGTAGATATAAAGCTATCAAGCAATTCAGAAGAATGCAACTAAAAAAAATCCCTTTGCTACCAACTAATAATGCTGTCCTTTTAGTGGATAAGAAAAAAAAAAAAGTTTAAGTTTAGTTTTGCTTTTTGACGAGTTCTTATTGATTGTTTGGGGTCTGCAGAAAAAAAGAGGAAAGAATTACGGATTAATATCGGACAAGAGGTAAACGAAAAGAAAAACTACATTTTAAATTATTGGAAGAAAGACACCAAGAAGAATAATAAATTCTCATAAAGTTTTTAAAAGTCAGACTGTGCTGGACACCTAAAACACTCCCGTTTGCCAGAACAAATGAGCTGCTTTCTGATCCAGATCCATCTTTATGTCGTCAAAGAATCTAAATGCTTTGAGCTTCACAGATACTGACTTTGACAGAAAGTGTTCATTTTTTATTTTATTAACAGACAAACAAATGAGTGCTTTTAGCTCCATCACAACTCAGTAGATCTCTATGAATTCTGCTGTCACATAAACAAAAAAATTGCAATGGACAGAAAATAAATCAAAACACACGACATAACTTCAGCAAAAAATACATTTCTTTAGTCCCATTTGATACCAGTGTTGCAAAAAATTATTTTTGGTGGTGATGTGAAGCTTTTAAATATGAACCATTATGGACTGCACATAATGTATCCATGGCTTTCTATGGCTGTGACTTAGGATCAACATTACTGTGTTGCTGCTTTAGCATCAACATTTTAATCTTAAGATTTAGTTTGTAGACTATCCAAATCTTTTTTTATGAAGTCACTTTTGTGGTATGGTGTACGGTTATTAAAACGGTTTACCGCCAAACATAAACCAGCGTTATTCTCGAAGTTTGATAATGGTCTCCAAACATCGTGTGGTCACAGTTAAGCCTGTTGCGATAATAAGCAATGAATCACATGATAAATTAATATGAGCTTGATGATTTCCATTCTGATAAGTCATATTTTTTGAAGGGCACTTTAGTTTACAGAGGCATTCATTGTATAAGTTTTGCTTGTGTGTGCTGTGGACTTTGAGAGGGCGAACTTGAATTATTATCAACATGAATTTCTTGACAAAGTTCTCGAAATAACAATATTATTGTTTATTGCAATAACTACTGGCAAAAACGTATCTTTGGCTAAAATGATGCCATTGTAACAGATCTAGCACAAGTCTAATTTAATCTGATTTATGTTCAAATGTATTCCATAAAGAGCAAAGTGAGTTTTACTGAAATTTTAACACTGAAAATGTGCCTCGCATTAAACAAACATCCGCAGCTCCACTGGGAAGCGCAGGAACTACGCTTCCCAGAATCCTCGGCTGCTGATGTAGAGGCGTCACCATTAGACCATAAATAAGTGGGATGTGGTCTCAGATCCGGGTCGTTAATCAGAAAGGTGAATGCGCGAGCCGGTGAAACGTCAGGCTTGAGCCAGAAACGGAGCTGCTCGTCTCATGTTGAAACACCGCAGGGTCGTTTACAGGCAGCGAACTTCGCGTCGTGGCCCAGCTGGACAGCTCGCAGACAAAGAAAGCTACTCCTCCGCCGTGGACACCGCCAGTGACCTGGCAACCTGTCAGTGTCAGGATGGCTGTCAATAAATCCAAAGTCTCGGTCGGATTCATAGTCGTAGGAGTCCTGACTGCGGTTTTCGGGATCGTTCTTGTTTTTGTGGGGCCAGTAGTCATCAATGACCAAGTGGTAAAGGTAAGGAGCGTTTAGCATGTTTACAGCCGGTGTTTTTGATTTGCAGATGGACTTGAAGCCAAAGTTGTGAGTCTCAAAGGACTTCAGAAGAGCGCGCGTGCAACCTCTGCATGATAACAGGCGCACGCGGGACTTTAATCAGCCTAGAAAAAAAAAGAAATGAAGTAAAGCAGACCCATGAAGCTGTGTTCAGAGTGAAAACTGGAGTTTTTTTTTTTGTTTTTGTTTTTTGTTTAACGCTAATAACTTTTTGATGTGAGCTTTAATTAAGTTATTAAATTGTTAATAACGCTGACTGTGTATGAAAAGATTATAAAACCAAGCAAAACAAAATATATATATATTTCGTAAGGGGAGAAAAAGTGATCTGTTTTAGATCATCATCTATCAAGATGGCCTCACAAAACTGAGCTGTGTGAGGCCACATGCAGCAGCTTTAGTTTGAGTTTATTCACAAAGTTCACTTTCAAGACTGCTTCAGCAGATTTCAGTTAAAGATATCTTAAGTATATTTTTTGTGACATTTGTGCAGATGTAAATGCTTTACGTTGTGTTCTGGCCATGTTTCCAGTTCAAACGTGGTTCAAAGAAGGTGAAGCCAGATTAGGAATTTGTCTACAAGCAAAAACACTTTGTTGCAAATACTATTGTAACAAGAAGGTACCAACAAACAGCGTGAGCAGCACTGCAAGTGGGAGAAATAAAAAGAAAGAAGATTTGTCTAAAGATGACTGGACAATGTTGGACACTTTCCACCATCATTTATTAATTTAGAAATAAATGGACTTGGAAATATACATTTTTCTGACATTTCTATTAACAAAACATAATTGGAACCATAAAACAATTATGGTTATACATAATTTTATAACCATATATTTATATAACTATACAGATGCAGTATATGGTTATACTCATGTATAACCATATGTGAGTGAATAGTCTTATGTGAGTGACTATGCAGGCTTGTCAGACACAGGACGCCTAGTTTATTGGACAAAATGCAGAGTTTTGGACACCAGAATACAAGGAAACTTTGCCATGGTTTATGGGAGAACAATTATTTTAAAATAAACCAACACTTGAAGTCAGATGAGGATTAGAAATACCATCATTTAGCTTAGATGCTAAGTACATGCAAAAATAATCACTAATTTGGAGTGGTCTGAGGAGGAAGAAATTTCATGGTCTTTCTTTCAAATCTTATTAATCACTGAAAAAGAAACATTTTCTCCAGAGTTCCCAAGACATTTGAAACGCAGACAAAACAGGGAAAACATGAAGATTTATGGTGCAAAATTGCTTTCATTGTTCAAATCCGAAGCAAGTATAGTCATATTAAAACAAATTAAAAAAAAAAAAAAAAAAACAGGTTAACTTAAAGCAATTAAACTTGGGTACATGTACGTATATATCTATGTTGAGTATATCATATCACATTTAATCTGTTAAAGTTATTCAGAAGAAAATGTGTCACAGTTCAGCCTTCAACCCTCAGGCAATCTGAGCATTTGACAAAATATTTGAAGGAAAGAGAGCAGATAACTTTACTGAAGCAGTAAATGTGACATTTGGCTTGTTTTATAGTTTTAATAATCTTCAGTGACACAAACTCAACTGTCAGGAATGCAGAAATAATAAGCAAACTAGTTAGGTAGAAAAATGGCAATCTTGTCTTGGCAGGGAATAGAGGAAATTATTTTGAAACCATCAGAAAATGAGGAAATCACAAGATTATCCCTGTGTATTTGTCAAATGTACTTTGTTTTTTTTTTTCCACACTAATGTTTGTGCATTTAATGATTCGATTTCCCTCCCTGGCAGTTACCAGTCAGAACCAATCAGGGACCAATGGCCCTCTTCATCTTAGGTCAACTGTTTGAATGCTGTAGACGTTTTAAGAAACACTATAAATACATAATTAACTGTATTTTGGTTTTATTTACTGTAATCTAACAATCAAAATTTGCATTAAAAGAACAGTTTGTGTTTTTATTTTGTGTGTGATTAATCAAAAAAGTAACATTTTAAATTATTTGGAGTGATTGTGTTAAAAAACATATTTTATATCCATTGTGACACCTTCTCTCTTTTTTTTGTCATGTCAGAACACCATCATTGATCCAAAGAATGACCTCTCCTACACCATGTGGAAGGACCTCCCTGTGCCCTTCTTCATGTCCGTCTACTTTTTTCATGTCCTCAACCCTGAGGAGATCCTGAACGGAGAAAAGCCCATGGTGGAGCAGAGAGGACCGTATGTGTACAGGTACAGAACTGCTGCACCTCCAGGCCTGCAGCTTTGCCACCGTAACTATTACTCCTACATGTTGCCTGCATGGAATTCAACTTGCTTTAAAAGGCAGGACCAAACGTGCAAACTGCTGCTCCTTGGGAGAACACAGCAAAAACACAAAATCTTGTATGTTTGGTCTAGTCCACTTGAAATGACACAAAACTAGTTTACAAGTAACTTTTCAGCAAGATATAGTAATAATTTCTTAATATCGATTAAAAAATACTAGTTCCACCTGCAAATTACTTATAATAACATATTTTTACTTATAATAACATTTTTCCTGTTATAAATTAAAGTAATCTGCCAGTGGAGTCAGTTTTCAGCAAAATGAAGGAATTACTGACTTAAGAGAATCTGCTATATCTTGCTTAAAAGGTTCTTTTATATCAATTTTAGGTATATTGACATTTGCATCAGAAACTAGACCAAAACTACTTGGTAAGATTTTGTGTTTTTGCAGTGTGAACACTTTAATTTAAGAAATCCACTGAGGTTAGATTTCTTTGGGCTTTGTGGAGAGAATTTTTGCATTTGATTTTGTTTCCAGACATTTTGAGTTTGAAAAAAAAAACAAAAACTGTTGATGTTTAGCACTTTTTTTGAAACGAAAGCAGCTTGTGTGACCCAGATTTTTGCTGACGGAAGTGAGTGACTTCCTGTCATGTACGGATGGGATGATATTTGACAGAGATGCATGTTTTATTATTATTATTTCCAAGTGATTTTATGTAAAGCTGATCACAAAAAAAGCTGTGAAGTCATTTCAAAAGGGAGCAGTTACTTTCGCACAGCTCCAGTTTTATTTGGTTGCCCTTATTAAATAAAATGAAGGATTTAGAAATTGAGATTGTTTTTTTTCACAGATTTGCCAGTTAGATCACTTCCTGTGTCGTTCTTATGTTCCAGAAAGCAGTGTCGGAAGGAAAACATCACTTTTCACCCCAACAACACCGTGTCCTACAGAGAATACCGCAGATACTTCTTTGAGCCCTCCATGTCTGTTGGGAACGAGTCTGACGTCGTCACCATTCCCAACATGTTGGTGCTGGTATGAGAGCGTGCTGCAAAGTCTTTTCAGATTTCCCTTATTATTTCCCCCACATTCAAAGCTTTGTGTTTTGACTCCAACCCTTGCTCGCAGGGCGCAGCGGTGATGCTGGAGGACCTGCCCTTTGCCGTGCGGCTGTTGATCAGTGCCACCTTCAAGACGTTCAAGGAAGGTCCCTTTCTGACCAAGACGGTGGAAGAGCTGATGTGGGGTTATGACAGCAAACTGGTCGAGTTCCTCAACAAGTACCTGCCGGGCATGCTGCCGTCCACAGGAAAGTTTGGCCTTTTTGCACAGGTGAGTATTTGTTTTCTTTTTCTTTCATTTTTCTACACATTCTGTTGTGCTGCACAAGAGAACTTTATCTCCGCTTAAACCGGCAGAAACTTAAAAAAATCTATTTTTCCCTAAAACACTACTACCACACCCTCTCTGACTTGTCCACACAGTATTTTACAAAGTGCGCTGTTCTTCTTGGCAATTGGTGGCTTTCTCTTTGAATCCCAGCCATGTTGTCGTTGCTTCAGCGTATTGTTTTCTTCTTGTTTTTGCTCTCATATAATCAAGACACTCGGAGACTTGAGCCTTGCATTACCGCATCAGGAGGCTGGGTTGTCCAACACACTTTGGCTTTTACATATTTAATTCCAAACACACAATTATTCATGCGATAATTGACCCAATGGAATTGTTCATCCCCGGTGCACTGAGAATGATAACACTTAATGTCACTGCTACAGCCTGGCCTTTTGGTAAAGGACAATGGCTTCACAGTAGTTGTGGTATTGTAGCAAAAATAAATCAAAGGGAAATGGATAAAGTAATAAAGTGGCTTTTATTTAAATGCTTAAGTTTAGGAGTCTTTTTTTTTTTTTTTCCCCCTCATGCTGCTAAAATTTTGACTGTAACTTTTTGAATGATTACATCTCAATTCTCTTTGCTCTGCTTGTTTTCTAGTTCTGACTTTGTGTTTATCATTATTATTTTTTTGATCAGTTTAATAACTCCAATACTGGTCTATTCACCATCCACACCGGGAGAGATGACATCAGAAACGTCCACAAAGTCGACTCCTGGAATGGCCTCACTGAGGTAGGACAAATTAAAACCACTTTCACATCAGCTCTGTTCAGTCTGGTTTAATCAAACTACAGGTTGTTTGTCTCAAAAGTCCAGTTGAGGTGAACTTCATTGCAGTTTGAATACTTTTGTAAACTAGACCAGGGCAGGGCATTCTGGGTAAATGCAAACAAAGCTCGTGTAGCGCAAGCTGGAGAAATGGCTCATAGTCTGTTGCTGAAAACAAAATAGAAATCCTCCAACTGCTAAAATCTGGCACTGTTCCATTTGTAGTCACATTTTGGGAAGAAAAAAAGTTGCACTCAGTGTCAAATTTAGAGGTTTTTGTTCCGTTTCCATCAATGTTCTTGTTGCAGCACCACCACAGGCGAAGGGGGAAACAGGTTTTTCAAACGGTTTGGTTGGTTTGACACAGTGCAGTGCGAAAGAGAACCAAAAATGTAACAAATATTTCAGTTTTACACCCTGATCTTGCTCTCTACGTCACCATTTTAACATTTTCTAATGACTGGATGCTTTTCCTACCTGACTGGATTCCCTTTGTCTTAACAGCTGAGCTACTGGAGGACACCTCAGTGTAACATGATCAATGGAACAGCTGGGCAGCTGTGGCCTCCTTTTATGACAAAAGAGACCACTCTACCTTTCTACAGCCCAGACGCCTGCAGGTAGGAATACTTCCTCCACATCCTCTGTGGAACCTCTTCTTATTTCCTGTATAATTTCCTGTATTTAATTTCACTGTTATTTTAGATCTCTGGAGCTTGTGTATCAGCGCCCAGGCGTGATGAACGGCATCCCTCTGTATCGATATGTCGCTCCCAAGACCATGTTCGCCAATGGGACGGATTATCCTCCAAATGAAGGCTTCTGCCCCTGCAGGCAGTCTGGACTGCTCAACGTCAGTAGCTGCCGCTACAGTAAGTACAGGCAGAGCATAGCATTACAAAGGTCACTGATTGACCTTTGACGTTCCTGATCTCTGCGCCTTCTGAGCTTTTTTTCTTTGTAAGCAGCACATGCAGTAAGCCTAATTTTATGTTGTTGTTGTTTTCTTTTAATTACAGCAGCTTAATGAAGGCTAGTGGTTAATAACTTTCTACCTCTAGGCTGATTTACATAGTGGAGGGGAAGTAATTCTTAATGTCTCATGGTGAAGGGTTTGTATCTTGTTTTCAGATTGTTTCTATGTTGGTTACTTGTTTCTTGTGTAAATGTTTCCTTTCGTCAATGTTGTTTTTACTTCTTTTAATAGAACTGTGTGTACTGTGTTCCGTCCTGCGAATAATTTAGTCAAGTGGTTTGTTTTTTGTGCTCATTTGTCTTAGGACAAAGGGTGAAATGCTAATTCCTGCATATTTATACTGCCACATTTATACTGGTAATATTGATTAATGTGCACTGTCCTAATCGAATAAATTGAATTAAATCAAACTTCCCCTTTGAGTTTAATTAAGGGGATTCCTCCTCTTCACATTAAAACATTTTTTGAGCTGAAATCCTTATTTGCTCTCACATTTGGTTTGGGCTTCGGCACATTGCTCTTGCAGAAGAATCATATTTGCTGCAGATTTCCGTTGTTGTAGCATTGTGTTCCAGAGAAATAACTGCAACATTGTTTTTGTCCGTTTCTAGACTCTCCAGTCTTCATCTCTCATCCTCACTTCTTTAATGCTGATCCTGTGCTGCTGGACTATGTGCTGGGTCTCCACCCCACTGAGGAGGAGCACGGCCTTTTCATTGACATTCACCCTGTGAGTTCCCACTTAACACCCACACTTAAAAGTCGCCACTTTTAAGGAACTCATCAGAACTGTACCAAAAAAGTTAAAATTGCAGAGGAAGAGAAGCTTCCTCTATGCTTAAAAGCACATATTGCTATGTGGTTTTTATCACATTATCATTTTAAGATATTTGAGCGGGATATAAATTGTGGTGGGAAAATTATTATAAGTTAACATCTGCTGATCATGTTATATTAAATGTTTGTGAACTCTCAGCAAAAGAACCTGTTTTGGGCTACACACACAAGGTTGGAAGTTGTTTTCCTATATCTGCATAACCAGACTGTTTCCCATGTTTTGGATCCCTCATCCTTGGTATAAAACTCGCGTGTTTACGCTGACTGGTAGAGCTTTGCATTCAGGACTTCTCCATTTTTGATTGTCTTTTCCATAATTGTGCACAAGCTCTGGATTCTGTACAATATACATATCAACTTGACTGAGTGATTTCATCTAACAGTGCTTGGAAATGAATTTTTTTTCCACAAGATAAAAACATTCTCAGAAGGATTTGAGTCAAAACTTTTCAGATGTGCCTGGATTTCTACTTGGCTACTGAGGAGTACAGAGCAACAAAGGACTTACACAAACACCTCATCACAGATGGCTCCACTTCTCCTTGGAACGTAAATATATAAAAAAAAAAAGTGCTGCCAATGAAACATTTGGAGAACATGCTTTTTTTATTACAACATCAAAAATGTTTAGGAAAAACAATTGTTTTCTACATTTAAATGTGATGATACTGTATGTTTGGTCATAGCCAAAAAACAATTTGAAACAATTGACAAGGGTCACTAAAATGGTATCAGGCTCTGAGTCTATTGGCACCATGCCAGGGATCAATAAATCAATAGAAATATGTCTCAGGGTGTATTCACACTCCAGAACTCTTGTTCATTTGCCTCGAAAGTACAGCTTGTTTGTGAAGGTGTGAACATGCAGTCCAACTCAAAAAAACCCCTCAGTGGTTGAAGTGAATGCTGGTGCAGTTTGAATACACATAGGAATGCCAAGACGACCAGAGACTACTTTAAAAGCAGCAAGTGGACTGCAGCCTGTGGCATTCTCGGTAAATAAAATCAAAGCAAATGTGTTGAGTCTAGCCCTGGGAGGGGAAATGAGGGAATAAAAAGAGAGATCCTACAACTGCTAAAATCTGACACCATTTTATTTTTGTTTGCATATCATGAATAAGGAAGTTGTGCTCAGTAGCTTCTTCAGATCTCAGTTTTTGTGTCATTTTCTTTAGTTGTTGTTGGTGCAGCGCCACCACAGGCGAGGGTGGGAGCAGGTTTTTTTTTAAAGGGTTTTGTTTGTTTGACACAGTGCAGTGTGGAAACGCACCAGCTGAAAATGTAACAAATGTAGCAACTTTCGTCTACCGGACCATCAGGTGTGAAGGCACCTGATTAACAACTTCCCTTAACTCATGATCGGCAACTCATGATCATTTCACCCGGGAACAATTGGATCTGATTGTTAACTTTTGGCCGTGATGCATGAAATGTGCCAGCTCAATTGTGAACTCTGTGAAACTTATTGGATATCACCTCCACTGCTCTTGACAGAGCCAGCTGGAAAGTTAACTCTGTCAAACTCTGTGGGGAGAAACTTTGCCAATAATAAAATGTCTTATACCTTCCTTTTCCTCCAACTTTAATTGCAATATTCAGAAATATGACCAACACAGATTTAACAACGTTGTTCACTTCTTCCCCTGCCACTGCTAAACTACAGACAGACTACGATTCTAGAACAGGGCAGAAAATCAACGTTTCGTTCACAATTTCTCCTTTTTTTTTTGATGAGTGGCTGATCTAGCTCAATGGGACAAATCCCAGACTGAGCACCAAAGGTTCAGGAGAATCGAGTGGAATTGCATGAGAAAGGCTACCAGAATATGAACTCAAACTGCTGATCAAACATTCAAACCTCCTAGACGTTTGCTGCTGGGATGTTGGACAAAGATAGTCTGATTGCAATCATGGGTTAATCGTGTCACGGTCAACTGCAGGCATGTTTTTGCTGCTGAAGATGAGTAAAAACTTTAGATGGAATATTATTTTTCATTGTACCATTCTTATGGCTTCAGAAGTTAGCATCATTTCTAAATTCCAAGCCTTATTAGGTTTACTTGATAGGGACAGACACACATTGACATGGGCAAACTGAACAGAACAGCAGCAGCTTGTGTCCTAGTGCTTATAGTGTGAACTAATTTGCAGCACTTGTCCCTAAATGCTCTTATTGAACAGTATATCTAAGAACTATTAGAAAGTGAATGACAACCACATATATGATGATCAGAATGCATCGTTGTGTTGTAGCCGGTCAACAGTGAGAGCGGTTTGGTGATGAGCAGACGAACATAGAGAATGAGGTTTGAAGTTAATTTGTTTGTTTGTTTTTTCTCTTATGGACACGTCATAGGAAAATGATTCTGGTTACATGAAATTTTACTGCTGATAAGCCTGCAAGTCAGGCTGTTGGTAGTCACACTGCTGTCTCACCTGACGCTTGATACAAGGTTTGATAGGGCAGAACACTCCTATTGCTCTTACTTAATCCTACCCGTGTAAACCTTATAAACCTTATCTTTTGACAGTGACATGGCCAGTGATAAGGTAATTGGAAATTGCGCTATTTGCTTCTAATTGCCGTTGTTCGCGAGGTTGTAAAGAACTCTGATTCCAATAAAAAGATAATAATCCAGCTTTGATATGAAAGCAGATTGTGTACAAAGATGAAAGCTGAGAAGATGGAGTCAGTGTTTATTCAAACCTTCCTCTTCTACAATGACCTGGAGTAATGAAAGAAACACTCTGGGCAACATTTGCTTCTCAATGCAAATATTTCTAAAATAACACCACAAAACACTAGCTGCATTTCCATCACAAATGTGCTCATGTCAAGAAAACACAATTTTGCAATTGCTGTGTTTCCATTAAATAAGAAATGAAATTAAAAGTGCATGTGAATAATCTTGATTTTGCAATAAGTCAATAACAGCATGTGGCTCATGAAAACAGTCACATAATTTATTTTCATAATTCAGCCACTTATTATCAGCCATCGGAGGAGACACTGGGGTCTTACTCAGCCGCTGGAGCTACAAGCCGCTTATACTTGGGAGTGCCTATGTTTTGGGGAAATTGTAGTTGGAAATTTTACAGAAGAAATATGGATTAAAAATGTTGGAATGACAACTTTTATGAACTGTGCGATCCTGTGAGAGCTCTGTTGGAGGCAGCTGCACAGTGTCTGAAAAAAACAAAAATAAACCATCATTCTCCTGTTTCCTTTTACTACTCCTTCATTGTTTTCGCCATGGGTGACTCGCATGAAGCAAAAAAGATGTCTCCAATGCAGTTTTGTGAAATACATCCATTTTGATGTGGCTGAGAAACCGTCTCATCTCACCGCAAAAAACCTTTTACTGAAAAACTTTTCCACAACTGCCATGTTTACCTTAAGCGGATCTATTTTCATGATTTCAATTTGCGCACTTTTATGCTTAGTGGAAAGGCAGATAGTGATTTTGATAGCAAAAGCAATCTTGGAACTCTAGTGACTTACAGAATAAACAGTTTCATGAAGATCAAGGAACACACCAGAGATTTAAAGCGAGGTTAGGTTAATATAATAATACCCAATACTTTCAACATCTCTGAGCTTTGTTCAATCCACTTGGAAAGAATTAGGTACAATTATACATCTACAAAGACATGACAGATGGGAATAATTGGATCATATTTATTTTCCCCACATCTTGGCCCAGAGTTGTTGAATTATGTCATTCACAGCAGGAGATAATCTGCTGGACAAGCATTCACAGAGGAAGAAATGTTGGGGAGCTTTTGTTGGATGTTCCCTTGAGCTAGGGCATGCTGTGTACAGTAAGCTGTTTTGTTTCAGTTGCTGCATGTTGGACAATGTTGGCTTCCTCACTTGTTTTGGTGTTGTGTATTCCTATTATAGCAAGATTTTTCTGATATTTTCCTCCTAACTTACTAAATTCCTAGAAGATTCAACATTGGCTTCATTTACATGAGAGAAATGGACACTGGAAGTTTTTCTCTGGATTTAGGTTATGCGAAATTATTCACTCAGATGGTAGAAGACGGTAGCGGATTTTTTCACCCACATTTTCTCTGTCACCTTCTTAAACAAACACAGTTGTACTACAATGGAAAGCACTCACCTTTAATAATAGATTATGGAAAGTTTCAGGAAGTCATAAAATCAGTGCCAAAGTGCAAGAAAGCTTTTATAGCAGGACATCCATGTGTACTTTATCAGGTGTGCTGGTCCCCAGTTGCATTCCTTTTGTTTACCCCTAATCATCCTCTCCTCACTCCCACATCTGCCCTGATTTATATTGCTTTTTTATCAGAGCCACATGTCTGAGGACTGAGCCCTGCATTTTGCTGATGTCAGTTGTCTGGTTCTGAGCCTAAAGTCTGGACTGAGGTGTGTCACAGTTTGTTCTGCCAGAAAAATGTCCAGGCCATAACTGTGTCTTATTTGTCTTCCAAGTGTCACAAGCCATAACAATCTTGTTTCTTGGGGGGTTTGGAAGGAGTACCAGTGCAACTTCCATCAGTTCCAACATAAATTGCACCTTCCAACAGTCCCATTTTCTGTCAGCAGAATGTTTTTAGTGCATTTTCAAGCCTGTGTGTTCCTTTCATTCAGTAGGGGTTGGCACCTTGGAGTTTGCTCAGAGGCCGTTTTTTGATTAACACAAATCTCCACTGAGTCAAGTGAGAACTGCAGAGCTTCAGATGTTGTTCTCACTTCTTTTGTGAAATTCTGGAGGAGCTGTCAATGCTCTCATGCAGTAATTTTAACAAGCTGGCTGCTCCGTATGTGATCATTGATCTAACTGGAGTTTCAAAACCTTAGAAGTGATTTTCTAACTTTTCAAGACTGATGGACAATGACTTTGTGATATCCTACTTATTGTCAAGTCAAGAAAAGCACAACCTTGTTGGTCAAAAGTCTGAAGCTTCACCTTTATTTGCAAAAAAATAAAGAATTGATCACGAAGAACTTTTTTTTTCAACTGAAGGCAAGATATTAAAAAGTGCTTCTCCAATCTCTCTTCCCCTCAACCCTCACGTAAGAAACCGGAGACATTGCTCAGTGCGTGAGATAGTGTTAAGCTAGCCCGAATAAATATAGCACATTACTTCCACTTTCTTTCAAAATAAGGAGGAGTTTTTCTTCCAAGACAAAACCTGTCAGGTGTTGGTGAGGTGGAGGTGGTGAGATATTCGCTGGAGACCCAGGTAAGGTGAGTAATGAATAATTTTAATGCAACACTGTCCAGAAAATACAAAGAACAGAGGAAGTCTGGGGCCTGGCAGCACGGCTGAGCGGAAACCAGGGCTCACACCGGTAGCAACAGGTCAAATCAGCGGACAAAAACCAAGGACGGCAAAGAGCGACGAACGACGTAGACAATGACAATCTGATAAGGACCCCACGAGGAACAAAGGACATAGGAGGGACTAAATACACTGAGGGCAATCAAGGGAACAAGACACACCTGGGAACAATCAAGGCGAAGACAGGACAACGAGGAGACTCAGGACACAGAAAACTCAAATAAACACAACAGAAACTCACAGAACATGACAAAACCCATGGTACTTATATAAAAAAATAATGATCCGATATGAATACAACTTTCCTGGCAGATTATGCAGACAAGCCACATCCCCCCACAACTTTGGCAGCTTGCTAGGGCACTGAAGCCTGAGCTATTGCTTTTTGGCTTTTCTTTTCTACATATTGCAGGAACCCTGTGAATATTCACAACTGTCATAAAATGTTTTTCACTGGTGAATAGTCTTTCTCTACTCTAAATTATGATCTCCAGATATCTGCTAATGGTTTCCCTGTTTGATAGACAGCAATAGTTGCTTTGCTATGGTCGTTGCTGACGTCTTTCCCCCTTCACAGCATGTTCACACTCACACCAGAGTGTTTGAAAACTGCTTTCCGTGTAAAATGTTTACGTTTCCCATCCGTGATAAGGATTTCCTCCTTTTCTTTGCCATGTATGACGCTTGCTTAGAAATTAGCATTGTTCAGCTTTCTGTTTATAGCATAATTACTGATAACTAAAAATCCACATGGATTTTATCCCCCCTGTGTGACTTCTGTTTTGTGTGTGTGTGTGTGTGTGTGTACAGCTCACAGGTGTCCCTCTGAATGTATCCATACGCCTACAGCTTAACCTCTACATGAAGAGAATATCAGGAATTACGTAAGTCTTATGAATTATCACAGCGTCCATTTTGTCACGTATTGTTTATTTTACCATCTTATGATTTTTAAACAAGTGACTACTCCCTGCCTGTCTAACCCTGCTTTCCTTGTAGTGGTGTTTGAAGTTTTATGTTCTTGACCTTGTAGAGAAACTGGAAAGATTTCTGAGGTGGTGATGCCCCTGCTGTGGTTTGAGGAGGTAAGCTGCTGATGTTGTGCATCTTGAGAGGCTAATGGCTACAGATCCACTCAATAAATTAGAACGTTATAAAAAGCACATTTATTTTAGGAACTTTATCACATTTTATAGTTTAATTTTATATAGATGGATATTTGAAAGTAGATGCGGCGACATGGACTTAGAATTTTATCATGACATTTTGTGGTACTATTGGAAAAACAAACTCATATCATGACAAAAAGGGTATTTATTACTTATTTTTCAGGCGTTAATAGCCCCACAGACACAAACGTTGTTGTTGAGAAATATTCTCATTTCAAATATGTTTCTTCAGGATGCCAAAAAAAGTCTGATTTATATCACAGTAACTGCATTTATTCATAGTTTTGAATTTAGTAATACTTATCGATGCTCTTGTGGAAAACAAAAGTAGAGAAAATTGTAGAACTAACATTTTCAATTACACTGCCAGTTTTGTTTTGTGTTTTTCTTTATAATCAGCAGCTGAAATTCATCATGACAACAATCAATCAAAAAAATCATGACATTTTGTGGTACTATTGGAAAAATAGTACCCAGGATTTTTCAGAAATTGTTCAGTCTCTTTTTGGTCATTTTGGATGCAACTTCCATTGCAGCCTGTATCCTGCAATGGAAGTTGCAGGATACAGGCTGTTTATGTCGTTAGTGTTTTTTTTCTTCTTCTTAAATGTGCGTAAAATGGGAAGATGGATTTAGCTAAATATGGGACAAAACCTGAGATGATGCAAAAAAAAAAAAAATCAACCAGAAATATTTCTTTCTGAGCCAAATCAAGAGTAAAACAGTTTTTGCTTCCCTTTTGTCCCTTTGCCTCTGCAGAACGGATACATTGATGGACCGATCCTCACTACGTTCCACACTAACCTGGTTATTCTTCCTGCTGTCATGGAGTACATGCAGTACATCTTCATAGCCCTCGGCCTGCTCACCACCATAGTGGCCGTCCTGGTGTATTACAAAGTCAATGTAAGAATCCCCAACAGTCAGCTGCTGTCATTGACGCTCTGCCTGTGGCTCGCTGCATGTTTTCCAATTAGTGGATGGAGGAAAGGAGCAGGAGAGACTACACTGAGGATCAATGGCATAATTAGGCTTTTCATACATGCACGTTTCGCTGTGGATGCATTTATAAGTCCTCAGCAACTTTATGTATCTGTTGATTTTAGCCAGATGCAGAACAGGCATCTGGCTAAAATTATTCCCCAAATAATTGTGGGAATTATTTTCCACAAAGAAAAATATTTCCATCGCAGCTGTTTGTGAAGATGCACAGTCCCTCCTGCTCATTTCAGGATCAAGCTTTGTTTGTCTACAAGTTAAACTATGAACCCTGCTTTGACTAACCTGACAAGGAGAGTAAAAAGTCCAAATCTCTCCAGTGTTGCTGGCTGTTGAAACCCATCCTCCCCAGCTGCTGCTGATTATTCTTCCTGCCTGTTTATCTCATCATCGTTAACTCGTAAATGAGAGCCTATCAGTTATGGCTTAATTAGTGGGTGACATTACGCAGCAGTGTTAATCAGAAAGGCCAAAGTCATCCATGTTTTACACACAGTTGGACTGCTGATAGCTGAACAGGGAACACACAAGAGCAGATTTGGTTCTTCTGCTTTGTTATTGTGTTCTTTACTGAACATGTTCTTAGTTGTTTTAGCAATTTATAGCGCAGACTAATGTCGTCATCACTAATAAATTCCTCAACGATCAAAAACCAACAGATAAAACGAGCTGGTGCAGTCCGTCAGTAAAGTGTCAGTCTTATCTCCGTCATTCCGTTGTGTTATGAAACGAGCCATGTGTAGTGTTGTAAAATAAAGTAAAAAAGCTTTGAAGGTTAATAAGTAAAAGTTCCAATTTAGTTGGTGTAATGTTAACAGTACATGCTATTTTTGTGGTAGGTATTGTATTCGTGGCAGACAGCCAGCAGCCAGCATGGCAAATCAAACAAAATTTAATATTTTAATGAAATGTCATACTGAAGTGCAAAAGATTTGAATATGTTTGACAAAGGTTCTTCGTTTGCTTTCAGAAGTCTAGAAATAGAGCAGCAACTTCTCCGTTCTTTGAGAATTCTTGGGTTTGTACAACCGCCTCATACAAATCATCCAAATTGATGAACAGCTTTCCAATTTAAAATCTTTGACTTTTAAACTTTAATAATCAGGTTGATATGACACATTTTTCAAAATTCACTTTCCAAATCATTGCAGACGTTTTTGATTGTCAGTTAATCTGGGGCTTTAAATGGATAAAGACCAAATCGAAAGGTAGAAAAAAGGTCCAGTGGCAGCTTTTCAATAACTTGGAGGTTCCCTATGATTAGGCTTGGTTTATTATAAATGGAAATTTGTTTCACTGTGAAGCAATGAACTTTCAGACTCTCTCTTATGCACAGTATGAATAGTAATTCACACAAGGACTGGACATTTAACCTCCCCTCCAGTAGGACACCTCTTGCTTGGCAAGAGGTGCAAAAACGTTTTCTTTAGTTTCTGTTTCAGTATTATAAATTGAATAATATAATCCATTCATCACGATTAAGCTGATTAATCATTTAAGCCCCTGTAGATTTGGCAAGTTGGCTCAGTAAACCTCACAAAATGTATGAACCCTTTGTATTTCTAACCTGGTAGTTTGGGAAGGAAAGTAATGGAGCCACAATTGATGGCTGACTGTGATTAAGTTAGGCTGACTTTACCTGCAGTTGTATTCCTCTACTGTTTTGGGAAGCACGGTTCTGCAGAGACTTTAAAGAACAAGAATACCGCCATGTCTTATTTAGTCATCGCTATAATGCATCAAGAGATTTCCTTGATGCATTATAGCAAAAAAAAAAAAAAAAAGGCAAAAAAAAAATGTCCTTTTTTCATATCCCAAGCAGTCCCATAGTGTAACTAGGAATGAAAATCTTTGTGAGTGATGTGGAGTTTGTTTGTTTTAGATGACACTGGGAGAAATCGCAGGATGTACTCTATAACAGGAAGAACCTAAAATAAGAAAATCAGTTCATTTCTTAACATACAGAGTTGCATCATAATTCATATATAAATTGTTCTAAACCATCACTCTGCCTGGAAGTCCTTCTGACTTCCGACTAATCATGCCTGAGATATAACCAATTGCCTGCCCTCGTAATTCACTGCATGACGCACTCAATTGCCCACAGAAAATAATCTGTGCATGGACAATCCCTGAAATCTCTATCTGAATTACAATACTATTTATTTTTATATATATATATATTTTCTTTTTTTTCTAATTGACCCATTTGTAAGGCAATTTGATCATCTTTTAGGCAACCAGTAGTGGGCAGGGTAAAGGCTCACATGGCTTTGAAACACAGGACAAAAGTATGAGGTAATCAGGTATGTTCACACTCACAGGCATTGGAAGCGATTACTAATGTCCAACACCTGCAGGGGAAATAAACACAGTGTCTGCTTTTGTTTTTCACAAAAAAAACAATTGTGTTTTGTGTCACTGTTGCTGTGTATGTTTTCTTGCATGATGGCAGCTCTTATACAGGGGGTAACACTGGACCTGACCTAATCATTCGCAAGAAAACTAGATTTGCTTTTAGCACTTGGCTAAAAACAAACAAGGTTAGGACTAGCATTCCTATTCCTGTTGTAGACAGAAACTATTTATTGTTCATTTGTGTTTGAAATAAATGGGAGTTTGAAACTTCTGTGATGCTACTTCTTCGAGTTTCCTTGAATTCTGCTTTTAAAGGTGGTCAAAGGTTCCAGAAGGTTGTGTAATGACTGTGGAGAAAAAAACGAAAACAAAGTCATTTCATAACTTCTAACTAGTGGGTCAACATGATTAACCAGGCTTACCAAGCCAGTTATTTTTATTTAACTGTATCAATCAAGATGTCTCCCAAGATATACTTTGTGACTGGTTGAGTTTGGAGAGTATGCATTCACATAACTCCAACCATTGTGAGATTTCCGGGGAAACGGGATGGAGCTGATGCAAGATGATGACTTTAATTTATACCCTTGGATTTGTATATGTTAACCAAATTTGATTACAGGATATCGCCAGTGGGAAATCAACACCTACAAAGCTTGCAAAGAGAATACTGATCATCTGACTACAGCAGAATTGATGAATACTGAAAATCTCCTCTAAAAACAATTAGAACTGCATATTTCAATAGTTTTGACAACAAATATATTTTCTATTTTCTATTGTGCTTTAAAAGCACAATAGAAACAATCTTACCACAACCACAGGGGTAAACATCCACAGTCTCCCTTTGGTCTGTTCTCAGCAGTAATAGCCAATCAGCACCAAGGAGCATAAACATCGATCCTGGATTGAAACAACAGTAGTAGAACTGTGGTCTAAATTAGCAGTACAGCTGTCACACTGTTAAAAATGTCCTTGTGGTTCAGTGGTGTACAAAGAGCAGACAGCAGTCCAGTATCATCACACATCTGATGCTTCAGTTTGATCCCCTTAGAAAACACAATACTGCCCCTTTAAAAGCTCTGCTGGGTTTCTACCATCTAAAGGTACCATTTTTAGATGGTACATCTAAATGTACCGCTGCTTTCAGAACAGGTTAGAACTACAACAGCCAGGCTCATAAAGAAAAGACTGAAAACATTTAGTTTGCATAGAGTCAACATTTTAAGATGCAGAAACCATTAAAAAAAAAAAAAAAAAAAGTTGGCTCAAAGTATTTTTACACAGAACCCCAGAGGAGCGCTTGCAGGTCTTAGCATTTAATTTCTCATGTGAACGACGAATAATTTATCTTTGTGTTCATCTCACAGAGAAAGACATGCGAAGGAGACGTCTTACCGAGGACAAACACGAGCACTTCAACTCATGAACGAACCCCTCTGCTTCAAGACGAGCAACGCTGACATACTCCCCCCTCAAAAAGAAAAAATAAAAAATAAATTGTACTGACCCAGCTGCTCAGGATATGGAACTAGATACACGCCATATTACACCAGAAGGTTTACAAAACACTCAGCCAAAGATGGTCGCTGACCTCTTAAGCTGTTTCAAATATGCAGATTTCCCACAGCTAAAATCAGCTAAGCTATTTTATTATCATTTCATCATCGACAGCAGTGGATAGAAACTGCAGTGATTTTAGTTGGGTTTTAGAAAAAGGCTTTAGCTTTGACTACAAGGGAGTTGATTAAAATTTTTTAGCCAGATGTTTTGTATTTTAACCACAAATGTGCCTTCATCGTGGGATTTATTGAGTCCAGTTGATCTCCTGTGTTGTTGCTTTCTGTTTACACTGAGGAATCTGGAGATGGAACTGAGCTCGTTTTTAACCCTCACCACAGTTTTGCACATACAGCTGTGACAATCATCGAGTCGAGCAGAGGAGATGCACTCCTTGTTATGTACTACTGTCTTCTGTTGGAGTTTAAATGTATATGTTCGGGACGATGCAGATAACGCTGTTGGATGTCCGGCACACGTTTATTGTGTTTAAAAAAAAAAAAAAAAAGAATAAAAGAGTATGAAATAAGAGTAACATGCGTATAGAAATGTACTGATGTTTGACATCAGTTTAGACTGAAGTTCTCAGAGATCTTCAGTTTCTATCTTCTCATTTTCAGTTGATGTTAACTTGTACTGTCTTTTTTCATTGTGGAAGGAATAAATGTGAATAAAATCACCTGATTAAAGATTTTGGAGAATTTGTTTTGTGAATTAGAAGAGATGCATTTCTTTAAGGTCAAAAAAAGTGGCATAAATAAGTTCTTTAAATGACTTTAATGTCTAGCAATCAAATTAATGACATACCCAGTCAATGAAACTAATTCCTTTGAGGATGAGTGTCAGTTCCCCCCAGGGAGTTTAAGTCGAGTTTATTTCCGTAGAGCATTTCAGCAGCAAGACAGTTCAAAGTGATTTTCACCATCAGAACATAACACAATAATCACTTATGAAACAAACTAGCATTATTTTCTTTAATGATGTCAAATGCAATCTTCAAACTCATCAAGAATTATCAACATCAAATATTTTAACATCCAAGTTTCTTAACTCAAAGGCAGCTCTAAACAGATGAGTTTTGGCCTTCATTTAAATGAACTCAGTGTTTCGGTTGTTTAGCAGTGCACAGATCAACCAGTCAAGTGTATTTGCATAGAACGTTTATGCAAGAAGGTGTTTAAAGAGCTTCATGACATAAAAACACAACAATCAGAAGTTAGAGTAACATGCAGCCGACAACTGAGAAACCAGTGACAAACGTTCCATTTTGATGAGCGCCATCATCAAGATCTTGAAAATACCTCCCAGATGTTATCCAGCACAAAAGAATCACTGTGATCATTTGAATATTTCTATAATGAAAACATACTAACTTAAAAGCATGACTATAATTACATAATAAGCAGTGTTACAAATTGAGATATCATTGTTAAACTGTCCAGATTCTAGATTTGAGAGAAAAGAAAAGGAGCACAGGCATTGTTTATAAATCAGTGTTCAAGCAGTTTTCTTCATCAATTCAAAACCGAAGCTGTAAATCTAAAAATGGGAATCAGACTGTCCTGGAATCAGCATGGATGCTCTGACCTGATGCAGGTTGGAGAAAAGCTAGCTGCACGTGCTGTTTCTGTTTTATGGGTCTATGTTCACATTCTGGAAACCTGCCCAATAGAGATTTAGAATAGAATAGAATCGAAAAACTTTATTAATCCCATAGGGAAATTGAGGTAGTCTGTCTCTCTGCAGCTCCCACAAATGTGGACATTTTGTTTCTGAGAGCAGGTTTCTGTTCACTGGAATAACAAGTGTCATCTGCTCCTGTCCATCTTTTACAACAGTGGGAACCTGTGCTGCAGTTATTGTCCAAACTATTTTTTTGTGGGGTTTCCGGGTTCAAGCACAGTCCTGTTGATGCTACATCCTCAAGTATAAAATCAATTTTGAGGTTTTCAGAAAGTGGAGTTCTGGCACTTGTGGTTTTTCATATGCTTCAGCCCAAATTTAATATCAATTTAAAGGCATTTTTTGAAGACTGATTTGTGGTACTTGTGACTTTCCATACTTTTCCATAAATGTCGAAATTTTTCTGTTTTCTTTCTTCTGCTTGTGTGACATGTTTAGATTCGGAGCCACTCTCCACTGCTGCACGGGAAATAAAAAAAAAAAAGTAAAAAGGTTTTATGTAACTTAAATATTAGGTTTGTATTTTTCCTCATCAACAATCCTATTTTGAAAACAATATGCTTGACTGTAGTCCCATAGTGTGAGGGCCCAGAACTGTCCCGTCTGTAAACTAATTCAGCGCAGTTGCACTTTGGAAGTTGACAGCCAGGTGGCGCCACAGACGCAGTTTTGGGCCAAGGAGACTGCAGTGGAAAAACAACGCAGCAAAGGTTTTCTGATCATTAGCAAAGGGAAATAAAAGAGAGCAATGAAGAAGTGAAGGTGACATTCTGCTAGTTTCTTCTTGACTCTGCAGCTGATGCAGATCAAGGCCACTGAAAATGAGTCATATGCTCTGCACAAAAGTAAAAATTAATATGAAAATAGAACATCTGATCTTTGATGTATTCAGTGAAGCTCATTCAACTCCAAACACTGATGTGTTTTTTTTCTTCGTCTTCTTTTTTTTTTTTTTTTTTTACAATCCCACAGAATAATAATACACACAGCATAAATAAAAGGTAGTAAAAGACTTGCCGCCATCTTACTCCAACAACTTCCTGCCGTCTTCTTCTTGTGGCGCCGTCTGCCGGTTCTGGTCCACTGGGTTTTCTGAACCAGGACATTCACTAGAGCTTCATGTTTTCTTCAGGCCAAATGATCAAAAACCATCAGAATCAGACATTTGAAATGTATTAGGATTCATCTTTTTCACTTATTGAACTGAATCACTGTCATAAATTTAGAGTTCACTCATACTAATTGCATAGAGGCACATCTTAATAACACACATTACCGTATGCAAAAATGACAGACAATCATAAAACAAAAATATACACAGATTTCTTTTTCTAGCTCAACTTAAATCAGGAAGGAAGTCAGGTTGCTGTGAATTTGACACGTATAATAACGCCGATGAGTGTGCAGCCCTGGTTGGTGCTGCTGCACAGACGGCCGTGGTGCTGCTCTGTAAATCCAGCCTCGGTCAAGTCCTCACTGTGGATTATTTTCCTGGCAGCTCATTTTGCTTCCCTCCTCTTCAAAGCTCTGGAGTGGCTGAGAGACGTCTCACTCTGACCAGGACGGACTCCGTCTCTGTGTTTTATCAGAAGAAATCCCAACTGGGAAAAACAAAGAGGATGCTGTCACACCCAGCAATCTCTTCATTAAATGTTTTTGATTTCCAGCCGACTGTCTGAGCGTGACAGCAGAAACGATAAGGGAAGCTGCATTGAGCAGGTGAACAGGATCGCTGCGGCTGCATGTCACAGATTTGTGTCCATGCAGGGATTAGAAGTCCAGCTTCATTGAGATTTCTGTTTGCTCAACGCTCATCGAGCCAACAGTAATTATTATTCAGTCATTCACAAAAAGCAGTGATGGATTATGTCGTTTGATGCAGATTACAGTCAGTTTGTCCAAACCTACAACGAAACATGTTCAAAACAGAAACACACACACACACGCACACACACACACACACACACGCACACACACGCACACGCACACACAGACACACAGACACACACACACACACAGACACACACACACACACACACGCACGCACTTGCTTTTAGAGTTCTGTAATATAATTTCCAGTTTGTCCATTCCAAATCATATTCCTTTTTAAAATGAGAGAAACAAGAAGTGAAAAGCTGAGAGAAATGAATGACTCAGTGCAAATCTTTTCCTTTTAGGACTAAAAAAAAGTTTCAGCTCCCATATTTCAGTAAAAGCCTTGTTTCTAAGTGTGTGTAGAAGGAAGATGTTTCTTTATTTCAGTTGACTTGTTCCATAATAATAATAATAATAATAATAATAATAATAATAATAATAGTAATAATACTAATAAAAATAAACAGAGTAAAAATATTTCTGAAAACTTGACCTCCAGAGAATTTGACCTCAACCAACATTAATGGACCAGCAGCTGCAGAAAATTTCTCTCCATGAAAGGAAAACTAAAGCTCAACTTTGCCTGTAACAATTTTGCGCTGATTAAAAATAAAAAATGGCACCGTGTCCATCTGCATCAACCACCTGTGCTGACTTGAGGGAAGTTGACCCCAGGTCAAGGCCACACATTGTTTTTATGTTTTTATGTTTTACACAAAATCCCTCCAGAGGTCAAAAATGTTCACCGGGCCGCAGATTGGACGTCGCTGCCTTAAACAGTTTGTTTGACTGGGAACCTGTCTGTGTGATTTTTGTTAAAATCACTTTTTTTTTCACCTGAGATTCCTTGAAAAGAGATGTTGTTAACTGGCACCATATAGATAAACTGAACTTTATTGAAAATTCAGGTTATTTTTGACACTGAAATCAGTTTGAACATTTAAAACGCTTTGAGTCTGACATACATAATTATCGCTGTACAGATTTTTACAAAGTTAGTCGTACAATCACACATGTAGCTTGTTCACTGAATACAAAAACATATGATCTCACAATGCAAACATTGACATTTGGTCCAAAATAGCCTCAGAGAAGGCAAGGATTTTTTTTTTTTTTTTTCCTGTGAAACTAAAATTATAAAACCAAAAAGTCTTTATGCAATTACTGTTTTCACAAGTAAACTATTGTATGTAAATGATTGTTTTAATCTTCTCGTCAGTCTCTCCAGGGAGAGACGAGGATAAAAAGCAGTCAGAGGATCATCACTTGCTTCTGAGTTGTCAGGTCAGGTTTATTTCCACGGCACATTTCAGCACCACGGCAGTTCAAAGGGCTTCAGATGAGGGTGAGATGGATGGTATTAGCTAAGAAGAAGTTTATTTGTGTCTTGAAGTGTTCCGAGGGATCCTTCAGAGCTGGACCAGCGAGCAGAGAGCGATGGAGGAAGTTCAACCCATCTCTTCTTTCAGTCATAATGAGAAAGGATCGCATCCCCTACTCCAACCTCTCTCTGCCGTCTAGCCATCCAGCCAGACAGAGGTTTAAAAAGGAGCGGCAAAGCAAATGAGGTGGATTAGCAGTGCCAGCCAACAACTGATGGTGTCATCCAGGATATGTTGCTGTGGAATAACATCTGCTGCCCTGACATTGAGCTGTTAGCATGTTTTGACAGCCATGAGACTCTCATTCAGCAACAGCGGCTTCAGTAAGAGGCCTCTCAAAATTCATCGCAAGACTAACTGCTACTCCAGCTTCGTCCTGCCCACAGCATCACCGTCCGCGACTCTTTAGAGATACTTTGACCACATGAGCTATGACATTTAATTTCCCTCTGGGATAAATAAAGTGTTTTTGAATTGAAGTGTGCAGCACACATTCGTTTCCAATGAACAGGAAACTATTCTTCTCTGTGCTTCTAAGAAACTGATATGACTGAGGCCACATTTTTTTCTTTTTTATCTACAACAAATAATTTCCTGTTTTTTTACGAGAAATTCCAGTTCATATATATATATATATATATATATGAACTGCAGTTGGAGGCAGAAACAGGAGTCGCTTTGTAACCAGCATATGAATAAAAACAATGTGTGGAGAAATAGTGGCGGTGTGTATAGAAAGAGAAAATTATGCGGCCACTGGCACTAACCAGTAAACAGTAAATGTTGTAGTGATGAATGGGAATCACCTGCCCATTCAATCTGGTTTACAAACTGACATTAGTTGCGTTTCAAATGAGCAAATATATTTGTTGCTATTATGCTAAAGTCCAAAAAAGACATAATTTCTCAATTGCGGTTTCATATTAAATTGAAATAAACTTGCCATTCACTATGGCACGGTACAGATGATAACAGATACATGACTTACATGTGTCTGTATTCATTCGCTCCTCATCTATCAGCCAATCAGAGGACACATCAGGGTCTTATTCAGGCATTGAAGCAACAAGCCCCGCCTACTTGGGGAGTGACCACTAATGTGGCCTTTTGAGAAAATTGGTGTCTGCAATTTTACAGAAGAGTTATGGATTCAACACGTTGGAATGACACACAAATTCTCATGGACTGCCCAATTCTGTGAGGGCTCTGCTGGAGCCAGCTGCAGATCGCCCAGAAAAACTAAAACATCGTCCGTCCGTCCACTTCCTGTCGTGTTCCTCACCGCTTTCGCCACTTGTGACATCTGGCTGTTCATCGTGTGACTAATGTGATGCAGAAACAAGTGTTTCCATCACACTTTTGCGAAATACATCTATTTCAATACACAGCTGAAAAACTACCACATCCTGGCGCAAAAAAACGTTTTTGTCATAATTGTTGTCATTTATTTTCATAATTTCACTTCGTGCAATTCCATGGTTAATGGAAATGCAGCTCCTGTCCTGTTTTAAGATTGCATGGCGACTGCTACAATCTAAACAGTTCATCACAAGGCAAAGACACACGAGACAAACACCTGCACCTGGTACCTGTGACATTGAAATTGCGCCTTACGTCTGCAGCAATGAGCCTCAGACTCCCCCCTGGTTGTGCTACTTGTGGCTCTTTTCCCATCTCTGGACCGCTATATTTAGCCGGGCTTGTGACCTGGCTGCTGCAAACCGAACCGGGCTCCACACATTGTCAAAACAAGGGGCTAATCCTGCTCAACAGGTGCTGGGTCTGTGCAGACAGGCAGTCGGCAAGCACTCCCCAAGCTCCCATGCAACACAGTTAAAAACAAGTGAATTTACATTGTTGCTAAGCAAACACGGGAGTTCCTCTTCAATCAGGCCCCCCAAGTCAGAAACACGGGGGGGTCAAGACTCTGAAGGATGAGATTCTCTCAAGTCTCATACATTACTTTGTAATGAATGTAATGTGTAATGTGGTTTTATCAGCCGTTTAACTCATGCGTGACCTGTACACAGGTCGGTTAGCCGTGTTAGCATTGGTCTCTAAGTGCTGCCGAGCTCCTGGGACAAATCCACTCTTTACCCCTAATGGTGGAAACGTGAGAGCGTTAGGGCAGAGCGTCAGAGGCCGAGCCGTTCGTCCCGACTTCCACGTGAGGATAAGACTCGGCAGGCGGCGCCTTGGTTGCTGTGGCAGGAACAACGGTCTCCGTTCGGCTCGCGGGGTATATGCTGACCTGAAAGCAGAGAGCATCAACAGTTCGGTCAGCGGACAAGTCCAGACGGTCGTTGATGCATGTCCTAGCTGAGAGAGTTGTGTTATTTACCATGGGCTGGTGACAGATGGCACAGTTCATCTTCTGCTCAATTACACTCAGAATTACCTCTATTCTACCCAAACACTTCCCAAACACCCATACTCCCCAAGACCTTGGGTTTCTGTGTGAAATATAAACAAAACCAAAGAGCAATGGTTTAAAAATGACTTGAACCCCATTTTTGATCAGACAGCAAACACAACATGTGAAATGTTCATGCATATTTTAGAGTCTGGAAGCAGAGACACAACGGGACAGATGCAACACCTAAGACAAAGTTAAGACGTTAAAAAACCCCCAGTATTTACTAGTTGATGCTCGAATTATGCCACTATGAGGTTCACCAGTTCAAATGCTTGTGAACACAAATCAATCATCCAAATCAAAGCAAGACATCTAAATGTGCTGAAGTCAACTTGCTGAAGTTCAAGTTGAGCATCAGAATGGGGCATAAAAGGGTATTTAGACTTTAGGTGTGACTGCATTGGCTCTCCAGTATTCGCAGCGGTTAGAAATGAGCAGATACTTCAGCCACCCTCAAAAACACTTATATCTTCTCATTTTAATAGTTTAAACACCAAAACATAACCAAATATGCATTGAAGTGCACAGTCCAAACCACCTTCCAAGTAAGGAATAGTCTTGGTCTTCATAATCTTTACTCTTCGTGGGTTACAGCAACTGCCAAGGAAAATGAATGCTGCAACTGGATTGTCTGTTTTACAAACGACAGCAAATAGCATGTCAGATAGAACTACCATGGAAACCATGGATCATCCTACCAACAAATTTTGGAGCAGCAGCTTGAGTCAATCATGTCAATGTAAATAAAATTGTCAGCAACGTCTCCAATGCCGTGTTGACTCCATAACCCAGCATTTCTAAAGGTGTACCCATAAAGACCAGTTGGTGAAGACTTTTTAGAAAGCTATAAAGAAACCCGCTTTGTGTCTTTGCACCTTCAGGCTTTTAATGATCCGTCTTAAGCCGAGCTGAGACCTTCCAGTCCGCTCTAATGTCCACTCAACCACAGCGTCGTACCCACTCACTACCCTCTGCAGATGTTCGCATGCAATCATGGATTTAGTTCCTGCACTGGCTGTGCACATCAGCAGGGAGAATATTCAGTCAGATGCCAATAGAGCAGGTCAGGAGATGGAAACAAGAAGGAGTTTTGTTTTAAACGGATTCCGATGTACTGATGATTTATCTTTCAAAGACAACAAAACCTGAACTGATTTTTCTGATACTTCATTCTTTCTTTCCGGTTCTGCTCTTCCTTCAAGGAGATATAGATATAGCTCATCCCCGGCCCTCATGCGCTTTGATTAAAAACTTGCATCACGTAATATCGTATTTCAGCATTCCGAACTGAATTTTCTATTGAATAATGCTCCACAAAAAAATTCTGTGAACGAGTGAATCCATGAAGACTGAACAGCAAGCAGTCGGGGTTTCACTGTGTCAAGCTTCAGCTGGGTTAAAAATAGAAGGACAAGGATTAGGAGCAAATGTTTCTCCATTAACACTAAGTGACTTTAATAGATGGACAAGGAAAGTGTGACAAGGACAGTTACAGTAGCTGCGTTTCCATTAACCATAAAATTGCACGCATTTAAATTATGAAGATGAGTTTGCTTAATCGAAACACGGCAAGTTTTTCGGTTAAAACGTTTTTGGTGCTATGATGATGTGGTTTTCAGGCCGCATTAAAATACATCTATTTCACAAAAGTGCATTTAATTGATCAACCGTACAATGTTACTACTGGGAGAAATGGTGAAGAAGGCGACAGGAAGCAGAACACAGACAAAATTTCTGTGCACATTTATAATGGAAACGCAGCTACTCTGTGCTGCGTCCTCTGTGTGTCGGTACACATGGCCGGTCAAAGCGGAAGATGAATGAATGAACGAACACTGGCTCGTCGTTCCAATTCGTCCTCCTCACACAGACCTGGGTTTGCAGGAAACGAGGAGATTTGAGTTCCAACATCTCCTCTTTGGTGACGGTGGGAGCGCAGCAGCAAAACACCTGCTGGAAGCCTTCTCTGAACCTGCCGGGAGAGGAGGAGGAGGAGGAGTACACAGTGGGAAAGGATTAATATGCGGAAAGGATTGTGCACACAAACCCAGATTACAGCCCGACTCACGGCTAAACACCCACGCTGACAGACAACTCGCCTTTTTTTTTTGTTTGTTTTTGTTTTTTCATGTTAAGCTCACCTGTTGTTTAAGCAGTAGTAGATGACTGGGTTGTACATGGTGGAGCTCATGGCCAGCCACATGATGGCCAGGTAGACCTGCTGGATGTAGCGCTCCTCAAACAGTTCGGGGAAGAACTGGTGCAGCTGGAAGTAGACGTGGTACGGCAGCCAGCACACGGCGAAGGTGCACACCACCACGATCATCATCTTCACCACCTGCCAGGGGAGGAACGGTGGTGATGTCTGCTTAATCTCTCCGGCTGCTTACATGTTAGGGATTTAAAAAAATCATCAGGTTAAACGACGGGCTCAGGAGTTGTTGTCTGGGTTACCTTGCGTTTGGCGGTGAGTTGCTCTGCGTAGCGTTCAGATGAGTCTCCTGGAATCTCGCTCGCCCACAGGGTGATGGCCACCGTAATGTACGCCCATCCCATGATGCACAGGGGCAGGAAGTAGATCAGTATGGCCACGCACAGGTAGTACCTGAGACAACAAAAACGCAAGCAGGTAATTTATTATGGAGCAGTTTAGTGGAGTTTTTAGTCAGTCTTTGTTTCAACTGAAATGTGAGGTGGCGCTTTAATACCAGAAACACGATGGGTCAAGACGTTGTGAACCCACAACCAGTACCAGTACAGTGAGTAAACAAGACACCCTTGTTCAGATCCTGTTCCGCCTTTACACTGTAGAAACATGCCAGTGGAACCTGGAAGCAGATCTGCTAAAACAGACTGCCAACTCCTGACAGACTCACAAAAAAAAAGAAAAAGAAAGAGAGAAACCTCTCCAGTTGTAAACAAACAGGACGGTAACTACTCTTCTGTTTACAGGTCATGGAATCCAAATCCCTTAGCGGCTGATGTTTTGATGTGTGAAATGATAAAAAAGGGTGTGTTGCATCCAACAGGAAATCACATAAGATGTGCATCAGCCTGCTGCCGCTTCACACATGCCTGACGAACCCAGAGTTAGTTCATCGCCTCAGCACCATTTCCTCACCTTCACTCTTCATGGGTGGCAACGGTATATATGGAAAATGCATGAAAAGAATGACATGATATGGCATGACCAGTTCTGACATGTAAACAGAAAAGAAATGAAACGTGCAAATTGACTCCAACTTCAGGAGTTTGACCCCAAAATAGAAGGATGACACACATACTGAAGCTCCAAGTGTCAAATGAGACAGAAACCTCATGATGTCACTGGAATAAAACTATTAAAGGAAGAGTCACATTTATATGTGGGATGGCTGAGGATTAGACTAAAAAAAAAATAAATAAATAAAAAAAATAAAAGGAGAGCATTTACACATTTTCTTTTTACATGACGTTGTTTCCTGGTACATAGGAGCACCTGCTGAGAAGCACCAGCTGAGATTTGAGGTGGATCATATTGACAAGCTGTCCACTGAGGCCTGAGCTGACCACAATGCAACAAGACAACTGAAAGACCGCAATAATCCACATGACTGTGATAAACGATCAGGCTCACTTATCACATTTTTTTTTTTACTGTTTTTAAGTTACTTATTAGTTTATGATCAACAAACCATTGTTAATGATGGAGGTTGAGTGAGAGAGAATCATTTATTTTTATTGAACCCGTTTGGTTTTTTTTCTTTTCTTCACGTGAGAAAATAAAAACACAAAAGGGAGGAAAACTGCATTTTCTGCAGCGGAATAAAATCGCTAATCTTGGAGAAATAATGCGTTAGTATTACAGAGACCAGCCGTATTACAAGTGACTGCAGAACATTTTACTAATGTAAAAAAATTGGGATGTTTCAATTAAATGACAAATGCAAATACAATCATACACGTACAAGTCTGTTCAAAATAATGCTACACTATGATCCTCCTACCGCTGCTGATCATGTGATAGGTGTGATGCAAAAAAGAGTTTCCATGGTAGTTTTGCAAACATACACGAATTTTTTATTTATTTATTTTTTTGAAACATGCCAATTTATTTTCAAAACTCCAATTTGCTCAATTTTCAGGTCAATAGAAACCTAGCTACTGTCATCAATAAATGAATTAAACAATTCTGTGAAAAATATATACATTTTAAAAATAACGAAAGACGTGTGTGAGGGAGCCAAAAGCTCTTCCACAGCCCTGTGGCAGTTGTCCGTGTTGGGGAAAAGCCGACTTTATTTATGAATATTTACAGCCTGCAGGATTCTCAAAGGCCAGCGGCGCTGTGACATGCAGACTGCGTGACAGAAACCTGCCACCTGGAAGTTGGTGATAATTTTGGAAGATGAGGAGAAAAAGGAAATATTGATACCTGGAGCACTTCTGGCTATGAATAAAAAATGGCGTAGAACGTCAGAAAGGGTCGGAGTAATCCTCTCCTCCACTGAAGTAAAAGGCGTGCCAAAACTGACTGAAGGAAATGTCACAAGAGCCTCTGAAGAAGTCACTGAGCACAACTTCGTACTTCACGAAATGTAAACAAAAATGGAGTGGCATCAGATTTTAGAGATTGCAGGATTTCTCGTTTCCCTTTTTGCGAAAGAGCACAAAGCATTTCTCCCACTAGCGCCAGTCACGTTTGTTTTGGTTGCATTTACCCAGAAAGCCCTGTGCCATAGCCCACTTCTTCCATTTGAAGCGGTCTCCAGTCCACTTGGCATTCACGTGTGCATTCAAACCGAATTAGAGTTCACTTCAACTGAACCAACACCTAAGTTTGTAGGTGGATCAGAGTCTGAGAGCGCCGTCACACCTTCCCAGACCAACTGGATTTTCTAGGCAAACATAGTGGAATTGGATTAAAGCGGACTAAACGTTTGATGGGAATGCATGTTTTGTATCATAGTAGCTTGGCGCATCTGTAGAGTAAAATTTTCAGTCCCACCATCACAAAATGTTTATTTGGCTAATGAACCACATGTAGATGTCTGTTGGTGTCGGCTTTTACTTTGAAACCAAATAAAGCCCAATGTTTGATTTGACCATCATAAATTCAAAATCAAAAGGTTTTGTTACGCTTTCAACAACAACGAAAATGCCTAATAATCCCAAGGGTATTTCATTAATTGTCCACGAATAATTTAACAACCACGGTCTCCTCTAAACACTGCATTTTTAAAAAAATGGCTCATGGGAATAACTTGATCGTTACGTGATTTCAACTTGTCTCCCACAAGTTGTGAGGCAACACTGTGGTCAAGAGGAAAATCCAGCTCAGCTACTCACATCTTTTCGAAGTCAACAGCGTCGTATTCAGGCCAGTCTATGAAGCAGATGGTGCGTCCGGGCAGCTCTTCGGTGGACGAGTAGAAATACTGAGGAAAGGCCAGCAGCAGAGCCAGCAGCCAGATCACACCGATCACCACCCGAGTCCGAGTGGACGACAACCTCTGCTTCAGAGGGTGGATGATGGCCATGTATCTGCAAACACACACACACACACACACACACACACACACAAAAACACAAAAGATTTATAGAGCAACTTCACTGAAATGGACTTTCTGTGATAATCACTTATAAATTGCAATTTCTTCTTCTTATTTCTTCTTCTTAATCACATAAGGTTGCTCAGAGCATGATTGTCCTCCTGGGTGGCCTCTGATTTCTATTAATCTCACAGAATGAAAATTAACCAACTCAGACAATGATTTGAGACTCATTTTGAGTTAAATCGACAATTATTGCCTCTAATTTAACGGCACTCGACATTCTCAGAGAACCAGGTTACATGGCCCTGTGTGAACTTGAAGGATACTGGAAGACTTCATCCACCAGAAACTGAAACTTTCAAAGTCAAACTGCTTTGACCTTTCAAGTACCGCCGGACAACAACAACAACAACAACAACTGTGTTTGGGGTCATGGCTTGTGGGATAATTGCTAATGCTCGTGACTCAACAGAGACAGAAACTTTGTGTAGCACTTAACCAACAAGCTGTTTTGAAGGAAATGAAAGTATAAAATGAATTAGGCTAAAAATGTAGAAGGGGCAATAATCCTGGTTGCAGAGGTTTGAACAAGCTTGAAACTGGTTTGGTTGTTCTAAATATTGTGTTCGTCCATTTTTAACATATTGGTATCTGTAAGTGGAAACCGGGCAAAGATCAACAACTAACAAACGCTTCCATATTATCATGTTTGCATGTTTTTATGGTGCCGAAAGTTTAGGAAGATTCTATAATCATATCAATAAATATTAGTTATCAGCAATACTAATATCGGGCATTGATATTGACTGAAAACATTCACATCGGTGCGTCCCTGCTCCCGTTCCTCCAGTCTCCTTTCTTTGTCAGTGGCACCAGAAATGTGACCTCTGCTGTTTTATCATGTCGCGATTCAGACACAAACGCCTCGCAGAGCGTGACACACCTGTCCAGAGAGATGGCTGTCATGGAGTAAATGCTGGCAAATATGGCGGCGATGGGGAAGAAGTTGTGGAACCGGCAGTAGACCGAACCAAAGTACCACTCGTTGTGAACGGCGTAGGCGAAGTTGATCACCGTGTTGAATGCCGACATGGCGGCCTCAGCGAAAGCGAGGTTCACCTGCAGAGGAACGACAAAGTTCACTTTGTTGTAACTCGTAAACCTCACATGATTTTGCATATCCTTACGCTGCACCTTTCATCTTTGATAACACTTTATTTAAAACCCTTCCTTTATAAGAGGAGTTCTCAGGATTTGTGCTCTTTGAGGAAAAGTATTCAAACTCTGGGAGCTTTTCACATTTGATCTCATTACTGACATAAACTTCCATGTGTCCCATTGGAAATGTGCGCAATAGATCAACACAAGTCGGCACACAACGTCATAGTGGAGGAAAAATCCGCGACGGCTTTCAAGAGTTTTCACGAATGAAAAACCTAAAATGTGGGAACCGAATGACTTTTCTTTTCAAACAAAAATCAACCAGTTGTCTTCAGATGTCACCAAATGAGTGAAGGCAGTTCATCTGAGAGTAATCTGATCTGCAGGCGCTTTGTGAAGGCCTCAGAGGAACAAACAGCAGACAGGCCAAAGGTTCAGACTGAAGGAGACGAAGAATGAAGCTCAGCTGGAGTTTGAGACATCAGTTGACTTTGCAATTTTGCTCAATGAAAGATATCTGCTGTTTGGTTTTTTTTTGTTTTGTTTATTAAACACTGTAGAGTTAATTTATCTGGATGATATTTTAGGTTTTGTTTTTTTTTTTATTTTGCGTAATCTATCAACCAAACATTTCATCAGATAAAGTTCCCTTCAAATGAATCAGGTTATTCTCTAATTTAGAGACTGTAAGTCAATCTCAAGCTCAGATTTGCTTTTCATGGCTGATTTCTTTATGTAGCTCCTACAAGAGTCTCTGACAGGCACAGATTTTTGCTGTAGAAATAGACAAATTCTTGTATCACAATAAAAACGCGTTTCCTCAAAAACTCCCTGTTTTTACGCACAACTCACTAGAAAGTAGTTGGTGACGGTCCTCATGCGTCTGTGCGCCAGAATGATCCAGATGACCACCGCGTTGCCGACCACAGACACCACCACGATGCCGATGTAAGCCACGGCCCACAGGGTGATCTGCCACACGGGCTGGACGAACTGGTTGAAGCCGTCGCTGCAGTTCGCGGAGACGTTTCGGCCGCTGCATTCGGTGGCGTTGTAGAGCGCGTCCATCTTCTGGGCATAACCCCGATCCCGGACTTCCGAACAAAAAGGGCTCGAGTCTTCTTACAGGAATCCTGGAGAGGGAAAGTAGCCTGGCGCGTATGCGCTCATTTTACGCACTGCGCACACGGCGCTCCACTGAAGGTGGGGAAGCGCAAAACGCAGCGGCACAGCATCCAACGACTTACGCACTTCTGGTCTGCCTCATCGCCACACACACCAGCTGCTACCCCACTCACCAATCATGATTAGTGTTGGATCTTCATGTGCAGAATCACATGCCAGGCGAATTATTCATTTTGACCGTATGAGAAAACTTCCTTCATATGAACAGCTATAATCTCTGCAGAATTAATATGGGTCAATTTGATGATGTTGCTTTTTAAGCAAAGGAAATAGCGCGCGGAAATAAAAATAAAAATGTGCGTACCGACAATGCAGTGGTCCCCAAACCCCGGGCCGCGGACCGGTACCGGTCCGTTCACCAATTGGTCGCGGCCGAGCAAGCAGTAATTAAATATTTCCGTTTTATGTATGATTCGAGGATCTTTTATTTTGAAAATCCTTTAACCGGATTGTCTCTGTCACGTCTTGCGCCGCCAACATTGAGCCACAAGAAAAATGAGTCAGAACCAGATCCGATTCTTTGGAAAGTTTCTTTGCGAAGGGAAAAGGCCGCTAG